>JBBBDQ010000546.1:215000-307500 GCA_037127315.1 Ascarosepion bandense
TTGAGTATCCATAAAAAATAACGTTTGAATCTTCATTTGTAAATGAGTTATTACGCAACCCAGGTTTCTATTATATGGTGTCTTCAGGTGGTTTACAATTACTGATTTTACCGGGTTTTTTTTGTTTTTGTTTTTTTTTTAAAAGAACGTTCATAAGAATCCCCGTTACTTGAGCGTTCTTAAAAAAAAGAATGTTGAGTAGATAAATTTCAACAAATCAAATTTGGAATGACCGATCATAAAAATAAAATAAATAATAAAGGAGGCAAACAGGTTATATATATATATATATATATATATATATATATATATAAAAATCACTTTAAACATTAAATTGAGTTAATTGGATAAAAAATGTATGCTTATTTTTTTAACGAATCTTTAGCGATGTCTACACAGAAAGAAGACTGTTTGAAATTTTAGTTTTGTTTTGAAAGGAAAAAGAAATGTAAACGGATTAAAAATGAAAAATGGATTTAACAGATGAATGATAAAAAAAAATTCCCCTTTGCCATTTGTTTCCTTTCTTCAGGAATCCTTGCCTTTATTCTAATCTAAAGATTTATTTTAAACATGCCTCCATCTTGATGACACAGACAATAGAGCGAGGCGCTGAATAGCAACTTGAAACTTTAAATGAGAAACATGACACAGGACATTGCAGCTGGTGACAGAGTTCACTTGAAGAGGCACCTGTGACCTTAGTCTTAACCTCTCCCACTCTATGTGACTTTGCCGACAAGTGCCACAGGTGTCTATTTATCTCTTTCATTTGACACTGCCCCACCCAGAGGCGCATAAAAATCTACCTTGCTATTTCCTGTGCCTAATGCTGAAACTGTTATACACCTATTGGGAATTTAGCTTTTCCAATCTTTTCACTCTCTTATTTTATTTTATTTTTTTTTTCAATTGAAGTAGATAGACTAAACTATCGCCCGGTTCACACTCCACCCACGTCTATTGAACAGGTGAAGAGGCTCATCCCTTGTTTCCTGTTTAGGGTGTGGTTTCCGGTTTTTCTCTTTTCCAATCTTTTCATTCTTACGTAACCCCCTGAGCATCAGTGGCGTTTTCGCCTTGATTGGGGTGATATGATTAAAAAAAAAATTTTTCGAGTCATATTCTATGCTCACATCACTGGCATATGGTTAGTCAATTGCCATGCGTGATACACGCTTAGGGCGAACTTGTCTCGAAAGAGACATGACTGACCGGGCAGAAGATTATCCGGCAGTAGGTTGCCATTGCTTTCTGCGGTAGACTGGTTGCCAGCCAAGGCTATATAGAACCCAATCTGTTCTATTATTTAACCCATAACTGGAGGAAAGAGATGGATTAATACCTTTCCCAAGGGTATTTGTGCGTAAGTGAATGCAAGAAATTCAAGTGGAATTCGAACTCGGCACCCCGATTTGTCGTTCCGAGTCGATATTCACTCGTCAATTTAAAATTTTGTGCATCACGGTGACCATCGATATTCAGATGGTCTTGGCCCTAGCTGCACATCCTCATTGCCCCAAAAGATATCCAGAAGTGATTTAAACGCAGTTAATATTTGTTTGTTTTAATTGGACATTAATTTTATGACATTTATATTTAGCGGGCACGCTTTTTAAGTAAATAGTTTTATTTATTTAATTTATGAAATTATAGTCTGCCGGCGTAGAAACTATTGGTTCTACTAAACAAAAGTACTAAAAAGGTCAGCCAGTTAAGTGCCATACGTGATACACGCTTGGGCGATCATGTCTCGAAAGAGATATGACTGACTGGGCAGAACATTATCCCGCAGTAGGTTGCCATTGCTTTCTGCGGTAGACTGGTTGCCAGCCAAGGCTATAGAACCCAGTCTGTCCTGTTATTTGACTCATAGCTAGAGGCGGAAGAGATGTATTATATTATTAAGTAGTAATTAGTGGGGGATCAGTTTATTACTTCATAACAATAGAAAAATGATCCCCACTTTATGACCAGTGGAAACCTTAATCATGATTCCAACTATTATATTCAGTCAGTCATTTAAGTGCCATACATGATATACGATTTGGGCGATCATGTCTAAAAAGAGACATGACTGACTGGGCAGAACATTATCCCGCAGTAGGTTGCCATTGCTTTCTGTGGTAGACTGGTTGCCGACCAAGGGTATTTCCCAAGGGTATTTTCTCGTAAGTGAATACAATGGATTCAACTGGAATTCGAACTCGGTTCCCCGGTTTCTCGTTCCGAGCCGATATCCACTGTGCCACAACGCACATCCCTAAAAAGGTACTCTATATATAAACTGGACCGGTGCTAGGGTAAATAGTTTTCACTCGTATTGTTACCGAGTTTCGAAATGATGATACCAGGAAGATCGGTGATGAAAATAAGAAGGTCCACGATTAGAGTTCTGGAGGACGGCCGCATTAATGTGAAATGATGGAGAGGAGTGGGCGTTCATGTAACTTTCATTACGCGATTTAATAAGAAAGACTGAATCAAATAAAAAAACGCTCAGAAACAGCCCTTCAATATGTGGAAAAGCCCAGCATGCCAAACTCTATCAAACACCTTCGAGATATCTAAAGCAACTGCCATTTTCATGAAAACCTTGACAGACTCTTTCAGGAATAACTGTCAATACATCGGCAGCTGACCTAGGAAAGTGAAAGCCATATTGTTTGTCTGAAAGATCCTGCGAATGTTCTACAAGAAAATTCGTCCGTTCTATGACAGATTTAAAAAAAAAAGAAGATCTTTCTGAACAGAAAAGCATGATTCGTTTTGTTTGTTTAACAGCATATCAACTTCTTATGAATCATTTAATTCTGAGATATTATGTTCTTGTGAACTTTGGTAATGTTTATTTTTTTGTAAACAATGTATTTTTTTATAATCGTGTGGCCCCAAGCGAGGCAGTTTACTGCCACTGTTGTGCAGGGGGTTACATAGGAGAAATATTATGAAAAAGAGTGACAGGTTACAGGAGGTGTCAGGAAAAGAGTACGAGAAGGAAGAGAATACTGATGAGAGTGGAGTGGACAGAGAAAGAAGCATGAGAGAGAGACGATGTAAATTAGTAAGACAGGAGATGACTATTGACTTTATATTTAAATTCTTGGAGATTATAGCTGTCGGGAAGGCAAGTATGCGGAAGGGAATTCCAAAGGAAGTGCGAGAAAAGAAGCTGATGAAGTAGAATTTGCGTTTAAATTTATCGGTTTCACGGTAAAAGGGTGGGATCTATTTGCTAATCTTGTGGCTCGAGGAAATTCATATATAGGGGGTACCAGTGTGCTAAGTTCATAGGAGCAGAAGCCGTTAAAGTATTTGTAGAAGAGACACAGGGAAGCCACACTGCGTGAGTGAGAAAGCGACTGTACCCTAGCTGCCAAGTCGGAATCGATCACTTTACAGATTCTCCATTGGATTTTGTCAAGGACCCCTAGGTGGATAGCAGGAGCACCCAACCAGATATGGTAGCAATGGATATTTTTTTTTTTTGTGGGATTAATTAGCCTGGTTTGTAATTTGTTTTGGAAATTTGGTTTGTGGTCCTTAAAGAAAACGTAAGCAAGCTTCTTATATATATATATATATATATATATACACACATGTGAATTCAGAGGGGAAATAACCATTTCAACATGTCATTTTAAGACATGCCTTGTCGACCCCGTTAAAAAAAAAAAACCCTTTGTATAAACAGGGTCGACAATGCATTTCTTAAAATGACATGTTGAAAATGGCTATTTCCTCTCTAAATTTTATCTGAATTTACACATAAATAAATATCCGCTCTGTAAATTATATGAATTTACATCGAGCTCTCTATTGGATCAGTTTTTATATATAAACGATATTACTTGGATTATTTACTAATCCTATCCTGGGTTTGTACCGCCTATATATATATATATATATATATATATATATATATATATATATATATATATAGTACTGTGCAAAAGTATTAGAACAAGAACTATTTTATCTTAGTTTTGAGTTTGAAAAATCCACCTGATGATTGCATAACGCATGAAACTCCGAGTCGTGCCATCGGCGTTGGACACTATGGCTACTTTTTAATTCACGTAACACACATTTATAAGAAAAGCAAAAACCGTTAGCGGACCCAACGGACAACATGCCAAAAGCTAAAATTCTTATTCAGATAAAGACTCGAGCAAAAAAGACAAAGTCTTAAAGCAAACCTACCTACTCAAGTAAAGCGCTCGAAGTCTAGATTTCCTAGACCATATATATTAGTCGAATAAAGAGAATATTGGGAAGTCATCCATATGGTCTTTTATGTTTACAAATGTTTACTTACCGCGTAAAAGTGTCAATAGTAATTTCCAAATACTATAAATACTGAAGTAAAAGTTAAAAAAACACCTATTATTCTTGTTAAAAGGTTACAAAACAAGCAATATTCGTACTTGTCTATATTTCAGAGATGAGGTAGTATTCACAGTATTTACATTATTCGGACTCATCTTTGTTGACATTTGTACAACGTTTCGGCCGTTGTACGCTCCGGCTTTCTTCAGGTGCTAGGAATTTCAAACCGAACCCTTTATTACAGTCACTTGGGTATATGATCTTCATACCTTGCCTAGAGCCTCTTCTGGTAGTTATGAATGGATATAGACGTTGGTTAATTCCTGTGACTTGACCCAAAGATTTGTGAGTTCAATACCAGGCTACAGCAGTGAACAGGTTTAGAGGGAGATAACTCATGACTACCAGAAGAGGATCTAGGCAAGGAATAGAGTTCATATACCTCAGAGATTGTAATTAAAGTTTCGGTTCGAAATTCCTAGCACTTGAAGAAGGTCGGAGCGTACAACGGCCGAAACGTCATACAAATGGCAACAAAGATGAGGGCAATAATCCGAATAATGTAAATATTGCAATATCTATACGATAAGCTCGAAGGATTATAGGAAAGATAAACGAGGAAATCAAGAAATCTTGCAAATAGGCTCCAGATATTTTAAATTAAAAGTATAAATGAGGAGGCGAAAAACATCACAGCCAAACTGGATATAAATGTCAGGGTCCACATATAAGAAAAATTCAACCCTTAATAATAACAGCAACGAACACGGTAACAACGTGCTGACCGTGTTCGAAATATAAACCGCATACATAAACATTACGCATATTTAGTCAGTTAAGTGCCATACGTGATACACGCTTGGCCGATCATGTCTCGAAGGCAGAAGAAGATTATCCCTCTGTAGTTTACCATTGCTTTCTGCGGTAGACTGGTTACCAGCCAAAACTATAGAACCCAATCTGTTCTATTATTTAATCCATAACTGGAGGGAAGAGACGGATTAATACCTTTTCCAAGGGTATTTGTGCGTAAGTTAATGCCAGGATTTCAACTGGAATACGAACTCGGCACACCGATCTCTCGTTCCGAGTCGATATCCACTGCACCACAACACACGTAAAATAAAATTCATCCTTGTTAAAGACGAAAAGTATAGCCGAAAGCGCACGGGAAAACAAAAATTACGACAATTCTTATATAATTTATATTTTGAAACGAATAATTTCAAGATTACATGAAAGTTTATATAAGAACTTTTAACCATAATACCTTGTCTGCCATGAAAGAGAGATTGCTGCATATGCTCTCATTACGATTGAGCTCTCTGGCGAAGAAAATTTTAAAACAGTTTCCACTTCTGCTATATGCGTGACTCCTCAGAAATAAATTGAGTTTTCTCGGTGACTGGCGTCTGTATACACTGTTTATATACAACACGTTAAAATTTCCCTTCTCCGATGCCAAGCGCCGATGGCTTAGGGAGTAGAGACTCCGACTGACACCAAATCGGTCGAGTTTCGACCCCGGCCAGAAGCAAGTGGATATGTCTAGCCACACTGATGAGCTGTGATACAGCGAAACGGGCTTGTATGTGGATATACATATATATATATATATATATATATATCATATGAAAAAGTGTGTCACTTAACTGAGCAGAGTTATGGCGATTTCGAAGATTCGTGAAGGCACCATTATGATGATGGTTCCACGAAAGTCTGAAAGTTGGTATGTCTCTCCTCAGTTAAGTGACAATCTTCTTCATATGAATCCTATTAATGCTCTATCTCTTATGAAAAAGACCTAAAGTCGGTGTGACTGCTATTAAGTGACAAAATCACTATCACTAAACCACTGAAAAAACAAAAAAAAACAACAACAAAAAATTCTTGGCAGACAGATCTGTTTCGCTGTATCACAGCTAATCAGTACGGTTAGACTCCGATTGCTTTTTAACCCAGGATTGAAACTCGACTGAATTGACGTCAGTCGGCGATTAATGCTCGTTACAACAAACACTATTTTCATCTGATGTAAGCCGAAAGCCCAGAAAGGATTAAATAAAAACATGCATCAATATTGTGATTTTTTTTCCTCTCTTTCAACGATAATGCTGTTAAACTTATTAGACGATATGAAAAAAATTTACATAAAATAAATCGACAAAACTTGTCTATATTATTTAATAAAACTTGCATCAATATGTGCGCGTGCGTGTGTGTGTGTGAAAATGATATATATAATATCAAAAACAATTTTTAGGGAAATCTATAACAAAGGACAGAAAAATATTCATATGACGCGTTTCGTTCTTTAAAAACATTACTTTAGTCGGATGAAGTCACACAAATAATATAAGTGATGATACACTCCAACCAGAAATTATTTTTTTTTTTACGACCACGAATTATCAAATCTTCCGTATTAAATTTTTCAAAGGTTAAGTGCAGTGCAGTTATGCAAATTCATTAAGAATGATCCAAAATATGAGCAAACAAAATATTAAAAAAAGAAAAAAACAAACACGTTTCAAAATATTTTTTAAAAAATTGTAATAAGGAGAATTTCTTATTTAATATATTACTATCGATTAACACCTCAAGATTACGAATTTAATTTTTTTATATTTTAAGAAATCATAATGTATGATCATATTCTATTTAGCTTTCTGTGATAGTAATAACTTTTCCCCCTATAAGGAAACATTCATGGAAACTGCCGGCGAGATTGAATTTGACGTATCAATTAAGTGCTAGTTTCTTTGTTTCTAATAATGAAAATCACAAATTTTATATCTTTAGTAATTTAAACAATAACTGACTCGAAGCACGACAAGATCAATTAGAATTGTTATATAAACGTGACAATGAAGCTCACCAACATGGTATCTAGTATTTAATGATAGAAATCTTTGTGTGTAATACCTCTGTTCTTTTCAGTACTTTTAACTTCTTCCCTGATCATGTTTGTGGACTTGAGAGAACTTCTCGTCTCATCTGTCTTTCTGGCTTCTGATAAAAGTCTACCCAGCCTCGTCAAAGTCACTCGGACTTGTCTTCTTTTGTATGGCTTCAACCTTTCACAGACTTCAAAAGACTTTGAACTTGGTCATTTGTTCCTTCTGCTGCGCTTATCAGTATCAGGAAAGTTTTGCTTTTACACGGCTTGGCCGCAATCAGTCAGCCTTGGTTGGTCAAAAAGATTTACAAGGAAATTTTCAGCGATACTTTATCTAAATCTAATCTAAACTTATTTATAAATGGAACTTTGTCTGTGTGTGTGTCCGTTACCTATAGACTCCGAAACGGCTGAACCGATTTTCTTGAAAATTTACAGTTGTACTATAAGTGTCTGCGAGTGATCTTAGCTAGGTTTTGTGTCGAGGTACCCCCGATAAATATCGAAAATCGATAATCGAAAAAATCGGGTTATAGAAGGAGTGGTCCAATTTTAATCAAATTTAATACACTCATAGACAAAGACATAAGAAACGATATTCAGAAGTTTCAAGGTTGCAGTTCTTACAATAGTGCAGAAAATCGATAATACACACACATATATATATATAATTATATATGAATTAGATATAAACTGAATGTTTTTGTCTGATCCTCTCAAAAAAATGAACATTATTTTCCAATATTTTATCCTTACTGGAAAGGTTTCGTGGCAGGAGTGGGGAGATTTTAAGTAAATTTTCAAAATCTTTCGCATGCACTTATTTTCTGGAATGAGATTCAGAAACATTTCCCCCAGAATAGGACTTATTTTTTAAATCATTAGAACACAGGGGGGGGGGGGTGTACAGGGAATGAGAAGAATTGAATGAGGGAAACAGGGAACGAGATGACTGAAAAAAGTGGGTGGTGATTGAGAAAATGGCAAAACAAAAGAAACGGACTTGAAAAAGACAGAAGATGACGACTGACGTTGCATTTAAATTTTTGAAGATTCTAGTTTGTTTTTTTTTTTGTTTGTTTTTTTTTTGTTTTTTTTAATCATATCACCCCAAGCAAGGTGGTAACGCCACTGAAGCGCGGGGGGCTACGTAAGAGTGAAAAGATTGGAAAAAAGAAAGCCGGAAACCACATCCTGAACAGGGAACAAGGGATGAGCCTATACACCTGTACAATAGACGTGGGTGGAGTGAGAACCGGGCGATAGTTTAGTCTATCTACTCCAATTGAAGAAAAAAAAATGAAAAAGAAAAAAAAAGAAAAGTGAAAAGATTGGAAAAGAGAAAGCCGGAAACCACATACTGAACAGGGAACAAGGGATGAGCCTCTACACCTGTACAATAAACGTCGGTGGAGTGTGAGGGAAGCAAAAAAATAGAAGGGTGTTCCGCAACAGGGATATTTTTTATCGTTTTAGGAAAAATAACTGTTGGAGTAGAAATGATGGTTGCATCTTTCTAGTTCAACAGTAAAACGGTGAGACTTATTTGCCAATCTATTAAAAAAAAAAAGAAAAGATTAACGACTAATAATTTTAAGCAAATGATACGGCTATCATTGTCATAGACTAAGGCCAAAAGAACATTTTTTTCTTCTTTAGAAAAGCAAGAAAAAAGGAACAAGGTTGTTAGCAAGAGAGACAGGCCAAGATGTCAGCTACATATTGGAGACGGCAAATTTAAGTACAAAAATTTAAATTGACAGAAGAATTAATGGAATAACGAAACTAATACACTTTAAAGTTTCTTTCAGTTATTCTAAGTTCATCCATTTTTTCTTTTTAATCAGAGAACAAGATTTCAAAATAGACTACAAGTAGGGTAGGTACGTACTACCCCCATTCTCCAACCGGGCTGGGTGATGGAGGGTGTTGCAAGTTGTATTTAGATACATTTTATTTATTTTCAATTTTTCTAGTTGAATTGCTCACCTATATTGCATCTGATCCATTATTGTACATAAATAGATAACAACAAGAATTGTATTTTATATGAAATTCGTTGCATTCACTTACGCACAAATACCCTTGGGAAAGGTATTAATCCATCGCTTCTCCCTCCAGCTATGAGTTAAATAGCAGGGCAGATTGGGTTGCCTTGGCTGGCAACCAGTCTACCGCAGAAAGTAATAGCAACCTATTGCGGGAATGTCTTCTGCCCAGTCATTAATGTCTCTTTCGAGACATGATCGCCCATGCGCGTATCACGCACGGCACTTAACTGACTGACCTTATGAAAATTGAGATGTAGTATAGTGGGGGAAGTCGTATAATAGATTTGGGGTTATTAATATGTTAGTGTGGAACGAAACCTTCGCACCGGCTCTGACTGCCAGGTATCAGTCAATTAAGTGCCATACGTGATACACACTTTAGGCAATCATGTCTCGAAAGAGACATGACTGATTGGGCAGAGGTTTTCCCGCAGTAGGTTGCCATTGCTTTTTGCGGTAGACTGGTTGCCAGCCAAAGCTATAGAACCCAGTCTGTTCTATTATTTAACCCATAACTAGAGGGAAGAGACGGATTAATACCTTTCCCAAAGGTATTTGTGCGTAAGTGAATGCAAGGAGTTCAACTGGAATTCGAACTCGGCTCTCCGATTTGTCGTTTCGAGTCTATATCCACTGTACCACAACGCACATCCCAAGGTATAAAATACGAAAAAGTTGAAATTATTTTTTTTTACATAAAAATGAAATTTGGAAAGCTACTTTTTCAAACTCTTATTTCCTCGGCGAGCAGATACTGGTTCATTGCAGAACCGGCAACTTGATGTATGCAGCTGGTGAAGAGATTAAATTTCTAATGTTAAAGGCTTGTTTTATTTTTATCTTTTTATTCAAACAGGTGGTGTGCTTCTTCTGTTAAAAACATTGTCAATTCCAAAAGAGAAACAGCTATGAAACTGCTTAAAGCGTAAGAGGGAGGAAGGCAGATACCATTGCTCAGCTGGTAAACCCATGAGATTTCTTTCTCCAAAGATCACATGTTTTAATTATCCCATCAACGAGCAAATCAACTGAAATTACTTCGTATTTACAACAGAAAAAACTTTTCGCAGCCCAAAATGGCGCCATGCACAGTCTTCTTATAACACCTGTAGGTCATGAAACACTGCTTTTAGTTTACTCACGCAATATATTCATAAAATTATGATTCATACTTCTTTGTACAGTATTTGCATTATTTGGACTATTATCCTCATCTTTGTTGCCATTTGTACGACGTATCGCCCGTTGTACGCTCAGGTGTTAGGAATTTCGAATCGAACCCTTTATTACAATCACTGGGGTATATCATCCTCATTCCTTGCGTAAAGCCTCGATTGGAAGTCGTCTCATAATAACTCATGACTGTAATAAAGGGTTTGGTTCGACATTCCTAGCACCTGAAGAAGGCCGGAGAGTACAAGGGCCGAAACGTCGTACAAATAGCAACAAAGATGATGACAATAGTCCGAATAATGTAAATACCACCTCATCTCAGAAATATAGGCAAATACTTCTTTGTTTTAAAAAATATAAACGTTAGTTAAAACTATGAAAACAACCAAAGTAGCAGCTTTAAATATTACAAAGAAAAAAGTTAAGGTAGGTAAAAAAAAATACTTTTCAGTGATTAATGTAGAGCTACTCTGGCGGAACTTGGTTAAAGGTTACAACGTTCATAAAAAAAAAAAAAATGCTGTAATTCTTTGTAGAATCATTATATTCATTAAAATTATAGGTCCATGCAATATATTGAGTTGGATTATGATAATGTGTAGCACTAAGTTTTGTTTTTCAGTAGCTTTACTGATACAAGGTATTTTGGCAAACACGGATGTTTTTTTTATCGTAAAGTGCTCGGTATCGGAGAGGCGATAGAGCGTTGATAGGAATCATGCAAAGAATTTGGCACTTTTTTTGAACGGCAGAAAACTCATCTCCGACAAGTAAAGATATCAGAATGTTGTCCTCAAAAACTTCGAAGTCGGCACGAACCTGCTCAGTTAAAGTGACAAATTCTCTGCATTAAACCCATATATATATATATATATATAATTTCAAACATACGCACCGTAATGGGGGCGCTAGAGGGTGTCGTCAGTGATGTCATCGCGAGGATCACTAGGGGGGTTCGGGTCTTTCAACATCATAGCCCCCTCACCGCGCCGACCCGACCAGAGATGATCAGCCTCCGGCCCACTCTCAATAAGCGCTTTCAGATACTGGAAAATTACGTTTAGGTCCGGTACGAAACCTTGCAAATGCTTCTGATTGGCGACAGTCAGAGCCACTTTCCATTTAGAGGCGAACCGCACATGAGCTCGTCCGAAACACTAATTTAGACGCAGAAGTTTGGGGAATTTTAGCTAACAATTTGGAATCCAGGCACACTCTCTTTTCATCCATAACCAATTAGCTGTTCTTTCCGCTGTTTCGGTTATGGACTTGAGTGCTTTTCTTTTTTTTTACTCCCACTATCCCAATATCTGTTAAGGCTTTGCATAAGGACCTTGCTGCAAATCCTCTAGTCCCCACTTCTATAGGAGTGCAGCTAGCCCTCCAGCCTTTAACCCTGCAACTCTCCAGCAGTTCGTCATATTTTAACTTCTTCCTATATATATATATATATATATATATATATACACACACATACACACACACTTGCATTTTAAAAATGAAAGATCTTTCTTGAAGCTTTTATTTTAGCTTTAATTCCAATATATTAAATTTAATATTTCTAATATGCAAAATACTTTGCTGCATTTCAAGACTAATTTAAATTCACTTGAAATCGCTGATTTTAGCGCCATTTTTAGTCACCTGTCATAACAATGTGATTTCCTTTATTAAAACTTTGATTGAAATTATTTTTCATTTAAAAATAGATAAAATACGGGCAAGTTTGTCAACACAAAATATATTTATTTAAAAAAAATCTTCATATAAAACATACTTTCCGGAAACTATGAGGAAAATTAAATGATTTACTGTTTAATTAAAACAAATTAGATTCTTGAAATGAAATCAAATACACTCCAAAAGCCTTTTTTAAATAATGTTTTTTTTAACTCCCTAGTAATCTTAGAAATTGAAAATATTTTAAACATTTTATTGAATTTTAGGTACTTAAAAAGACACTTGTAAATAAAATTTTTAAAAATTACCCATGAATTTTAAATTTATTATTGTTACTGCACTTGTTTTCTGATCATGTGCATGATCGAACGTATTTACAAAAATCAGCACGTTTATACCTACGCCAAAAAAGAATTCAAAGAATTGTAGTAAAATTTTCAATTTAAGAGTAGCAAATACACATTTTTATTCAATAACTGCATCACTTGATTGATCAAAATTAGCACAGAATTGTAAGAATTAAAAATTTATAAATTATTCTAATTAAAGTAAAAAATTTAAAATTCACAGTTCAGCAACAAAAAAAAAAAAATGTCTTAAGACAATATTATCCATAATATATTATATATCCATAAAAGGTTTTAAAAACATTTCTAATTAAATACTACTTTAGTTTTATAGCATTTTTATTTTATGATTCAAAGCATATTTTCCGTAACTGAGGACCGGTTAGACAAAAGAAATTTAATTATTTCAATTCTCCTAAGACTTGTTCTTATAACTAATATAAACATTAAGAGCTACAAAAAAGAAATTGTAGGGTAAAAAATAAACGAACATTTAAAAATTTCACTCGTTTTTTAATAAGATGTGAAATTTTCATTAAAATCCAACAATTTTCTGATATTTAAACGAATTTCTAAATTAATGTGTTTTCTATCGCAAAAAATGATGGACAAATTTTTTATACAAATTTATTATTACCTGTTCATGCCAGAAAAACAAGATTTTAAACAAAAAATGATTAAAAATTAATTTACATATAAAAAACCCTTTGGCCTCTCCTTTTAATAATAGCAAGAAGAATTTCATAAAAGTTTTTTATTATTTATTTTTTTTCATAATGTATTCTAATTTTTTAGCTAATGTTCGGTAAGATAATATATATGTATAATTCCACACAGTGAATGGAATAAAATTTATATTAGTGAAACAATGAGATTAAAAAAAAAAAACTTACTTACTCATGCGAAAGAGCTTTAAAAATCAAAAATACATTAAATTCTTTAGTATCTTTCTATGTTTTTGAGATGAAGCAGTATTTACATTAGTCCTGTGACTAAACCCAAAGAGTTGTGAGTTCAATACCAGGCTACAGCAGTGGTGAACAAGTAACTTGCAGGGTTAGAGGGATATAACTCATTATTTCCAGAAGAGGCATTACTATTGCTCGGGTGTAATGAAAGCTTTCAAATTAATCCATGGTCCTCGAGCTCAGACTCTTTGGACGTTGGCACGAAAGACTAAAAAGCAATAGTTGTTTCCGGTTAAAGCGAAACAGTAGACTGAAAGAAAAAAGCTTTAAAACTAACCCATGGTCCTGGAGCTCAGACTCAGCCTAAAGAATATTTGTGTGAAGTTTGGTGAGAATCGGATAAAAATTGTGGATTTATATAAAGGACATAAAGACAGATAAACAGACACTCACACAAACATCTTGCCTTATATATTATCAATTTTATGCAGTATTGTAAGAACTGCAACCTTGAAACTTCTGAATATCGGTTCTTATGTCTTTGTTTATGAGTGTATCAAATTTGATTAAAATCGGACCACTCCTTCTATAACCCGATTTTTTCGATTATCGATTTTCGATATTTATCGGGGGTACCTCGACACAAAACCTAGCTAAGAACACTCGCTGACGCTTATAGTACAACTGTGTAAATTTAAGAAAACCTGTTCAGCTGTTTCGGAGTCTATAGGTAACGGACACACGCACAAAGTTCCATTTACAAATAAGTTTAGATTTAGATTAATAATGTAGAAGAATTTTTTTAATCAGCCATAACAACAAAGAGCAATGGATAGCGGCTCGGAACAAGAAATCAACATCCCGTATTTTATCCCGTATCGCACTTAACTGACTGAGCGTTCTTTCTAGATGAGTGACTGATCGATCGATTCGGTCACTCATCAATACACCGACAAGACTGGCCTAGGCAGATGGACAGGAAACGACAGTTGCCAAGAGACTGGCCTAGGCAGATGGACAGAGAGCGACAGTTGCCAAGAGACTGGCCTGGGCAGATGGACAGAGAGCGACAGTTGCCAAGGGCTTGGCCTAGGCAGATGGACAGAGAGCGACAGTTGCCAAGAGACTGGCCTAGGCAGATGGACAGAGAGCGACAGTTGCCAAGAGACTGGCCTAGGCAGATGGACAGAGAGCGACAGTTGCCAAGAGACTGGCCTAGGCAGATGGACAGAGAGCGACAGTTGCCAAGAGACTGGCCTAGGCAGATGGACAGAGAGCGACAGTTGCCAAGAGACTGGCCTAGGCAGATGGACAGAGAGCGACAGTTGCCAAGAGACTGGCCTAGGCAGATGGACAGAGAGCGACAGTTGCCAAGAGACTGGCCTAGGCAGATGGACAGAGAGCGACAGTTGCCAAGAGACTGGCCTAGGCAGATGGACAGAGAGCGACAGTTGCCAAGAGACTGGCCTAGGCAGATGGACAGAGAGCGACAGTTGCCAAGAGACTGGCCTAGGCAGATGGACAGAGAGCGACAGTTGCCAAGAGACTGGCCTAGGCAGATGGACAGAGAGCGACAGTTGCTGAGACTGGCCTAGGCAGATGGACAGAGAGCGACAGTTGCCAAGAGACTGGCCTAGGCAGATGGACAAGAGAGCGACAGTTGCCAAGAGACTGGCCTAGGCAGATGGACAGAGAGCGACGGTTGCCAAGAGACTGGCTAGGCAGATGGACAGAGAGCGACAGTTGCCAAGAGACTGGCCTAGGCAGATGGACAGAGAGCGACAGTTGCCAAGAGACTGGCCTAGGCAGATGGACAGAGAGCGACAGTTGCCAAGAGACTGGCCCTGAGCAGATGGACAGAGAGCGACAGTTGCCAGAGACTGGCCTAGGCAGATGGACAGAGAGCGACAGTTGCCAAGAGACTGGCCTAGGCAGATGGACAGAGAGCGACAGTTGCCAAGAGACTGGCCTAGGCAGATGGACAGAGAGCGACAGTTGCCAAGAGACTGGCCTAGGCAGATGGACAGAGAGCGACAGTTGCCAAGAGACTGGCCTAGGCAGATGGACAGAGAGCGACAGTTGCCAAGAGACTGGCCTAGGCAGATGGACAGAGAGCGACAGTTGCCAAGGGCTAGCCCTAGGCAGATGGACAGAGAGCAGTGACAGTTGCCAAGAGACTGGCCTAGGCAGATGGACAGAGAGCGACAGTTGCCAAGAGACTTGGCTAAGCAGATGGATAGAGTGCGAGAGTTACGAAGAGACTGGCCTAGGCAGATGGACAGAGAGCGACAGTTGCCAAGAGACTGGCCTAGGCAGATGGACAGAGAGCGACAGTTGCCAAAGAGACTTGGCTAAGCAGATGGATAAAGTGCGAGTTACGGGAACTGGCCTAGGCAGATGGATAGAGAGCGAGTGTTGCACACGGATAAAGAGCAAGAGAGATGGAGAAACTGAGATAGGCAGTGACCGAGACAGTCAAATAGACACGGAGAGACTGTGATACCTATGAAAGGACGCAGCGAGCTAGATATGGATACACAGAGATAGAAGAGACTGAGAATGAGTGAAACAGAGAACGGGGTGGATAAGTGTAAAATGAAAAGCGGGGGGGGGGATATTATTATTATCTTTATTATAAGAGAGGGTTACAAAATTATCAAAATACCTAAAACAACTACAGTGCAATATTTATGGTAAAAATTACAAGCACTCCGTAATTGTACACAAGGAGAATTTCGTCCGTCCAATGAATAGGGAGGTACACACTCAAAATATTGAGCGTTTGTTGTCTCACATAAAACCATAAATTAAAAAAATGTTTGGTTCAGAGAAAGCGGTACTCTCAATCTATTTTTGTGAATTTATGTGGCAAGTGCAAATGAAAGAAATATCTGGAAAACCCTTTTTTTTATTTATATATATATATATATATATATATATATATATATATATATATATATATAGTAAAACGCTTGCACGTGTTGAATTACACCATTAAATATTGTTGAAGTTATCGCTAACATTTAGAGATTTACGGACATTATGTTTCATCCAATTTCGCAGACCAATCGATTAAATTAGTAATAAGTTGATTTGTTTGTAAAATGCTTTTACAAAAAACCTCCTAAGCAGTTTTTACGCACTCTAGTAAAACCAACTGTACTTTGTAACCCCACCACTCATTACCTGTTTGCACTTCTACAAAACATCTGGTTTAGATTGGTCAATATATGGCTATTTTAGAAATTATGACTGGTTGTTAAATTAGCGGAAGCCATATAATTCAAAATTTATAACATAAGTATTTTATGACATGACTATTAAGTAGCTATTTTGTTTCAACACTTCTTGTGCTTTGTCAAGTGACGGTGATGAGTGTGAGTTGAAGATTTTCAATATTATTTGCTCTACTCTCTATTGAGCACTCTTAAGAATAGTGTTTTCTTTCTTTTTTTTTTCGATATCGGAATTTTATTCCATTCATACCAACCCGATGCTTCGAGATGTGTGTATGTGTGTGTGGGAGTGAGAGAGAGAGAAAGAAATAGTTACACGTGTGATGTATTTATTTAAAATTTTTATAAATTCATGAAAAAATTATTTTCATATTTATTTTTTATTTTATGGTAAATAATAAATATTTAATAATTTAATTTAATTTAATTATTGGTGGTTTACATATTTTTTTCAGATTTTGTAAATATAAAATTATTCTTAGAAATAAACAATCTAATAAATAGTTACTGTCACTTTCATATTTTGGGGGTTTTATTCTAACCATCGCTTTTACAAACAAATATTACCGAGTGCATACAGTAATAGCGATATCAAGAGAATAACAGTTCTTTGGACGTACAGTTTTTTTTTTTGTTTTTTTTTTGCACTGGCACGAAGGTTAAACCCTCGCCGAGACTTATACAAATATCAGTCAGTCAATTAAATGCCATATGAAATACACGCGTGGGTAATCATGTCTCGAAAGTTACATGAATAATTGGGCAGATGATTTTCCCCGTAGTAGGTTACCGTTACTTTCTGCAGAAGGCTGGTTGCTAACCAAGACTATAGAACCCAATCTGTCCTGCTATTTAACCCACGGCTGGAAGGGAAGAAACGACTTAATACCTTTCCAAAGAAAAGGTATTTAAGTATTTACATTTGCCCGTAAATGAATGCAAAGAATTCAACTGGAATTCCAACTCGGCTATCCGATTTCTCGTTCCGAGCCGATATCCACCGCACCACATACAGATGTCATTAAGACTTAAAAAGAATATTTCTTGAAAAAATTCAGTAAAAACCAAACAATCAGCTCTGGTTCATCACTGAATGTGCTGCAGCCATAACTCACTAAAACCACCCCATTCAGTATCTATCGCAAGGACCGACGCAATTCGGCCCCCACTGCATTCAGAACTGCCCGCAATCGCTGCAAAAAGTCCCAGAAAACGCCAAGTGCAGGTATGCACGAGCAGTCCTGACCAAGGTTGAAAAGAAAAATTAGATCCTGTGAAATCTGGAACGTTTCCTACCAAACCATGTAAAGCGGCTGTGTCCACAAGTATAAATGACCCCGAGGTCATATCTTCCACGAAAGACAAAGCAAACCTATTCGCCTTAATCTCCGCCTCTAACTCAACGTTAGACAACAAAGACCATCCACGCCCTAACTTACCATGTCTCACTGAGCACAATTTCATTTATATTACCATTTGTTATGTTGAAACACACCTATTCCTCAGATAATGAACTCTCCCTCCTATATTAATAAGAGTTAAAAGGAAGTTAACTCGAGAGGTTCTTGGGAAGTTCATAGAAGTTCTAGAGAATTCTTTAGAGTTCTATTGGAGTTCAGTAGAACTACTAGGCAGTTGATATTAGTTGGCAGTTAGCCGAATACTAAGAAGTCAGCTTACAGTGGAAGATTAATAAGTTCTTAACATTTTGGTTACGTTAAGTCGATTAGCAACCGACATAGCACGATTATAACCTTCAGTGCGAAAACCACTCCACAACACCATTACAGCACGAGAAGTCTTTAGGCTTACCAAAGGCTTTGATAATAAAAAAAAGCCACTGGCCCAGATAAAATTCCAGTGGTTAAGAATATCAACCCAGAATTGTCTCCAATCCTAGAGAAGTTATTCAAACGCTGCTTGAAGGAGAAATCATTCCCAAGCCTGTGGAAGGTGTCAAGCATGTGCCCAGTTTTTAAGAACGCGGTCGAGTGATCTTCCCACTCCCATTACAGAACTATCAGCTGCCTTAGTATCATCAGTAAGTTTTTGAGGTTATAATCAATAAGAAGGTCGTTGAGCACCTAGAAAAGAACAATCTCTTCTACGACGAACAGAATGGGTTTTAATCAACCGACATCCTAACTACCACTGAATCATTGAGGCTCTTGACGACAAACACAACTCAAGAACCATAGCATTATATATCTTAAAGGTCTTCGACATGGTGTGGGCCAAAGATTTACTACGCAAGCTCTCCAGTTATGAAATCAATGGAAGATTTTTCTTGATTATAAAATCCTTCCTAACTGGTATGTCCCTGAAGGTAGCTATTAATAGCTAGTTATCCGAAGCATTTGATCCCATGAAAGCCAATGGCCAAGACAAAATCCCAGTGGTTGTCCTTAAGAGTGTCAACCGGAATTATACCCAATCCCCGCAAAGTTATTCAAAAGCTGCTTGAAGAAGAGATCCTGCCCAAGACTGTGTCATGTGTCAAGCGTATGTCCTGTTTTCAAGAACGCACTCGTGCTATCTTCTCCCTCCTAGTACAGACCCATCAGTCTCTTTACTATCATCAATAAGCTTTTTTTGGTGCCATAATCAATAACAAGGTCATCAAGCACTTAGAAAAGAACAACCTATTTAGCGACGATCAGTAGGTTTCGAACGACCAGATACACTGCTGGCTACCATCACTCTCAAAATCAGTCAAGCGCTTGACGAAACCTCGATATCCATAGAAGTCTTCTTTTTATGTGCCATGTCCTTTTAGAAGGTAGGCGTTGATGGCCTTCCAAGTCTCCCTGGTGCCTCTTATCACACTTTCTCCTTTTAATCCCACCTAAACCCCGCTCTGCCATCCACCTTCTCATGTCCGTCAAGTATGGTACACGATACTTGACCCTGTCTCTCTTTATCTCTATCTGACCTGTGAGTATCAGATTCTCCAAGCCTTCCTTTCTCATTAAATGTCCCAGGAACTTCAGCTGTCTTTTTAATGCACAGTTTTTATTTTCATTTCGTTTCCATCCTTTCCAAGACCTCCTCATTGCTCACATGCTCGATCCATGATATTCGCAGCATCCTTCTTTAGAACCACATTTCGGTTGCTTTAAGTTTTTCCTTCATCTTTGATGAGATTGTCCAGCATCCACTGCCATATTGAAAAATCGGCATTACATAGCAATCCAGTTCTCTCTTCTTTGTTTCTAGCGAAATTTTCCTGTTTCTTAATATTCTACTCAGCTTCTGGAATGCGTCCTTCGGCATATCCATTCGCCTTCGAATATCTGTGTTGCACTTTCTGTCTTCTGTTAGAACACTTTCCAGGTATATAAATTTTTTTACCTGCTTGATTTTAGTATCACACACCTGTAT
This sequence comes from Ascarosepion bandense, assembly GCA_037127315.1. Lineage (NCBI taxonomy): Eukaryota > Metazoa > Mollusca > Cephalopoda > Sepiida > Sepiidae > Ascarosepion > Ascarosepion bandense. Next base: position 235,005 of record JBBBDQ010000546.1, read on the forward strand.
TCGGCGTTTTGGGCTGCTCCTTTTGCTGATGACCATGCATTCGATTTTCTTGCAGTATATTTGTAGTCTTTTCTTTCCACTTTCTTTAGCTACCTTCTGTAGGAAGCCTTGTAGTTTCCTTTAGGTGTCTACTATCAGCAGTGTATCATCTTCGTATCTTATGTTGTTCAAATTGTGGCCTCCGATGACGAATCCTGGCATGACTTTAACGGAACTCAGAATAGTTTCGCAGTACACGTTGAATAGATCCGGTGAAAAGACCAATCCTTGTCTTACGCTCCTTTCTATCTTTGTATATCTGCTGAATTGGTTTCTTGTCCGTATACAGGCGGTTTTGCTGCCAGTAGAGATTCTTGATTTCTCTTATGTCTTTCCTAAATATCTTGAGGTTGCTGAACATTTCTATTAATTCTTTGTGGCGTACTTTGTCGAACACCTTCGCATAATCTATAAAAGATAGGTAGACGTCTTTTTTCATTTTTATTGTCCGTTCTTATAGCATCCTCATAATAATAATAAGTATCGTGTTCCTTCTTCCGGTGTCTTTGATGAAACGGCACTGTTTTTGTTCTATTTCTGGCTTGATTCTGCTTCGCGCTTTATTCATCAGATTTCGGATGATGCGTTCTGTTATGTGGCTTATCAAACTGATTGTTCAGCGGAGTTCGCATTCGTTTGCCCCTGGCTTCTTATGCAGTGCTATAAAAAATTGACCTGCTTAGTTAGTTCGGTATTACACCACTGTTATAGATTTCATTATTTCTATAATTCACTATGCCGAATTCGTTCAAGGGCTGTCAGCATCTCTATTACAATGTCGTTCCGCTCGCTGCTTTCAGTTTGGCCATTGCAGATTCGACTTCGGACTTTAATATTTCCGGACCGTCATCATTATGTATTGCCGGTTGCTCTCTCCTGTCGTGGGAAAGATAGCATTAGGTACCTCAAATGCTTTCAACAAAATGTGGCACAAAGATTTACTACACCAGCTACCCAGTTATGAAATCACCAGAAGAGTCTTCCCGATAATAAAATCCTTCCTAACTAGTTTGTCCCTGATTGTAGTGATTAAAAGCCAGTCTTCTGGAGCTCTAGTAGTCAGCGCAGGCGTCTACCAGTGGTCATTCCTCGGACGAACCTCTTTTTATTTACATAAATGATCTGCCTAAGAACATAATCAGATCATTCGTAAAAAAATCTATTCTTATGATACGACTAGCAGTATAGCCCGGCGTTGCTCGGGTGTAATGAAAGCTTTAAAACTAATCCATGGTCCTGAAGCTCAGACTCTTTGGACGTTGGCACGAAAGACTAAAAAGCAATAGTTGTTTCCAGTTAAAGTGAAACCGTAGACTGAAAGAAAAATGAATGGCTGTAAGTCAAATTTTAATTACCTGGTATCGATATGAAATTTTCTGCACTATTGTAAGAACTGCAACCTTGAAACTTCTGAATATCGTTTTTTATGTCTTTGTCTATGAGTGTATCAAATTTGATTAAAAACGGACCACTCCTTCTATAACCCGATTTTTTCGATTATCGATATTTATCGGGAGTACCTCGACAAAAAACCTAGCTAAGAACACTCGCAGACGCTTATAGTACAACTGTGTAAAGATAGATTTAGATTATATAATATGGCCGCATTTCTATAACACTTGATGGTCAGAGATTGTGGAATATTCCGATTATCCCAAAACTACCCAAAGGAGTAAAAACGGGTTGCTTACATTCAATGCCGCGAAGACCAAGCTAGTCACATTCCATCATCGAAAATCTGACCCGGAACTACCACCAATCAGGGTGAACGGAAGTCTTCTCTGGGAGGAACCGTGCCTTGAAAAACTGTTGGCTTCAAACTCACACCCGGCTAGAACTAGTACATACAATCCATAGCAAAGGATGCTGATAAAATGGTCGGCTCTTTGTACCGCTACAATCAGCTAAGAGCCTTACGTGATACACGCTTGGATGATCATGTCTCGAAATAGACATGACTGACTGGGCAAAAGAATAACCGGCAGTAAGTTGATAACTCGAGTACATGATTTGTTGCACTATAATAATAATGAGGGTTACTCAATTCTACGCGCGCTGTTCCGCTAGGGCGGTCGGATAGTTCACTTTGCAAACGCATGCTCAACACCCACAGAGAACACCTGTGAAGAGTTGCAGTTTCAGGAAGAGGACTAATCGACTGGCGTGATCCACAGTTTGGACGAAATCAGTCAGTCAGTTAAGTGCCATACACGCTTGGGCGATCATGTCTCGAAAGAGACATAATTGACTGGACAGAAGATTAACCCACTGTAGGTTGCCATTACTTTCTGCCGTGGATCGGTTGCCATCCAAGGCTATAGAACCCAATCTGTCCCGATATAACCCATAGTTGGAGGTGAGAGACGGATTAGTACCTTTCCCAAGGGAATTTGCGCGTGAGTGAATGCAAGGAATTCAACTGGAATTCAAACTCGGCTCCCCGATTTCTCGTTCCGAGCCGATATCCACTGCCCCACAATGCACAGTAAGTACCTGATTTTTCTTGCTATCCTTCACAAGGGCCAGCTCAGACGAAATATGGAGTACTGTTGTCATATCTGGGATGCCAAGACCTCAATCTCAAGCCTTGTAAGAGCCCAAAAGCGCTTCCAAGCCCTTTCTGGGTGATGAATTATTCTCCACCTTTTAGTCTCTCACCCACGCGGGATGTGGCAATTTTCTCTCTTCTCTGCCGCTACTTCCACGATCAGTGCTCGAACTAAATTTCCGGGTCTCGACAGGTGAAACCCTCACGGTAAAAAACATGCTATGCCACTTACATAGTATTAATTCGCCCACATTCCTTCAGTATTCCATCGGTGTGAAATAAGTTCTACTCAAACAGCTTCTTCCCGCGAACGATTGCCCCGTGAGACAGACTCCCAACAAGATATTTCCCCGATCATTACAATCTTAATCTGTTATCGGATAGAGTTAATCGTTATCTTCCACTCCTATACGCACAAATAGCCGCCTAACTTAACCCTCTATCTCCCGTGACCCTGGGCCTTGTAAAGAGAGAACCTTCTTCTATGTGCCATGGACGTAGGCGACCATGGTTTTCCACGTTTCCCTATACCTGGTGGCTCTGAGCATGCCTTCTCCTGTTACACCATGCAACCCTCGCTCCATCATCCACCTGATTAGATCCTTCAAATATGTTATCTGTTGCTTTCTCCTGTCTGTTTTTCCTTCTATTTGGTTTGTTAGTATCTAGTATCAGGTTCTCCAAGCTGTCTCTTCCTGATGCTCAATATTAATTTCCTTTTTGTTTCCATCAATTCCAAGACCTCATCATTGCTCACATGCTCGATCAATGATATTCGCAACATCCTTCTGTAGAACCACATTTCAGTTGCTTCAAGTTTTTTCTTCATCTTTGATGATATTGTCCAGCATTCACTGCCATATTGAAGGACGGTCAGCACGTAGCAATCCAGTTCTCTCTTCCTTGTTTCTAGCAAAATTGTCCTGTTTCTTAAAACCTTACTCAACTTCTGGAATGCTTTCTTCGCCATGCCAATTCGCCTTGTGATTTCTGTGTTGCACTTTCCGTCTTCTGTTATAACACTTCCCAGGTATTTAAATTTTTGTACCTGCTTGATTCTAGTATCCCCAACCTGTATTTGGCATATTGGGTTGCCTTTTTTACTGATGACCATGCATTCGATTTTCTTGCAGTTTATTTCTAGTCCTTTCTTGTTACTTTCTTCAGTTACCATCTGTAGGAGATCTTGTCGTTTCCTTTCTGTGTCTGCTATCAGCACTGTATCATCTGCGTATCTTAGGTTGTTTAAATTGTGGCCTCCGATGACGAATCCAGGCATCACCTCTAGGGTCCTCAAAATATTCGCGCAGTACAAGTTGAACAAATCCGGTGAAAAGACACATCCTTGTCTTACGCCCCTTTCTATCTTTGTGTATCTACTCAATTCATTACCTATCCGTATGCAAGCGGTTTGCTGCCAGTAAAGATTCTTGATTACTCTCAAGTCTTTCCCAAATATGTCCAGGCTACCGAGCATCTCCATCAATTCTTTGTGGCGTATTTTGTCAAACGCCTTCGCATAATCAATAAAGCACAGGTATAAGTTCTTCTTCATTTAAATTGCCCTTTCAGAGAATATCCTAATCATAAATATGGCATTCATTGTTCCAGTGTCCTTAACGAAACCACAGTTCATGTCCTATCTCTGGCCTGATTCTGCTTCTCGCTCTATTCGTCAAGATTCGGACGATCAGTTTTGTTATATGGCTCATTAGAATGATGGTTTTGTGGAGTTCGCACTCGTTTGCTCCTGGCTTCTTAGGTAGTGCTATGAAGATAGACTTGCTGAAGTCATCTGGTATTACCCCACTATTATAAATTTTATTGATTATTTCAGTAATTTTCTCTATACCAAATTCTTCCAGGGCTATCAACAGCTCTATGACTATGACGTCTGGTCCAACTGCTTTGTTTCTAAATTTGGCTACTGCAGATTTCACTTCAGATTTAATATTTCCGGTCCGTCCTCATCTTTGCGATTATTGGTTGCTCTCTCTTGTCATGGAAAAGATCATTTATATATTCTTCCCATCGTTGGAGTATTTCCTCTTTCTACAAAATGATTGTTCCATCCTTAGATTTTAGACATCCTGTTGAAGGGCAGATTTTTTGCCCTGTCAGTTCTTTTATTTCCTTATGCATGTCTGCTTTATTATTCCTGCTCAATGTCTCTACTTCCGCACATTTGTCATTGAGCCATTCCTCTTTAACCTATCTACATTTTCTTCTTATTTCCTTATTTAATTCCCTGTACCCCATTCCATGTCCTGATATCATTTTCTGCCTCCTTTTCATCATGTCCAGAATCTCTTCAGTCATCCACTCATTTTTCTTTCTGCGCCTAATTTCCTTTGGGGAAATGTTGTTTGCTGATGTCACTATTGCTTCCTTTAGCGCGTCCCATTTCGAGTGTCATTTCCCAATTTGTTCTTAGTATTTGGTTGTCACGCTGTTAGTGTATTCTTTCTGTAGGTTGAGGTCATTCACGAGTGCGTTGTATATCAGTTTTGGTGCTTTTTCAATCTCCGGAGTTTCACTTTAAATTTGCAGATGACTGGGACGTAGTCGCTTCCACAGTCAGCGCCTGGATAGGCTTTGCTTTGAACCACTGCATTTATGGATCTGCTATTTATGGTTATGTAGTCTATCTGGTTTTTCGTGTCACCTCCTGGGCTTCTCCATATCCATAGACGTCGTGGGTATTCTTGAAACCAGGTGTTAGTTATTACCTGGTCATTTGCTATGCACCATTGGACCCATTTCTCTCCTCGTTCGTTGCGGATTCCTAAACCAAAGTTGCCAGTTGTCATACCTTTCCTCTCCTTTCCTACTTTTGCATTCAAATCTTCCATGATTACACTGAGCATTGGCATTGTCTAGAGTGGAGTAAAAAGATTCTATTTCTTCCTCGGTGCTTTGTGTTGTTGGTGCATAGATGACTACAATTGCTATGTTGAACGGTCTCTTTCAGTTTGACCAGGAAAACTCTTTCGGAGAACTGGCAGTATCTTAAAATATATTTCTTCATTTCCTTGTCCAGTATTAAGCCGGCTCCTTTTTCATTATTTTTGCATCCGGAGTATATTATCCTATGGTTGTTGCTGCTGAAGTCTCCATTATTTGGCCATCTGGTTTCGCATATTCCCAGAATATTGATTTTTAGTCTGTTCATTTCCTGCTTGACATTCTCTAGTTGTCCGCAGCTGTTTAACGTCCTGACTCTAGAAAAAGAGTTTTAATTTCAAGCTAATAGATTATATTTAATATTTTCAGTAAACAAAATACTTTGCTGTCAATTTAAATTTCCCAACGTAATTGTCTATAAAAAAAATCTTTAAAAAATAATATATAACTTTCCGAACCTTTATTTGGGAAATATTAGAGAATTTAAATTTAAATTTATTTTAAACAAATATTACTTTAAGTTTAAAATGCCTCACAAATGCATTTTAACATGCTTTATTTAAAGTGCTGAAGGCTTAATTGGTAGTTAATTTAATTTCTTTCTGTGGTAAACATATCTGTAAAAATACATGAGGAGTATAACGTGAACGCCTTAATTACGCATTGAATTTACTACAGTAATCGATCTTATTTTTGGATAATACTGTGTATGGACGCTTGTATTTACAAAAGTCAGCGCGCTTACACACACACACAAAATTAATACAATTTTTATTTATTTTTTTTTATTTTTAGGCATCGCTGAATAGTAGTAAGCTTTTCAATTTATGATTAATTTTTATTTAATAACTGTATTACTTGACCGATACAAATTACCACCATTTTAATGCTTCTCTGTTTTATTATAATCAACGTTATGTCAGGGTCTTTCCCATATTTTAATTTTAATTTCCAGACGTGGCTAGCCAATTTTTTACAATTTTTAAAGTTTTCTAGTTTAACACACCACTAAGTTCCGGTCTGACATATAGATGGAGCTACTAAGAAAAAAAAATGATTTTTATAAAGTACTAACCTTCAAATGACACGTGACAAAATTTAAAGAGTTAAAAAGATTTAGAAATTATTCTAATTAAAATTTAAAAAAAAATGAAAATTTTTGTCAAAATTCATTTTTCATCGAGGAAAAAAAAATGTAACCAATATTTTCTAAAAAAAAAAAAAAAAGAAAAACTTTTCAGAAATAATTTCTATCATTTGTGAATAATTCCTGAAATTTTCATTAAAATCCGACAATTATATCTTTTGCAAGAATTTCAAAATCAATGTTTTTCACCGAATAAAGACGCTAAAATTTCATGTACTAATCTTTGCCACATCCGACGCGAGGAAATAAAATATTGATAAGACATTGTTTTTATTAAATTTGGTCCATTTTTTCATCATGGTATGCCCATTATTGAGCGAATCTGTGGAGGTATCTACTTCAAAATGACTCGACGCGAATGAAGCATATTTTAGCGAGGACTATCCTTCCTCGAATCTCGTAGACTGGCGCTACATAATCACAAATAATAAACCCCATCAAATAATAGAAACGACATCACTTCAAACAAAAAGGTTAGGAAGAAATGCCCTATTTATATTAGAAAGAAATAATAGTGGTCTTGAGAACTGGTAGTTCGGTCAATAAATGCTGAATCTGAACATTTCGTTATAAGGATAACAGTTAATGGTTATTTATATGTGATAACATATTTGCTGATTTTTATCCAGAGCAAACAGCAGCTGTGCAGTGGGTATCGACTCGGAACGAGAGATCGGGTTGCCGAGTTCAAATTCCAGTTGAATTCTTTGCATTCACTTACGCACAAATACTCTTGGGAAAGGTATGGGTTAAATAATAAGACAGATTGGGTTCGATAGCCTTGGATGGCAAACAGTCTACCGCAGAAAGCAATGGCAACCTATTGCGGGATAATCTTCTGCCCAGTCATGTCATGTCTCGAAAGAAACATGATCGTCCAAAGCGTGTTTCACGTATGGCACTTAACTGAGCTAACAGGTCACAATTTAGGGTCGGATAATGACAGACATATTAAGAATTATCTTTGCGATTTTTAAAAAATTCAATTAAAGGTAAACAGACCTCGATGTTTTTTTTTCATTTAAAGAAATCAGTTCAAGTTTGCAAAAAAAAAAAAAAAAAAAAAAAAGTAGAGGGCTTTCAGAGATTTTAAAATGCCCTGGAAACACTCTCAAGTTCTCTCGATGATGCTGTGTTAATAGCGGGTCTAACCGGAGACTGATTGGCCTCCACTCCCTAGAGTAAAAGAGTTCATTGAGAAGAGCATTCAGTTACGAATACAAATGCCTCAAGTCTATCGGCTCTACAGCATGATATGTTGAAAGGCTATGTAGTCGGACCAATGTTTTTTTCGCCTGGTGTGACACTAAGCTATCAGTTAACTAGCAAGTTAACTGATTCTTACTGCGCCCACTGCTACTGCTGCTGTTCTTCACACATGTGGACGAGTTTAGACGTTTTTTTGAACATTATTCACTTTTACTTACATGTAAAAGAAAAGAGGTAACTCTTGGGTGGGCATCTTGAACACTCAGTTCCTCATCACTGTTTCATTCCACTTTAATTGCGTTTCTTTTTCTTCTCTCCCCCACCATCATTTTCTCTATTTTTCCTTCTCACCTTGTCTTTTAATTTTTATCAGCTCGGAACGAGAAACCAGGGAGCCGAGTTCGAATTCCAGCTGAATTCATTGTCTTCACTTACGCGCAAATACCCTTGGGAAAGGTATTAATCCGTCTCTTCCTTCCAGTTATGGGTTAAATAACAGGACAGATTTGGTTCTATAGCTTTGGTCGGCAACCAGTCTACCGCAGAAAGCAATGGCAACCTACTGCGGGATAATCTTCTGCCCAGTCAGTCATGTCTCTTTCGAGACATGATCGCCCAAGCGTGTATCACGTATGGCACTTAACTGACTGACTTTATTATTTCATATATCTTTTTTCGTTCTCTTCTACTTCCTTCAATATATCTTTCTCTTTTTTTATTTTATTTTGCCCTTCTTCTTTTCGGTTATTTATTTTCTTGATTTCTCTTTTTTTTTCTTCCTCTCGTTCTCCAGAATTTTCACTTTTCTTCTTTCCCCCTTCCATTTGCTTATTTTTCTTATTGCAAGTTTTAAAAATCTTTCACGCCAGATTTTTCATTTTTCTTCCCCCACTCATTCATTTCATGTTTCTTCTTGACTTTCCCTTTCCTTTTCATTCTCCATCTTAGCACACACAATTTTCCTTCTTTTTCTTCCTCTCATTCATTTGATTTTTCTTCTGAATTTTTTTTTTAGTTTTCATTCTCCAACTTCGTTCACACCAGATTTTTACTTTTTCTTTGCTTTCTCATTCATTTGATTTTTCCCCTTTCCTTTTCATTCTATAACTTCTTTCACTCACGAATTTTTTTTCCTTTTTTTTTCCCTCCCTTTCATTCATTTACTTCCCCACTTTTTTCCGTTCATACTAGAATTTTCCTTTTTCTTCTTCTTATGCATTTGATTTTCCCATTTTCTTTTTCAATCTTCGTCTTTCGCAAAAGAAAGCCTCTTTTTCTTTTCCCACTCTTTCATTTGCTTTTCCTTCTTGACGTTCTCCTCTTTCCTTTTCTTCGAGACAGCAAAGTTCCTGCCTTGTTGGCATGTGTTGAGTGAATTTCCCTGTGTTGCTCTCCCACAGAAGAACAAGAAGAAGGAATAAAGTAAATAACCCTTTTAAAACCAGGCCACATACCAGAATCCAGTCTGAGCTGGCTGCCTGAACTTTGACCTCGACGCCCAAAAAACAGAGTCAGGAAAAAAGATCTGCCTTGCCTGCCATTGGTGCCTGATAGACATCTACAGTTGATGAATCAATTAAAAAGTAAACAAGGCAAGTGGGGAGGTCAACAAGAAAGAAGAAAAGAAAGGAGGAAAAGTAAGAAAGCAAAGAAATAAATGTTTGTCTTGATGTGTTGTTTTTTTTAATGCATTTCCTTCAACACTAAGTAAAAGAAGATAAATCTTTCGATAGTCTTTTCTTGCGTGGTCAGATGTCAAAGTTAATGTGTGTCAGTGAATATATATATATATATATATATATATATATATATATATATTGCGATAGTTAAATTGTCGTCTAAATTACGCAAAAGTGAAAATAACACTGCTATTTCATTTTAGCAGATGAATATTCACAAATGGATGCGCGTTGTGGGGCAGTGGATATCGGCTCAGAACGAGAAATCCAGTTCGAATTCCAGTTGGATTCGTTGCATTCACTTACGCGCAAGTACCCCTGGGAAAAGTATTAACCCGTCTCTTTTCTCCAGTTATGAGTTAAATAACAGGACAGATTGGGTTCTATAGACTTGGTTGGCAACCAGTCTACCGCAGAAAGTAATGGCAACCTACTGAGGGATAAACATTGACCCACTCAGTCAAGTCTCTTTCGAGAGATAATCGACCAAGCAATTAACTGACTTATATTTACCAAAATTGAACAAAAATATCTTGAAATGTTAAATAGTAGTATATTTACTCAGTAAAATCGACATGGGATTTAACTACAGGCTTTGGGATCTCCTGCAACTCTTCAGAACGATCGCCTTTTTAAGTTGCCGAATGATGCCATAATCCTTGCCTTCAGTTCTTCTTTAGTGTTACAAGGAGTTTTGTTGGTTTTTCGCTCAGCTGCGCCTCTCACACAATCAATAGCTTTGCAAGTCTGGGAAGTTAAGCCTCCAGATGTAAGAGGTGAAGCAGTCGCATAAAATATCTGACAGCCATGACTGGGTTCAGAGTGCAGAGCCCTGTATCCAGACACAGGGTTTTCCCTCTTGACCAAGGACAGCACTAAATCCTTAAGTCACTTGATCTAGGCCCCCGTGTTGAGTTTGAGGCCTTGTGAGGAAATCGGTGGTGGCATGACTTCGCCATCACTAGGGATCACTTCAAAGACCATGATGACTGGATATCTCATCCAACTCTTTCTGTATCCTCTGCTCTGTCCTCGGATTGACACCCAAATACTCTGAAATGTTTGTATTGGAGCTTTCGTCACGAATGCCAAACAGTGCAGCATACCGTTTCCAAATTTGTGGCGAAGTGAATTGCATCATGACAATCTTTTTCTCAGATGGTGCCTAATTGATTATATATATATATAAGTTTAGGCAGTAAATATTCACCCAAGTAAGTTTTATTAAATTCAGCCGACAAAGATACTCTGCTTAAATCTTTATTGTATTTCCCCCTATTTTTGAATAAGATGTGTATTGGGATTGAAACTGGAAAAACTGTCTGAAGTTAATTTAATTTTAATTTTTTTTTTGGAGTACTTTCAACTGTCTCTGTCATTATAAAACGCGTGGTAGACAAGATTCCGCTGCTAAATCTATATATATATATATATATATATATATATATATTTTGTTTAATTACTTAATTTTTGGTCATAAAATTAAACCAGTGCACATTTGTATTAAAAATGTTCAATACAATTATAGTGTAGAACTTTTGAACTCGTTTACAAATGGAACATATATATATATATATATATATATATATAAATTATATTTTAGAACATGTACATAATTTTTTTTATATCCACTACAAATCGTACATTTGTTTCGACATTGAAACTACAATGTATCATCAGGTGGTTTGGACAGGAAACGTGTCAAAACGCGTCGGCTAAAGAACGTTTCTTCTTTTTTTTTTTTAAATAAGGAGAGAAAGAGCGAACAGTGAGTACTTGTATTAAGGCAGTGCTCTATGTATAATAGAATTAAAATGTAAAAAGGTTTTCTAACGATTGCTACTTGCATAAAAATTTGTTGTACAAAACGATGAAGATGATATATTTCGTTCTTCATCGTTTTGTACAACAAATTTTTATGCAAGTAGCAATTGTTAGAAAACCTTTTACATTTTAATAGAGCACTGCCTTAATACAAGTACTCACTGTTCGCTCTTTCTCTCCTTATTTAAAAAAAAAAGAAGAAACGTTCTTTAGCCGACGAGTTTCGACACGTTTCCTGTCCACACCACCTGATGATACATTGTAGTTTCAATGTCGAAACAAATGTACGATTTGTAGTGGATATAAAAAAAATTATGTACATGTTCTAAAATATAATTTATATATATATATATATATATGTTAAAAAAGGATTAATTCAAAGATGTTGAATAGCCATTTCGATATGAAGATCCCCACGGGGGACGACACATCACCTCAGCAACAGAAAAAACCTTTCAGAAACTGGAGAAAAATTAGTCTACTATTCCTTTTTAAATAGATTGCAAAGAAATTAAAAAATAAATAATAAAATAAAATAAAATAAAATAAAAAAATAAAAATAAAAATAAAGGGAAAGAAAAAGAAAAAGAAAACGAAAAAGATAGAATAAAATCAAATAAATAAGAAAAGAAAAAAATTGACATCGTCTGGGTTCGCAAAAAAAAGGGAGAATGTAACTAAAAATTAACAGACAGACGCGTTAAATCGACGTCAGTTTAGGCAACACGGAAAAAAGGTGGTAAGAGAGATAAAAGAAGGAAGGGAGGGTAAAAGAAAGAAACTAAAGAAAAAAATTTTTTTAAATATTACAGACGCTGGACAAATTCAAAAACCTAATTTCCCCAAAACGTTGAAGTATTAGAAAAAGGCCTTTACTTAAAAAGGCATAATTATTAATAAAAAGGGAATAAAAAGATATAGGATTTAAAATAAAATTATTTTTAAAAAAATTAGGTCATTTGAAATTGGACTAAATAAAGACAACACTAGGTAAAAAAAAAAAAAAAAAAAAAAAAAATTAATTACAATTATTATATACATACCTATAGAAGTACACACATACATACATATATATACACACACACAATTCTACGAATAAGAATACATATATACACATACACACACATACATTCAATTTATTACACACTTATATACATATATATATATATATATAAAAATATATACACACATATATATTACACACTTATATACATATACATGCGCATACACACATATATATGTGTGTACACACCTATATACAAAAAATTCATATGCACATTAATATTAATTAGGATCGGGTTTTTTGGAATTTACCTTCCTGCTTTTTTCCCTTGGATTGAAGTATCTGAATTAAAATATATATATATATATATATATATAAGAGAGAGAGAGAGAGAGAGATAGAGACATAAAATGCATGGACAAGAGCATAGAACGTTTGCAACCCGACCATGAAACCAGGGTTCGAACGAGGCCGTCGCTATATATTACCAGGCCAGTTCTATGATTAAAGTTGACTTGCTGACGTCACACTTAGTAGTGTTGTTTTACTACCCGGCGTCCGTTAGCGTTAACTTATTTTCAGAACCAAATTGCAAAGGGAATTATAAAAATGGACCGAAAGTTCATTGTTTTTCGTTTCCAAAAAATAAACATTTATTTGATAAATGGAAACATGCCATTAAAAGGGAGAATTTTACCTCAAGTCCATTTAGCAAAGTGAGTAGTTAAAATTTTATCACCATTTATTTCAACAGTCGCTAAAATCAAAATTTGCTAAAAAATTTGTTTTGCCGTAGCACAAGAAAGAAAGCACTGTTTAAAAGTTTATAATATATCTTTTAAATTAATATAATAAAATAAGATATTATTTTTATTTCTTTGAATAAAATTGAAATAAAAATTCTCTTAAAAAATATCTGAATTAAAAAAAAATAAAATTTATTGGCTATTCGTTCGTAAGTTTTTTTGTTTTTTTTTTCGAAATGTTTTAAAACTTAAACTGAAGCCGAAAAAAGTTGTTAAACATATTTTCTAAAAATATTTGAATTAATATTTTATTGATATTTTATTTAAGAAAATAATGTTTTCTTTTCAATGAAATGTTTAAAAAATTCTTAGGAATAGAAAGTAAAATCTTACTTAACTTTTCTATACTTGCAACTTTATGAATCGTTTTTAAACATGAAAAAATATTCCCGAATTAAATTTTTTTCATTCTTTTTCCTGTATTAACAAAAACTACAAAATTTATTTTTTAGTCAATTTTAAAAGAATTTGTTTTATTTTTAGGGTTTTTTATTTGAAAACTCCGTGAAATTATTTCTTGCAAAAGTCAAGAAATCACTATTACCGAAAATTAAAACATGAAAATGATGATTTAAACTTTGCTTAAACCTATTATTTCGGAATAATTTTTGAATTTATCTGAAACATACAGGCCTAAATCACACCACACTTGAATTTTAATATTTAATTTTTAGAGAATATTTAGCACAAAATGAACACCCTCAAAAAATATTTTCCAAACATTTTTTTCCTATTTTTGATAATTTGAAGTTAATTATCGATATTAATCCATAAAAAAAATTGAAAATAAAAAATTTAGAATTTTAACTGAAAAATAAATCTTTTATAGTTGGTTTAGGGTTTTTTAATCCTTAAAAAATTAATTAGTAAGTAAAACATTAACCAAAAAAGAGTTTTGCAAAAAAATGATTTTTTTTATAAACAGTTTAACATCATAAATGAAATAGAAACATTAATTTTTACTTTTTTTTTCATTTTTTACAATTAAAATATTTTAAAAATGTAATTGAATTACCAAATATCCTAGGATTTTTTAGGTGCATTTTTTTTTAAGGTAAAAATTTATCTTTTTATTTCATCCAGCAGGATTAACAATGGATTCAATCAAAATATTTCAAAATATTATTTTAAAATTCGAACTCCGTTGTTTTTAAGTAGAATTTCCCTAAAGACAATTTGTTGATATTAATAAATCTATTGGATTAAAAGTTCTCAAGACGTTTTTAAAAATCTATTTCAGATTTAGCTATCCTATCGTTAATTCGTTCGATTCATAATTATTTATTGCTGTTATGCCGTTTAAAAAAAAATGGAAATGTTATAGTTGTAAAAGTTTAGTATCAGGAAGAGACCTGATATAAACTTATTTTCAAGGAATTAATAGAGGTTCTCTGTTATATCCCAATGATGTAACAACAAATTTAGTACTATACAATTATATTGTTATTAATAAACTTGTAAGAGAATCCTTCTTTTCTTCATTCAATGAATCAAAGAAAATTGTCTATGTACATAACATTGGATGTTTTGGCTAATGATGAACTTCTTTTTCATGTTGACTCATGTGGTGAAGGTCACAGCATTGAAAAAATGATTATCTGGAGCTCTTCTAATGCATTATTGAATAATTTTTGTAGTAAGGAAAATGATAATATTACTTGTAAGAAGTTTAAGTAAAAAAAGAAAACTTCAAACATTCAACTGAATTTTGAGACATAAAAAAACTTTCATAAGCTTGATTTTTAAAATTCAGTAACTTAAACTTATTTAGTTTGAATTAATTTGATTGAATTTAAATTGTTGCATTTTTTAATATTTTTAATTAATTTGCTTATTTATTGTTGCTTCTTGTTTGTTCCTAAATTCTAATGGTTGCTTGATTGCTATATTTGAGTGATTCTGATTTAAAAATTCTTGCAATTAAAACAAAAGTGATTGTGATTTGTCATAATTAAATTAAAAAATATGAAAATTTAAGCAGTGTTTGTTAAATTTTTAGAATTTAGACGAATAAACGAAAAGTTTTGTCTTTAAAACTGTGTTTATTTACAAACACGAGCCGACAGTCAGTAGTTAACAATAATGTTTATATTTTCCTATTAATTATTGTTTTCCTTATTTTTAATTAAAATTAATAAAACCAGCATAAATCAAAACATGTGTCTTTCTTATTTTTCTTGTTACATTTTAAGAAGTTTTAAAATCTTTATTAAAAAAAAAACGACTTTGTGATTATCAACATTGTCATGAAGTGAGAGACACGGCTGCTACGCTAATTCATGACTCTACTACCGTGACGTCACATTTCATCGCTTCGACCTTGGTAATATATAGCGACGGCCTCGGTTCGAATCGCAGAATTTGACAAGGAGGTAATTTCTTGACTATGTCGGTCTGTAGTAAACATCTCTAAACCATACTGTGGGTTGATTCATGCTTAGTCAATTAAGCTGTTCGTAAGCTGTCAATGGTTTTGCTCGCTGTCACAAGTAATCGTGACCGAGTGTTTGAGTGTGTTGGCTTTTTCAACTATTGATCGCACAAGATTAAGTGCTCTTTCTCAGAGAATCTAGCTTTCGTGTTTGTGTGTGTGTGTAAGAGGGGCGGGGAGATACAACCAAAGATACGCTAAAAAACGAGCACGCACGTTGAAAGTTGCCCAAAATCATGATGAAAAAGTTTTATCGTCAAAAACTTTTAAGAGGAAGATCAAATGATATTTTGATTTAATATTTTTTAGATGTTGCAAAAATTATTTTCAAAATTTTGGTTCCAAATCTTTTTTATCTGAGAGACGATAAATTAGTACCCAAAATTTGAGCGTCTTTTTCATTGATTTGTAAATTCTTGTAAAATAAAAAATTATCGGATTTTAATGACACTTTGAGGACATAGGCACAAACGAATGCGATTATGCATGAATTTATTTTTAGAAATGCTCCGTAAAATCTTTACTTTTTATATTTGTTACTCATAATTTATTTAATTGATAATTGATTTAATTTTAAGTTTTAAGAAATTCTTCTTTCTAGCGCTTAATAACCTTAAAGTTTATTGTTTATTGTTGTTAGAAGAACAAGAAGATTTTAAATCAGATATAAATTTTAAATCAGATATATATTTTAGTCAAACAGAGAGACCCAAAAGGCAAGGAAAAAATAACAGGAGGAAAAAACATTATATAGAGGAAAAAAAAAGGTCATTATTTCGACAACTGGGTTGAAAAAGTCAGTTTCATAGAGAAAGTGTGTATTGTTTTCATTTATTCAGTTCCTAGTAATAAAATAATTTAGATAAACAGTCTTAAAAAAATCAATTTAAAATAAAGTAGATACCTTCACAAATTCGCTTAACAAAAAAACAAAAAATAAAACAAAAAGATACCATGATGAAAAAGTTTTATCGTCAAAATCCTAAGTGTTAAAAGGAAAGACCAACCAAAAGGATTTTTCAATTAATAAATTATATTTTTCATCCTATTTACAACATTTAAAATTTCGGTTAAAAATCTTGTTTTCCTTGCAATAGCAAAAAACCAAAGATTAGTTGAACATTTTTTTTTAAACACATTGATTTCGAAAATCAAAAAATGCAAAAACAATCAAGTCATTATCAGATTTTAATGAAACTTTCAGGACATATTCACAAATTGTTTACATTATTTTCCATTTTAAAAAAAATTTTAGAAATTTTTTTTTTTTTACATCTGTTATCCTCCATTTAATTAAAAAAAAATAATCAAGAAATTAAATTTTGATCGCTTATAATGTTTATATTATTACAAAGCAAAACTCCTTGGAGAATTTAGATCATTTTTTTTTTTTGTAAAAGAGAAACATCAGTTACCAAAAATTTGCCATGAATCGTAAAATAAAAATGCAATAAGGCATTATTTTAATTAGAAATGCTTTTAGAAAAAATATATTATGGACACTTGTCTAAATAAAATAAAAAAATCAGTGAATAATTTATTTTTACAAAAATTGTTTTCATTTTTAAAAACTTTTAATTAGAATAATTTCTAAAATTAAATTATCTGTTTATAGCTACTAAGTGATATTAAATAGAAAATGCACTAATCATGAATGAAAAAGCTTACAACTCAGCGACCACCCCAAGTATTGTAAAAGAATATTTTGTTGCATGTACTTATAGGGGGTATATCTTATTCTTTTCTAGTTGTAGTAGGATTCCGTTCTAATGAAGGGTAATTGTATACCGTGCAGGTTAACGGAATTTGGCCTTGTGGGAAAAGATAGCCCACTATAATTCATAAAATGATTATAAAATCAAGAAAGGCAATTTGAGTATAAAATAACATTTATATATACACATTTCAATTAATGTTTTACAATTAAAATAATACTTGAATATAAGTCCAACGGAGGTTAAAGTGTTCATGGAAAATAATATAATGCTGAAAGAGATAAAAAGGCTTAGAAGTGTTGAAGCATCTTGAAGGTAAAGGGATGTTCATTTTGAAGTTGCCGCTTCTAAGGTCAGTAAGTCAGTAAGTACTTTGAGGAATATCTTTGAAGAGGTCAATAAGTACTTTTGAAACAAAGAAGGAAAGAGATCAGCATAATAGCCGCTCGATTTAGGTCAAGGGAGAAACTAATCAGCTCGTCCGTCTCCGGTCTGTCTAACGATGCTTTGTCACCGCTTTTTATATCTGCATTTTGGATCAAAACGCAGCTTGTTTTGGAATTTCCTACTTGAATTTGATTCTGGGCTTCCCATTGGCTGGTAAATAAAATTCGCGTAGGCTCGTGAAATGGTAATTTGATATTTGATTAATTTTTATTTTTCAATCGGAACATCTGCGCGAACTCGGACACGCGCGACGAGTTTTATTCATTTGCCTTTTAGTTGTGAGAGAGCCAAAATCCGGTTTCTCGCTTTTGTTCGGTCGGTATCACCACATACTAATGTGCCGATTTTTTCTGTAAATACTGACGCCCATATGCGAAATAAAAGCGGTAACTATAGCAAATTTAAAAGTTTTTGATAATTGTTAACATATCCCCAACAAACGTCTTTGTAAAACTACAAGGCTAAACTACCTAAAATTCAATAAAATATTAAAATACTTAAAATATTTCAAATTCTTAATATTACTGGGGAGTTAAAAATTATTTGAAAAGGTACTCACGTTATATTCGTCAAGTAATTTGTACTTATTTAAAGTAATTTGACAAATACCGCCCCTTGATACAAATCTTGCAAACATCAGATTATTGTTAAAAACACTCACCTGTGTTAAAACAATATATTAAGCAATTATCTAAAAATTTAAAATTATATGTTTAATCTCAAACTAATTAAAACTTTAATCCGTTAATCTTCCTTAAACTTTTAGAAAAGTATATTTTTATTTTTAAAAGAACTTTTAATAATTATGGGATTTTAAACGATTTCATAAAGAAAAAGAAAACAATTCAATAAAAACTAAAATAAAAGTTTCAAGAAAAAATTTCATTTTATAAATGCATTTTATACCTTTGGTCTGGCTCTATATATAAGTAAAGAACAAGTAAGGAAAAAGTGACTTTAATCTAACATGTTTCATTTTAATAAGCTTCTTCAGAGATTTTAAAAAGACAAATGAATGATTTGTCTTAAAAAATCTTTGAAGAAGTTTCTTAAACTAGATGTTCATTTAAAGATTTTTTTCCTACCTGTTCTTTATTTATAATATTCATCTTGTCAGACTTCAACTGATATAAGTGTGTGTGCGTATATAACCTGGGTCACATTGGCATCAAACAAAAATTCTTCAACACCTGTCAGATGTGAAGCAGATCATGACATAACCACACGTTTTCGACCTCAATTTAAATTTGAAATTAGTTATGTGCTTCTAAATAAATGTTAATAAAAAATTCAGTTGTATTTTCTACCATATATATATATATATATATATATATATATATATATATATATATATCATTTCACCCCGAGCAAGGCAGAAATGCAACTGATGAGCTGGGGGCTACATAACTGTAAAAAGATTAATTAGAAAAGAGTGAGGAGTACAAACTAGTTAGAAAGGAGCAATAGAAAGCTGAGAATGTAGGTACGATGACAGATTCATAGGTGGACAGAAAGAGAAGGTTATACGGGGGTGGGGGAGAGAGCTAGAAGTCCAGTGGTTAATAGATGAATATTGACATTGCATTTAAATTTCTGGAGGTTGTAGCCGTCAGGAAAGCAAGAATATAGGAGCGAGTTCCACGGGCGGGAAGTGCGAGAAAAGAAGCTGCAGGAGTAGAATTGTCGTCTGCATTTGGCTAACCTAACTGTGAATGGGTGGGACCCAGTTGCCATTCTGGTTGCACGAGTAAACACCTGTTGAGGAGGCACCAGTGACTTAAGTTCGTCCGAGCAGAAGCCATGAAAGTATTTATAGAACAGACAAAGGGAGGCCACGTTTCGACGGTGGAGAAGTGACTGCAGTCGAGCCGCCAGATCAGTACCTATCACATTACAGACTCTCCTTTGGAGCCTGTCGAGAACATTGAGGAGAACTGCAGGGGCGCCTGACCATAAATGGCAGCAGTACTCCATGCACGGACGGATGGTTGACTTGTATATATGCAGGATGGATTCAGGCGGAAAAAACATCCTGGATCGGCATAGTAAACCAACCTTCTTAGCAGTAGATTTTGCTATGGATTCAATATAGTGGTTCCATTTGAGGTCTGAGGACAGGGTAAGGCCGAGGAGGCGTACTGTGTTGCTCTCAGGGAGAATCGCTTGGTCCATGCTTATGGGAGGCAGGAGAGGCTGCCTGTGATGGTTGACAGACAACAGCTTGGTCTTAGACGTATTGAAGTTGACAAGCCACTTCTTGCGCCAATTCACCACAGAGTGTAGATCCCGTTCAAGGTCAGCAGCGAGATTATGTCTGTCCGCCACGACAGGTTTCTTACTGGTGCGGGAGTATATTGTGGTGTCGTCTGCGTAGATGCCTACTTGGGAACTGATCTCATCTGGGAGGTCATTGATGAAAATAAGGAAGAGCGTCGGGCCCAGGATAGAGCCCTGTGGGACACCAGCATTCGTGCTGTAGGACGAAGAGGCACGCCCATTAGGCTGATGACAGCAGAATATTTATATCGATATGCCATCTAAAGTGACGGCAACATATTTATTGCTGTACCTAATATTGAGTACTTTACATTAGGTCATAAAATAATAATGCAACCCCCCTGAGCGTGGCAGTATATATATATATATATATATATATATATATATATATATATATATATATATATTTATTCACAACTCGATGACATAGTTATTGCAAAAAAATAAACTAAGGCACTGTTAAAGAGAGAACACGTGGCAAGAGAGTTAATAACTGGTAGTAAAGCGAATGAACTGAGCCGACTCTGCCTCGTTATTTCTTTCTCTCTCTAAGCGTGATAAAAGAGAAAGGTATCTTTATTAAAGGTATTTGTGCGTAAGTGAATGCAACGGATTCAACTCGGTTCGAATTCCAGTTGAATTCGTTGTATTCACTTACGCGTAAATACCCTCTTTCTTTCTCTCTCTATATATACATACTAGCTGTATAGCCCGGCGTTGCTCGGGTGTAATGAAAGCTTTAAAACTAATCCATGGTCCTGGAGCTCAGACTCTTTGGACGTTGGCACGAAAGACTAAAAAGCAATAGTTGTTTCCACTTAAAGCGAAACCATAGACTGAAAGAAAAATGAATGGATGTAAGTCAAATTTTGATTTCCTGGTATCGATATCAAAAAAGTTTTTTTCCGTCTTAAACTGAATTTTGAAGGCTAAATAAGTCCTCCGAGTAAATGGTATCATGGCTGAGACTAAGAACTACAATTATACCTACTTAGAGCCAAACCTGAAACAAAAACTAAAATAAAAGGGCTGAAAAAAATACAGACATACAGGCAGATAAACAGACACACACAAACATCTTGCTATATATATATATATATTATCGATTTTCTGCACTTTTGTAAGAATTGCAACCTTAAAACTTCTGAATATCGTTTCTTATGTCTGTCTATGAGTGTATCAAATTTGATTAAAAACGGATCACTACTTCTATAACCCGATTTTTTCGATTATCGATATTTATCGGGGGTACCTCGACACAAAACCTAGCTAAGAACACTCGCAGACGCTTATAGTACAACTGTAAATTTTCAAAGAAATCG
Source organism: Ascarosepion bandense (assembly GCA_037127315.1). Classification (NCBI taxonomy): domain Eukaryota; kingdom Metazoa; phylum Mollusca; class Cephalopoda; order Sepiida; family Sepiidae; genus Ascarosepion; species Ascarosepion bandense. Next base: position 256,356 of record JBBBDQ010000546.1, read on the forward strand.
GTTCAGCAGTTTCGGAATCTATAGGTAACGGACACACACACACACAGAGACGAAGTTCCATTTATAAATAAGTTTAGATATAGCTGTACTTTTGCCTACAATAAATGGATATAGAGTTTGGTCAACGGCGTAGCCAGAGACAGCACTACATACACTAATTTTATACTTCGTGTATAATGGGAACCTCTTAAAATTAGGTTTTGAAAAAGAAACAAGATACGGAAGTATATATTTTTATTTACCTTTTTAATAACAGATTTCTGCCCTATCCACCGTGAATTTAGACACTAGATAATTGCTAATTGCTAATTTTTCATATTCACGTAATCTTTTATGCAACTGAAGGCGGGAGTTTTCAGTCCAAATGGTAATAATGAGGTATGTGACACCGGGGCAAATTGTTCTGGTTCCACGTGCCTTGCCTCTTCCGGATATTTCTCTTTAGTAACTCAACTCTTCAAGTCTATATTCATCTTTCCTGTGGAACTAGAACAATCTACCCCAGTGGACGAAATAAAAGGTTCGGTTCGAAATTTCAATCTTCTGAAGAAAGCAGGAGCGTATAACGGCCGAAACGTTGTGGATATGACAACAAAGATGAGGTCAACTGTCCAAACAATATATATGTTTTTATTTAAAAATCAATCTCTTGTAAAGTTTAAAAGAAAATGTCTATTTAGGTCTCATATACGTAAACAGTTTCAAACTTGACATAAACAAACCACAAATTTCTGACAACTCTTTAAAAAGTTACTAATCGATTTTACACTATATCGATATTAATAACAAGTCAATATTTTTCCGATTCTGACAACGAAGGTCTTTCTTCCTTAAATGTCATGCGTGATGCGCTGATCATGTCTCTTTTCGATTCATGATTGACTTAATAGAAGCATTCCCGCAACAGGCTACCGTTACTTTCTGCAGTACACTGGTTACCAACCAAGGCTACAGGATCCGGGCTATTTAGCAATTTAAACCATGACAGGAGAAGATCTGGATGCATATCTTTCCTAAGAATATCTGCGCGTAAGTGAATGTAACGAACTCAGCTGGAATTGAAACTCGTCAATCCAATTCCTCACTATATTATAACACCTACACATCTGTGCTCGCAGCCCCTGGTATTCTCAAGCGGTCACCCATCTAGGCAGTGAACAGAAGCAAAGTTGCTTAATTTCAGTGATCAACGAGAATCGGTGTTTCAACGTGGTATAGCCGTAAGATTTCTCAGTTTGAGTTTTGTTTAACGGCATATCAACACCTCTGTGGGTTATTTAATGCCAAAAAGGTGGGGGGTTTAAGGCATATTTTCTTTAATGTACGACTAGATTGACAACTAGGTCCCACCCTTTTACAGTGAAACCGATGAAATGTAACCGCAATTTCTACTCCAACAGCTTCTTTCCTCGCACTTCCCGCCTGTGGAATTCCCTATCGCATGCTTGCTTCCCCGACGGCTACAACCTCCAGGAGTTTAAATGTAAGGTCAATAGACACTTCCTAACACATTAACTCACACCCACTCTCTCCAACTCTCTCCCTATGTACATCCTAAGTCGTCTACCACTGACCTTCTGACATTTCCCATACCCAATCGCTCTATGTAACCCCCTGCGCTATAGTGGCAGTGAAACGCCTTGCTTGGGGTGACACGATTAAAAAAAAAAATTTAGAGTGAGAGGTTGATTTAGTCAGATTTTAATGAAATATTTTTGTTTTTATCCTTTTTATTTTAGAAAACTGAAAATGTCGTCTACTTTTGTATTCAAAAATGTTTTTCTGAGAATAATTGTTTTCCATCAAAATGTATTATAGTAATAATTTTTCCTTCAAAAATGTATTTTTTTTCTATAAAAGTGTATTTTTCTGTATATATTTCTATAAAAGTGTATTTTTATACTTTCATAGTGTTTTGACCCCAGTTTGGGGGTTAACTATTTACCCATAGCTGGGACCCTAACAGGTATTACCACTCCGGGTTAGGGTGGACCTAAGAACAGCAGCAATTATTAGGTGGTTCCATGCTCCTCACAACCACCCAATCAGAAGCCTTGCTGTCGGATGCAGTTTCTGGTCATGACCAGGACCTATAGCCGTAAAGTCTTAAGAATGCTTATCTAATCTACAAAAATGATTTCCTAAATTTGTTCCCATATTTTTTTTTTAACGAATGGACCAATCGTTTTAAGTAGTGCACTTTGTAGCTTTTAGAAATCACCTCTGCTAATAAGTGGTGACATTTATTATTTTTGTGAGGACATTTTCCGACTCCTCTCACTCAGAGTTTATTAAGAGCACCCCAGCTCTTTTTCTTCCCCATCCTCTATCTAGAATCATAGCGCGATATAGTCTACAGCAATATTTCTTAAACTATGAAATAAGGTGTTATGAAGAGCTTACGATATCATACTGAAACAGCGGTTGCTGTAGTATCAGTGAAGTTAAGCAATGTCGAGCCTAGTCAGTACCAGATGCTTGGATGTGCTGGTGGTTTTCCGATTCCGAGCCAGAACTCCAATTCTAGCTGAATTTGTGATATTCACGCGCAAGTTGCCTTGGTAAAGTTAGGAATCCAACTATTTTCCCCGCTATGGGTTAATTAGGACTTGTATCAGTAAATCATTATTATCTGCCCCAAATTCTTAGAATCTAAAAGAACAAGAATCAATTCATCCCAGTCCCAACTTACTTATTCATTCGTACATTTGTCTTTGTTAAAATCTTACTGATATATTGCCAGTATTCGTTTTCTAACTCCATCAGTGTGTTATTTAGTAAGACTTATATTAATAAATCATTATATCAAAAAAAAAAAAAGAAGAAGAAAAAAAGAAAAAGAAAAAAATAAGTAACCTGCATAGGGTTGAGAAATCTTACAAAATAAATCAATTATATAAAAACAATGTGTTATGAAATTATTTTTAAGTTGTAATGTGCGTTGTGGTCCAGTGGATATCGACTCGGAACGAGAAATCGGGGAGCCGAGTTCGAATTCCAGTTGAATTCATTGCGATCATATACGCGCAAATACCCTTGGGAAAGCTATTAATCCGTCTCTTCCTTCCAGTTATGGGTCAAATAACAGGACAGATTGGGTTCTCTAGCCTTGGTTGGCAACCAGTCTACCGCAGAAAGCAATGGCAACCTACTGCGGGATAATCATCTGCTCAGTCAGTCATGTTTCTTTCGAGACATGATCGCCCAAGCGTGTATCACGTATGGCACTTAACTGATTGACTGAAATGAATGCAAACAGACATATAAAAGACATTTCCGGTTGACTTGCCGCCCCCGCTTCTCAAATAAAACCCCGTTTTTTTTTTTCTAAAATTGCTCATTAATAACTTCTTCACGAAATGGGAAACTATTCGAGCTCGTATTAACTTTTATGCTATTCGAAATGTCCATGTTTTTAGGATGTTCAAGAACTTGACTGAAAATCACACGGAAATTTATATTTTTAATGCTTATTTTTGCTCGCAATGCGAAAATAAATTTTGCATAAAATTAGTGATAAAAAGAAAGTTGAAAAAAATACAAGTAAATAAAAAAATAAAATTAAAAACATTCAAGAAAATTATATAATTAATTTTTTAAATCAAATTTTGAACAGGCGTAAAGGTTTATCCTTTGTTTCAGATTTAGGATTAGGTTTCTAGTTCTTTCTAAAGTTTTTCTATTCTCTTTCGGTAGCCCCCCTTGCTTTGGGTGAATTGTCTGAGAAAAAAAATAAAATAAAATAAAAATACAACCGCCACCACAGAAAATCAGTAAAAAAGAAGTACTTGGTTTAAGATGATAACACACACACACACACACATATAAGTAAGAATCTAACCTAGAGCCAACGGAACTACCTAGGTTTCACCTAACGGATCGTCAGAACAAGTTGGCTTGCCCTGGCGAATATATATATATATATATATTACGGTTAGGAAATTTGTTTCTGTTTTAACATAAAATCTCCAATGTCCTCTGAATGCTTTCATAAACCATTATATAAGAATTGTGTGTGCTGACTGAGATGTAACTGTAAGCGTTCATTGTGTTACTTTGATAGTTGTAGAGTGTTGAATCTACATGCCTCGATCAGTTGAAAGCCGAAGAATAATGAAAAATGTTCTGAACTGTGGAAATATTGATAAAATTTTGCTATTACACTCAACTCCCTCCAGAGGTGAAAAAATGCCATAAATTTAAAAAAATATACATCTACAAATCTGTTAATTTGCGACAATTTGTGTAAAGAGTAATAAAATGCCTTAGAATATCGAAATCTACTTAGAGAGCATTAGATAAAAGTCGGAGATGAGACGAGTGTAATAGAATAACGAAGTATTATATAGAGAATATTAAACAAAAGCTTTCGTTTAAATACTGAAAACTGTTTCTGCTCGAAGCCTGTAAATTAAGGTAAGCCCAATCAAAAGTATTCTTTGATAGGATACAACAATATTCGAGGTGTCGTAATACCGCTGAAAAATAAATAAAAATAAATCATTAGAAATGAAAATCTGTACTTACAATCATTTCCATACCGAAGTTTTCCACATCATAGTAACAAAAGTATAATAAGGCTTGAATGTCTGACTGTGCTTTACGGAGAAGATAGGAAAAGGATTTCGGAGTGTCATCGATGTTATGGAATATTTTTGAGTACTTTTTGTTCCTCAACGACCGTGTGTATTTTTCAACTTGTTTCTACGACTTTTTTTGTTAATATCGTGAGTTTTTCTATTAATTATAATTGATTTTTTCTTAGCAAAGTTCTTTTTTTAAAAAACTGTTTGTGTGTTGTGCGGTGGTAACGACCACCATGGCTGAGTTTTCCCAGCCAAAAGGTACAGCAACTGTGTTTCCATCTCCGTCGGTTTGGTCTAAGTCAATGGAGATAAGGGAACTCTGTATATTATGACCGAATGCGTCTGCAGTACCGATAATACATTAATGGAAACGAACTTGTCACCATACCAAAGGCTCTAGACGTAGTTTCTGCAAGAACAATTTCCTTGCTGACATCAGACAGGAAAACACTTAAGGTAATCGGTGGCAGCAGTGAAAATATGGAGGAGGCGATAAAAAAAAGCCTCAAAATCATGCCTAAGGTTTTATCAAAGCTGTCGAGATCGTTGTGGGACATATTGCTGGCATCGAAAAAGAACGAAAAACTACTAGAGGGCAATTTTTTGACAGCAAAGAACTTAAGACTGCAAACAAAGTATATGGGCACGCGAATTGTCGTACATGGGGGTTCATTTGGACATGACTTGCAACCATATAGGCAGACCTTTTGTGCAGTTTGGTTTTGTGGAAGAGGTGTCGCGTTTGGCCAGCAAATCGAGAGTATATACCAAATATTTTTGTATTAATGTAACATTAGGCAGAAAAAACATTTCTAGTACCCCTGACATACTGCTATGCCGTGGTCGTCGAAGAAAGATGACCACATTGCTGGACGTGTAGTGCCGCGGGGCACATATGTAAAATGTGCTGCACAAGGAATCAGGTAGCGGCGGCCGCGACAACGGAAACACCGGTAGAAACGGTGTCAACCTAAGAAACGGAACCGACAATCAAAATACCTGAGAGAAGTCAGTCGACCAGCCAAAGTGAATGAACAGAAGTGGTGAAGAGGAGCAAGAAATCAGCTACCTCTCCTCCTGAGCAGGGTCCCCCTCCAAAAAGAGCGTCTACACCTAAAAAAAATTACACCCGTAAAGAAGCAACAACAGAAAGAAAAGCAGCAATTAGAACCGGCTGTGTCTAATCAACAAGAACTTACCATGGAGCGTGAGGTAATACCTCTACCTCGTTCGTCGTCATTGAAGAGGGGGAGGGAAGAAGTGAAAAATATTAAAAACAGATATGAAAGAAGAGCGAAGCAGGGTAGAAAGGGCCCTGGTTACCTGCAGGACTCAATCTGCGCCTGCTTCGCCTGTGAAACAGACACCTGGTAAGAAGTCTTTTTCTTCTCCAAGAACACTTATTCCTTCCCCCAAACCAACTCCCACCCCTGCCCAAGAAAAAAAGACAAGAAGAAAAAGTAAAAGGACAATGTGTTAAAAAATTAAAAAAAAACATGTAGATGGAGATGGACCTTTCCTTCCAGAGGAAGGCACACTTGAGAATTTTATTTAAAATGTCCGTGACGGACGGCAAAAGTATAGAAGACCTCCAAAACTTTCCTAACGCCCCCGGGGTGATCACACTAATATGAAATGCTGGGGAAAACCTGAAACTGTAGGATCACAGGGCTAAACAAGACTTTTCGAAACTGAGAACTGCGCAAATATAAACACCTGAATTGAAAAAATCCCACAGCTCAGTGCAGAGAGGGACCCAGTTATTCTCCGCTTATCCTTATATAGAGCATTAAAATTAACTTATCCTACAGACGTCGGCAGTATTGTCTCAGACGGACGCATTACGTCCGAGATTGGTACTGGAAGGCTGGGATAATCCGTCGGGGTCCTGACTTCTGTAAATTTCTGTCCAGTTTGTGAATAAGGGATCCCACTTGAAAAAAGTCTATCAAGCTAGTCAGCTTGAATGCAAGAAGACCTGAAAGATCGGAGTAGGCCGCCCGCCTGCTTCATGATCTCTTGTCTTTCGGCGTAGATGTGGCTGCGATCCAGGAGACACATTGTTTGCAAAGTTGATGTTCGTGTGCTATCTGGTGATACTGTCGTCTATTTAGCGTACGGGACCCAGCAGGCCAGAGATGTTTCCTTGTTGGTTAAACGTACCCTGGGTGCGAGGGTGGACTTTGTCCATGTCGGTACGGGAGGCCAGTTGGTCGTGGCCTATATTGCCGTGAACAGTAGTTCGTTTCAGATCGTTACGGTTTATTCGCCCAACGAACGGGTGGAGAGCATCTCGTTTTTTCGTCAGTTGGGGTCATTACTGATGGATTCTTTGCGCCTAGTCTTAGTCGGGGACTGGGATGCCATTCTAGACCGCAAACTAGACAGGGTCGGGGAGCTAACGGGAGATCGGGTGATCGTAGCTTGGTTGATCTGATCAGCGAGTTTAGTCTTGTCGATACATACCGGATCGATCACCCAGTGGGCAAGATGTGGACATGTACACTTAATTGGCCATCTACCCAGGTAGTCAGCCACCTGGATAGTTAGTAAGAAGAGTCGATATAGATTGTCCCACATTCCACTGGTTAGGCTATTCGGACCACAAACTCGTTTGTGCCTGAGTAGTGTTAGATGGTAGGCCTAAATTGGCTGGACACTGGAAGTTCAACTAGTCTGTAATGTGCAAGCGGGTCTTCTGGTGACAGCTAACTAAATTAGTGCAGCGAGAATTAGTGGGGGGCGGTTATCGGGAATAAGTCGTGAGAGAGGCTTAAGGATAGTATTAGGACTTTCAACGCTGACTATAACCGTCGAATCGACAAAACTAAAGCTATCAGGGTGAAGATACTTTAAAGATAGTTTAAGTCGGGCGGTGGCAGGGCTGGATTCCGTGGAGACAGGATTATCTAGGCAGGCCCCTGACCGTTTGGCTAGCAAGCGTTATCAAGGTCAAGTAATTAGGCTTAAGTTAAACAAGATGTCTAATGAAGATGTGAGCATGGGCGCACAATTGCGCAGGGAAGAGATCCGTCGAGGTGGCGATCGATATATTCGAGAGGTCAAAAGCCCGGAGGGGCGTACTCTGGGGTCGTCTGACAATGTGCGTGGCGTTTCGGCAGCATTTCGATAGCCGCTTTACCAAGGAGCCTGGTTTCTGTGAAAACGAGTTTCGCTGCTATTTGGCTGACTTTCCTAGGCTTGCGCCGACTAAAGCAGCTAGCTTCGAGGGCGAGATAATGGAGGGCGAAGTTCACTTAGCGTTGCTCAGGGTCGGCAGTGGCAAGTCCCCGGGACTTGATGGTCTACCCTATGAGTTGTACTTGAAGCTGTCGCACATCTTTCTACCGATTTTGACGGTAGTGTTCAACAACTGTTTCCGGCAGGATTCCGTCCCCGATCGGATTTCCACGTGTGTCATCACGCTGTTAGAAAGATTCAAGGGTGTTGGGAGGAATGATTACAAACCCATAATTCTGCTAAACACAGAGTTAAAGATTTTGGCGAAGATCCTGACGGAGCGTTTGCAGTCAGTTGCCAATATTCTGTTGGGACCTGTGCAGACTTGTGCTGTGAAGGGCCGAACAATTCAAAGTAACCTGCATCTGATCCGTACGATCAAAGAGGATGTAAAAGACGACGAGCAGGCTGCGCTGATTACTTTAGATCAGTCCAAAGCATATGATATGGTCGACCATCGGTATCTGGCTGATGTCCTGAAGGCCACCGGATTCAAACCCGATTTCTGCAAGTGAATCAGCCTGCTGTATCACTCCCTCAGTGCTGTGGTACAGGTTAAAGGAAAGCGGTTAAGCGCTTTTGCGCTGTCTTGGTTGGTTCGTCAGAGTTGCTTGCTTTCGCCCCTATTTTACGCTTTGGGGTTGGAGCCTCCCCTTCGCCGGCTAAAGAACAAGGCGTGCAGTTTGGTCCTATACGGAATCACTGTCTCTGATGGGGCTCAAGCCAGGGTTTTGCGTACGCCGATGACGTATCCATTTTCGTGTTGCCACGGAACGACATTGAGGTGGTACAGAAGGCGCTTGGGGTTACGAAAATGTGACTGGGACCAAAATTAATCGCAACAAGTCTTCCGGCTTGCGGTTAAATGCCTGGAAGGGTTCGCTGTTCCGGAGACCTTCAATTGAAGTGATGGACTCGTCTGCATTCTTGGAGTATGGTTCAGGCCAGATCTTCAGCTGGAGAAGAATTGGTCGGAGGTACTGTCAAAGGTCGGAGCGTCGGTCGAGAGTTGGCTTCGATGGCGGTTGTCCGTAAAGGGGACGGATGAGGCGTGTGTAACATACATCGTTCCCATCATCCTTTACCGGTTGTCGGTACTCCCACTTTGTGATGACCATGTGAAGGCGATCAAGCGCTTGTTGTCCTCACTCTTTTGTCGGGTGGACGAAGCATCTGGTCAACAAAGAAGTCTGCTCCAAACGTCCATGTCGGAGTGGGGGCTGGGAATGCCACACGTGTTGAGTCATCGACACGTCTCGGGGTTGGCTTTCCTATGCTGCGCGTGGACAGAGAATTCGATTTTGACGGGGTGTGTTAGGGACGCCTTCCTTAGCCTCACTATCACTCCTCCCATTTAGAGGGTTGAGCGTCGACGTAGGCACCGAAATTAATCGGAATTCTTACTCGAGTGTCGAAGAGACATGTTGCGGGTCATTTCTCGGTCCACAGACCTTTCTCGGCATCGGAAGCACTTGTATCGTGTATTAGTGGAGGGCGCTGCGACGAAGGATACTAAGTGATCAACTCGGCTTGTCGGCGACCTAGTCGTGCTTCTTTTGGTCTTGGGCACTAGCGGCGAATTACCTCAGTAACTCTGTGTTTTCGCTTACCTGGCGATTGATTCGGAAACGTGCTATATCTCAATGACATAGCCTTCAGATGGGGCGGGGCGGATTTTCCCGACTGTCATTGTGGTGACATTGGTTTAGAAGAAACGGCCGTGCACACCTTCTTTCATTGTCCTCAGATGCGCTCTTTCTGGGATCGTATCGGCGAGTTGACGGGTCGTATCGCTCCCGAACAGCTCGTGTCCATCGATCTCGCGTACGCGTGTGATAATGTTTCTCCCCAGTATTTGGGGGTGGAAACGGATGTTGCTGGCCGTAGCAAGAATGATGATTTGGACGACGCGGTTGGAGGGAATCTTGCGATGTGAACGTTATTCTCATCAGCATCTGATTGGATTCTTTGAGCATCGTGGTGGAGTGTTATCAGGTAAATAAAATCATATATTTGATTTATTACAACATATTGTTTATACTGTTGTTTGTAAGTCTTCGTTCCATGTGGTGATGTACTCATGTACAAAGTTAATTTTAGTGTGCATTATGAGCCTGCATTATGAATCTATTTTTCTTAATAAAATCTTTATTGACAGTGTAACAGCACATTAGTGAACAAATTAGCTTACTGAAGCCAAACTCTAGTCTTATACTAGTTTTCCCCCATCTTGTCATTCGCTTACCCATTATGAAATGACGCCCTACGTGGCCGAGTCGATCTAAATCACGTCGGATCCAACGCCAGTTTCCTATAGTGATATAAGTCTACACAACAACTAACTTGAGTGGCTCTTGGACCTTGTATTGGATGAACATTAGTAATATATATATATATATATTTATATATACTAGCAGTATAGCCCGGCGTTGCTCGGGTGTAATGAAAGCTTTAAAATGTTCAAGCAACATACAGAAGGACGTTCAAATTCGACACATTTTCAAATAGGAGTCAGATTTTAAAGTTCGTCTGGAACTTTGAAACTCATACCACTTGTGAAGATCGTAGTCCAACAGGTTCCTCACCAACAACAGTTCCTTCATCTGAATGGCAGACATCTGGAGCATGTAGTTTAGGGTTTCTCTTGACGTTTTTGGTTCATGTTTGAAACTAAATGTTTGCAGATCCTAAAATGTTATTCTTTTCAGTCAGTCAGTTAAATGCCATACATGAAACAAGCTTGAGCGATCATGTCTCGAAAGGCTGGACAGAAGATTATCCCGCAGTAGGTTGCCATTGCTTTCTGCGGTAGACTGGTTGCCAGCCAAGGGTTTAGAACCCAATCTGTCCTATTATTTAACCCATAACTGGAAGGAAGAAACCTATCCCAAGGGTATTTGCGCGTAAGTGAATGCAATGAATTCAACTGGAATTCGAACTCGGCTCCCCGATTTCTCGTTCCGAGCCGATATCCACTGTACCACAACGCACCTTTCAATAAATGTAATTTTCGTTAATCCATCATTCGTGATCCTTATTTTGTAACTGATCATTTTACTTCAAAACTAGCAGTATAGCCCGGCGTTGCTGGGGTGTAATGAAAGCTTTAAAACTAATCCATGGTCCTGGAGCTTAGACTAAAGAATATTTGTGTGAAGTTTGGTGAGAATCGGATAAAAATTGTGGATTTGTACAAAGGACATACAGACAGATAAACAGACACATACACAAACATCTGGCCTTATATATATATATATATATATATTATCGATTTTCTGCACTATTGTAAGAACTGCAACCTTGAAACTTCTGAATATCGTTTCTTATGTCTGTCTATGAGTGTATCAAATTTGATTAAAATCGAACCACTCCTTCTATAACCCGATTTTTTCGATTATCGATTTTCGATATTTATCGGGTGTACCTCGACACAAAACCTAGCTAAGAACACTCGCAGACGGTTATAATACAACTGTGTAAGTTTTCAAGAAAATCGGTTCAGCCGTTTCGGAGTCTATAGGTAACGGATACACACACACACAGACAAAGTTCCATTTATAAATAAGTTTAGAGATTATGAAACACCCTGTATTGTGTAAGCGGATAAGGAAAAAAAGACAAACTTTTAAGTGACGCATTTCGTTCCGAGAAGGAACATCTTCATACAAATAATGTTTTCTTTTATCGACGGAGTCAGTCTTATACGTATAGATTAGATTTCCATTGAAAACAATATAGATACAAAGACGCTTAGGTTTAGATTTCATTTTGTGTATCAACATCCGTTCTATCTACAACTGAACCAACCTTTTTTTTTTCCCTAACGCTTTTGATATTATTATTATTTTTTCTTCTCTGCCGCTATTGTTTTTAATTATTCCACATTGTATCAGCAGTCGTTTAGCAAGGGAAGGAAATATGTTGTAAATTTGCTTCCCACATCAGATAACCTATCTCGTCTCCTCGCTAAACGATACAATGTGCAAGATAATCAACAACATCAGCGACAAAGAAGAAAAACCAAAACAAAAATGCGATAAAAAGGCCGAATGCAACCGGATCATCTGGACATCTAGATAGATTAAACGTTAAAATTTCAATTTAAAGCTGAGAGTTCAAGTTTTATCTGAGGCCACTTCTTTGTTCTTGATTCATTCATTTTAATTTGAAGAAAGAATAATATATCAGCGAGTACGTGTGTATACTATAGTCATCCGCAGATAGATCTGTTTTGCTGTATCACAGCTCATCAGTGCGGCTTAGACACCGGCCACTTCCTGACCCAAGATTGTGCGTTGTGGTACAGTGGATATCGGCTCGGAAAGAGAAACCGGGGAGCAGAGTTCGAATTCCAGCTGAATTCATTGTATTCACTTACGCACAAATACCCTTAGGAAAGGTATTTATCCGCCTCTTCCTTTCAGTTATGGGTTAAATAGCAGGACAGAATGGGTTCTATAGCCTTGGTCGGCAACCAGTCTACCGCAGAAAGCAATGGCAACCTACTGCGGGATAATCTTCTGCCCAGTCAGTCATGTCTCTTTCGAGACATGATCGCCCAAGCGTGTATCACGTATGGCACCTAAACTGACTGACGTGTGTATATATGTAAGAGTGGACACTGAAGTCAGCACCGAGTGGTGACAGTCTGTTTCACGTTTGACAGACCTGAAAATTGCGTTCAGGCGTGAAAAAAGGCTGTTGCCTCTGGTTATTGACTTCAATGTTCACGTTTACATTTATATACGCTCTACCCCAGATGTTGAGCACTTTTAACTAAAAATATAGAATAACATAAAAGTATATTTTATAATGACTCGGACTTATTACTATGTTCAGTCACTTGAGTGCCATACGTGATACAAGCTTAGGAAGATCATGTCTCGAAAGAAACATAACTGACTGGATAGAAGATTATCCCGCAGTAGGTTACCATTGCTTTCTGTGGTAGACTGGTTGCAAGCCAAGGCTATAGAACCCAATCTGTACAGTTATTTGACTCATAGCTAGAGATGTATTATATTATTAAGTAGTAATTATTGGGGGTCAGTTTATTACATCGTAACAATATAAAACCGATCCCCCAATTTATGACCAGTGGAAGCCGTGATCATGATTTCAACTATTATATTTAGTCAGTCAGTTAAGTGCCATACGTGATATACGCTTTGGACGATCATGTCTCTTTCGAGACATGACTGACTGGGCAGAAGATTATCCCGCATAGGTTGCCATTGCTTTCTGCGGTAGACTGAGTGCCAGCCAAGGCTATAGAACCCAATCTGCCCTATTATTTAACCCATAACTGGAGGGAAGAGGCGGTTTAATACCTTGCCAAGGGTATTTGTGCGTAAGTGAATGCAGCAAATTCAACTGGAATTCGAATTCGAACTCGGCTCCCCGATTTGTCGTTTTGAGTCGATATCCTCTGCACCACAACGCTCATCCCATTACTATGCTAAAGGCGTTAAAATGCATTAAAAACGTGGCCTGCATATCAAGTAACAAATTAAAGGATAGTCTAAGCCAAGGGTCGGCAACCTACGGCCCGCGGGCCGAATCCGGCTCGTGAAGGTATTTTGACCAGCTCGCGAGCCTGATTACCAATGACTATTTTTAACATGAGAGACTGTGGCTTTCGAATTCAACAAAAGGCCTGCTGCTATCTTGCTTTGATTCACCCAACTATTACTATGACCGCAGAAACACGATCAAAACCCAGTCACCTCCATTTCTGCGTAAAATATAAAAAATAAACATAAAACAAAAAATGAGAGCCGATTTGACTGACCGACCGGCGACAGATATTAGGCGGGGACACCTTTAAAGGGACAATGTTGTCTCAGTCGGCTTTCTATTTCATTCCTCCAACAGCGAGCCCCCATCGCTTACCCCTACCACGTACCCTACGTAAGTTGCTGGGATCTTTCAATGGGCCATGTTCTTATCTTATCACATGTAAGTGTATATGTTTGCAACTATTTGTACTCGTATGTATGGGTATATGTGTTTCATTTTTGTTTGAAGTGTGTGTGTGGTTCGTTTGTGGTACAATTTTCAATAACAGTTTCAAACCTACACGTCATAATTTCATTCATTTCACTTCGGTTGTTTTTTTTCACTTTGAATTATTTTGACGTTCATTGAGGAAAAGTAATTTTTTTTAGGCGTTTTTTAATTTTAGATTTTCTTTTGTTTTTCTGATTTCTCAATGTTTATTTTCATTATGGTTTGAAATATTTAAGTTGACAGGGGTCCGCATATGTAATTTTCTTTGATTTTTCATTAATGGCCTTCGTCCGGGCCGCGACCGTCATTATAACACGATTCGGCCCGCGGAGTCGAATGAGTTGCCGACCCCTGGTCTAAGCAATGAATTACTGCATTGGATGAGATATAAAAATGCTTTCGCCTCTGACACAGAAACTTTGGTTCAAAGCATATTTTATATGCGGAGTGGAGGTATCTGGCAGGTTGTTTGGGTAGAAGTATTAGTCCACCAGCACTTCGACAAAAAGACTCAATGTGCTCGGGCTTTTACTCCCTCGAAATACAGTAAAAATGAACTATTTTTTTTTTTAATCGTATCACCCCGAGCAAGGCGGTAACGCCACTGATGTGCAGGGGGCTACATAAGAGTGAAAAGATTGGAAAAGAGAAAGCCGGAAACTACATCCTAAACAGGGAACAAGGGATGAGCCTCTTCACCTGTTCAATAGACGTGGGTGGAGTGTGAACCGGTCGATAGTTTAGTCTATCTACTCCAATATATATATATATATATATATATATATATATATATATATATATATATATGAAACATGGATTCAGGATGTTAAGAAAATCATATCACTTTTCCTTCATCGGTCTTTTGTAGCCACACATATTAAACTTTTGTCATGCGTTTCTACACCCTGTGGTGTTAACCATTTAAAAGGTTCAATGTTTATCTTAGTAGCACATAAAAAGTGGCATTTTAAATCTTTCTATAGGTTATGTGCGTTGTGGTGCATTGGATATCGACTCGGAACGGGAAATCGGGTGAGCTGAGTTCGAATTCCAGCTGAATTCCTTGCATTCATTTACGCGCAAATATCCTTGGGAAAGGTATTAATCCGTCTCTTCCTTCCAGTTATGGGTTAAATAACAGGACAGATTGGGTTCTATAGCCTTGGCTGGCAACCAGTCTACCGCAGAAAGCAATGGCAACCTACTGCGGAATAATCTTCTACCCAGTCAGTCATGTCTCTTTCGAGACATGATCGCCCAAGCGTGTGTCACGTATGGCACTTAACTGACTGACTGACAATAAGCTTTCAAACGTCACTCTCTTTGTGCCACTATGAGAAACAGTCAGTTAAGTGCCATAAGTTATATACGCTTGGGCGATCATGTCTCTTTCCGACCCTCGACAGGTTTACGCTTCGCACAATAAGGTGTGCGTTGTGGTGCATTGGATATCGGCTCGGAACGAGAAATCGGGGAGCAGACTTCGAATTCCAACTGAATTCCTTGCATTCACTTACGCGCAAATACCCTTGGGAAAGGTATTAATCCGTCTCTTCCTTCCAGTTATGGGTTAAATAACAGGACAGATTGGGTTCTATAGCCTTGGCTGGCAACCAGCCTACCGCAGAAAGCAATGGCAACCTACTGCGGAATAATCTTCTACCCAGTCAGTCATGTCTCTTTCGAGACATGATCGCCCAAGCGTGTATCACATATGGCACTTAACTGACTGACTGAAAGGTTATTGTACGCTGCATAAACTAACGAGGGTCGGAGAATCGCTGCAAGAAAGAATGAAAATAATAGCGAGTTGGTCTCATTTATGAGTTTGTTACATCTATTGCGGACATAAGTTGTGGTGCAGTGGATATCGGCTAGGAACGAAGAACCGAGTTCGAATTCCAGTTGAATTCGTTCGTTACATTCACTCACGCGCAAATACCCTTATTAAACCGTTTTTTTTTTCTCTCTCTCTCTCTAACTATGGATGAAATAGTGGAAGAAATTATGTTTTACCGCATTGGTTAGCAACCAGTCTACCGCAGAAATTTATGACAACTTACTGCGGGAAAAATTCTGGCAAGTCAGTCATATTTCGAAAGAGACATGATCGCACAAGCGTGTATAACTTATGGCACTTAACTGACTGTTTCTCATAGTGGCACAAAGAGAGTGACGTTTGAAAGCTTATTGTCAGTCAGTCAGTTAAGTGCCATACGTGACATACGCTTGGGCGATCATGTCTCGAAAGAGACATGACTGACTGGGCAGAAGATTATTCCGCAGTAGGTTGCCATTGCTTTCTGCGGTAGGCTGGTTGCCAGCCAAGGCTATAGAACCCAATCTGTCCTGTTATTTAACCCATAACTGGAAGGAAGAGACGGATTAATACCTTTCCCAAGGGTATTTGCGCGTAAGTGAATGCAAGGAATTCAGTTGGAATTCGAAGTCTGCTCCCCGATTTCTCGTTCCGAGCCGATATCCAATGCACCACAACGCACACCTTATTGTGCGAAGCGTAAACCTGTAGAGGGTCGGAGAATCGCTACACGAAAGAATGAAGATAGTAGTGAGTTAGTCTCATGTATGACTTTGCTACGTCTATTGATGAATCTTAGTGATTATATGATTCAAATTTACTTAATGCGGTATATAAATGGAAATAATATAGAAATTTCTTTGTTTGATGTAAATTAATGCTTTCTTTAATCCTTCTAAAATCCAAAGGATTAGCTGAGATATAAGATGTTTAAACAATTCGACGCCTCTCTTTTGACAAGCATGATTATATGATGGTTTTGGTGAAGAAGTAACAATTATTAACTACTTTTGGTATATTTAACTTGATAAAATCTCGGGATTAAAATATAGATAAGCTTAACGTAGGTAAAATCTGCTTCAAAAATGTGATGATCTCCGTCTCTTCCCTCCAGTTATGGGGTAAATAATAGGATAGATTGGGTTCTGTAGCCATGGTCGGCAACCAGTCTACCGCAGAAAGCAATGGCAACCTACTGCGGGATAATCTTCTGCCCAGTTAGTCATGTCTCTTTCGAGACATGATCACCCAAGCGTGTATATATCAGTGAGAATCGAAAAGAGAGAATAGTCTAAGATATACATGTAAAGAATGGAAAAGCCACGAAAGAAGGAAGGAAGAAAGGAAAAAGAACGCTGTACATGTAAAGAAAGAAAGAACAAAACATAGAAAGAATGTGAATAAAAAATGAAATTGAATTCTTAACAAAATCCAGTTGTCCCCGGCAGACATGAACTTCTGTACCTGTAATAAGACTTAGGGTCAAAAGAACGGTATTTCCCATAACACCGCTATCATTTTAACTACCTTCACCCTGACGGCAATAGTTATTGTTTTAAGAAGCGATGATCAGAATTAGAATAAAAGCTAAACATATGATGAGAATGAATTTGCACTTTTTTTTTATTCTTGAGATTTTAAATAAAAATCATTAAACACCATTAATTATTGAGTATCAGTTCAACACCAGAAGACTGGGTTGTACATGAAACTCCGAGTTGTGCTACCTGCGAGGAAAAAATCTACAATTATTAATAAACCAGCAAACCACCTCTGACGAGTGAGAAATGTTACACTTATAACCAATATGCAACAAAGGGTTAAATCTTATAAACGGTTCTTAGAGTGAGGAAAACTGAGAAAACGTTATTGGGGAAAAAGGACATTAAAGAGAAGAGAAGTCAGAAGGAAGAACAAAATATAGAAAGAATGTGAATATTTTTGTAAAATAAAAGAAATTGAATTCTTTAGAAAATCCAATTGTCCTCGGCAAACATGAATAAATGTGCCCATAAGACGTCCTGTCAAAAGGACAGGTTTTCTCCCCCCACCCCGATACTGTTTTTTTTTTAACTACCTTCACTCTTCGGATGTGTGTTGTGGTGCAGAGGATATCGGCTCAGAACGGGAAATAGGAGAACCGAGTTCGAATACCAGTTGAAGTCGTTGCATTCACTTACGCGCAAATACATTTAAGAAAGGGTATTCGCCTCTTCTCTCTCCAGCTATGGATTAAATAACAGTATTGGGTGCTATAGTTTTGGTTGAAGACCAGTCTACCGCAGAAAGCAATGGCAACCTACAGCGGTAAAATCTTCTGCTTAGTCAGTCATGTCTCTTTCGAGACTTGATCGCCCAAGCGTCTATAACATAAGGCACTTAACTGAATGACTCTTCGGCAATGAATTTTTACCATAAAAGGCAATGATTAAAATTGGAAGAAAACCTAAACACATGATGAAAGTGAATTTTTGCATATTTTGCTGTTGAGAATTTACAACAAAAATATTTGTTTGTTCATGTTTTTTTGTCTTCTTTCTGCTGTTTAACATGAAGAAACATGTTGAACTGCAAATGAATTCCCGACGATATATTTAGATGGAAGTCAACAAAAGAGGGAAAGAAACAAGCCGCTTGTGTGTGTGTGTGTGTGTGTGTGTGTGTGTGCGTGCGTGCGTGCGCGGATGAAAATGTCTTCTTTTGTGCCACTTGTGTGTCCGCTTTTTTGTGCGCGTGTAGACAATATATATCCTTTTATGTGTATGTGTGAGTGTATATATATATATATATATATATATATATATATATATATATATATATACGAAAGATTCTTTTGTGTGTGCGTACCTACATTAATAATATCTATCTATCATATCTATCTATCTATCTATCTATCTATCTATCTATCTATCTATCTATCTATCCCAGTCTTTTCATGTCTAAGTCTTTTCATAATTATCTATCTATCTATCTATCTATCTATCTATCTATCTATCTATCTACCACCGTGTGCTTCTCTCTTTTTCAGTATCTTTCTTTCTTTTTTTAGGATCATTCTTTCTCTATTTTCTCTATATTTTCTATTTTTCATCATGATTTTTTAAAAACTTTTCCTGTTTATTAAGTTCTTTTTGTTTTGCTTTTCACGATCTTTTTTCTTTTGTTTTAACTCTCTCTCTCTCTCTCTCTCTCTCTCTCGTGCGCGATCTTTCTTTCTTTTCCACGATCTTGCTCTCTTTTCAAGGTTCTTTTTTTCTACATTTTGTCACACTTTTTAGCATCTTTCTTTCTTCTTCGAGAACTGTCTCACCTTTTTCAGCATCTTTTCTTTTTTCGCGGTTTGTCTCACTTTTTCGGTATTTTTCTTTCTTCCCCGCGAACTGTTACACTTTTTCAACATCTTTCTTTTCTTTTTTGCGATCTACCTCACTTTCTTAGCAGCTTTCTTACCTTTTCGCGATCTGTCTCACTTTTTCAATATCTTTCTTTCTTTCTTCTTCGAGAACTGTCTCACCTTTTTCAGCATCTTTCTTTCTTTCCCGCGATCTGTCTCACTTTTCAACATCTTTCTTTCTTTCTTCTTAGCGAAATGTCTCACCTTTTTCAGCATTCTTCTTTATTTTTCGGGAACTGTCTCACTTTTTTAGCATCTTTCTTTCTTTTTCACAAT
The DNA here is from genome assembly GCA_037127315.1 of Ascarosepion bandense. Lineage (NCBI taxonomy): Eukaryota > Metazoa > Mollusca > Cephalopoda > Sepiida > Sepiidae > Ascarosepion > Ascarosepion bandense. The sequence goes on from JBBBDQ010000546.1 coordinate 275,680, forward strand.
CTGTCTTTCTTTTTTTCTTTCTCCTTCTCACGATCTCTCGCAAACCCCATAAGACAATCGAGTTGCCAGTAAGAAATGAACCCGCCGATTTAGAGACCAGCTCGCCAAGCGCCGTAGAAAAGCAGGTGTTCAAAGGGAGAAAGACAACTTTATTCAGACATTTAAGCAGTGCTAACTACAATTTTACTAACGATCTTCCTTCTGAAGAAAAACTGAAATCATATAGTTTACGCCATGATAGATGACAATGAGGTTAGAAGATAAAATTTAAGACACGAAATATATTTAGAAGCAGCTGTTAATTCTATTATATAGAGAGATACATGTACGAGTACGCACGCACACACACACACACACACGTACACACACATAACAATAGGAAAAGAAACACATGTACGAACAAAGAAAAATCAGATAAAACGCTTAATCGCAATATCATATCAGTCGTATTTAACGAAACATGTATAAAAGGAGGGATTACTGCCCCCCCCCACACACACACATATATATATATATATATTATAATAGTCTTTATACGTTTTGTGTCCAGAAAAGAAATCGCATAAGAAACATTAAATAAAAGCTTAATCGTTGTACCTTGTCTGCCGTCTTCAATGAAGCGTGTATAAGAGAGGGACCACTTCTTCCCATATATATATATATATATATATATATATATATATATATTGTTGTGGATTCTTGTTGAGAAACCACACAGAATAATAAATAACAAAAGCAGATATGGAGATAGAAAATGTAAGTTATATTGAACAAAAAATATACAACTGGAACACGGTTTAGTCAATTCAGGAATACTGGGAATACTATTAGTAGAAACAATATGTACAATCTTGTAGTCAATAAGTAATCCGGTTAATGAGTCTATATCCAAAACACTCCAACTTAATATGCACCAACTCACTGACCAACTAACTCATTTCTAACTCTCTGACAACCATTCAACCCTTGCCGTGTTCTGTATAGGCAGGATTATATGTACACATCAGGCGAATCCATTCTTATGTGCAAAAAGGGGTGCTCGCCAACATATATATATATATATATATATATATATATATATATATATATATATACACGCAGGTACCTCTAAAAAAAACAATGAAGATAGCGCTTTTTGGGGATGAATTTTTAAACATGACAATTTTTTCTCAAAACTTTTAAATAAATTAAAATTCTAAGCTAATATTTTAAATTAAATCTTTCCAATACGTAAAATATTTTACTATAATTCAGACCGAATTTAAATCGGATTGTATGATTTGTTTTTATTATTTATCAAATCAATAAAATCGTCCATATTGATAAATCTGGCAATGCAACGAAATTCTCTTTATTAAAAACATAAAATATACTTACCTGAAACTTTATCTGAGGAAGATTAACTGATTTGAAGTTTAATTAATCTGAATTAAAACAAATGTTACTAACTTTTAGTTTAAAATATCGCATTTTTAAAACATTTTTTTAACGCTGAGCTGGGTATTTTTCATGAGGCGTTGACGCATCTATCGATAACCTGATGTTTGCGTGATTTATGTAAGGGGAACATAATTAAAATATAATTATATGATGAATACATTGTAAATACCTTTTTTAGATATTTTTAACAACCCAATAACCTTAAATATTGCAAAATATTTTCCGGATTCGAATATTTTATTGATTTTTAATTACCTTGATTTTATAGACCTACTTACGAAGAAGCTTGTAGCGGAAATAGTATAAAATTACCAAAAAATTCAAAATTTACGAAAATTACCGCTCTTATTTTTTGATATTGTGCATGGACGTCCTATTTACAAAAACCGCCGTTTATACAGACATATACAACTTCAGAATTCTTTTTTAAAATACCAAGGGGTTGCTTTTGCAATAATTATTAGGACATATTATTTTTGCTTAATAACAATATCAGTTATCCTTTACAAATTAATACTGAATCTTTAAAGATTTAAAAGTTCATAAATTATTTAAATGAAAATTTTTTAAAAAAGTGTAAACAATTGTTGTAAACATTCATTACTTACCTATTTATTTTTCTTAAGACAGTAGTGCCCATAATATATTTTATTCATAAAAACAATTAAAAACTTTTGAGATTAAATAATGTTTTAGTTTTAGTATATATATATATATATATATATATATATATATATATATATGGTGTTCCAATAACTATGACCGATTTTAAATGTATCTTAAATTTAAGCATCTAATGATTTTTTTTCAATTTCCTTCCGATTTAACAACTTCACTTTCTGGCAATTTTAACCATGGAAAAATTAACAATCGAAGTACGTGTTAAAAATATCGAAGCCCATTACGAAAATAGACGTTTAAACAAGAGAAGTTCCCAGGTCCAATTATCTCACGAAACAGTAATGTAAATTAGCCACCACGGTCGTTCGATTTGACGTCTTTAGATTTCTTTTTCTGGAATCATCTAAAAAGTAAGGTCTATGCCAACAAGCCAACAACAGTTCAACAGCTGAAGGATGAGATAACAAGGCATATTTGTGAGATCGAGGACCAACTACGCAGAGACGTCATCAAAAACTTTGACAATCGACCGAAGCCTTGGCGGACATTTGGGCGATATTATTTTTCAGACATAATTGCCATGACTCAAATAACATGATCCAATAGTGAAATCAATAATTTTTTTTTATAATCATATCGCCCCAAGCAAGGCATTTTACAGGGGTTTACACAGGAAGAAAGTTATGAGAAAGAGTGACAGGTTATAGGGGTGTCAGGAAGTGGGCAAGAGAAGGATGAGAATACTGATGAGAGTGGAGTAGACGAAGAAAGGAGCACGAGAAAGAGGATGCAGGTTAGTGAGATAGGAGATGACTATTGTCTTTACATTTAAATTCTTGAAGATTGTAGCTGTCGGGGAAGAAAGTAAATGGAAGGGAATTCCACAGGCGGGAAGTGCGAGAAAAAAGCTGATGGAGTAGAATTTGCGTTAACAATTTATTAGTTTCACAGTAAACGGGTGAGACACAGTTGCTAATCTTGTGGCTCGAGGAAATTCATATATAGGGGGCACCAGTAAGCGATGTTCATCGGAGCAGAAGCCGTGAAAATATTTGTAGAAGAGACACAAGGAAGCCACATTGCACCAGTGAGAAAATAACTGTATCTGAGCTGCTAAGTCAGGATCGATCACATTACAGACTCTCCGTTGGATTTTGTCAAGTACACCTAGGTGGATAGCAGGAGCATCCGACCAGATATGGCAGCAATATTCAATGCGCGGGTGGATGGTAGATTTATATATATATATGCAGGATTGTTTCAGCCGGGAAAAACTTCCTGGCTCTGCACAGAGAATTAACAACGGATTTAGCTATGGATTCTATATAGTCATTCCACTTGAGGTCTGTTGAGAGAGTTAACCCGAGGAGGCGCAGTGTTTTGCCTTCAGGGAGTTTAATTCGATCCATGCTAATGTGGGTGGTGGGGTAGAAGCGATTGTCTGTGATGGTTAATAGATAGCCGATTCTTTTTGGAAGCATTAAAATTCACGAGCCATTTCTCACCCAAGTCCGCCATGAATTGGTGGTCTTTTACAAGCTCGGCAGCGAGGTTTGCTTTGTCAGCCTCGGTAGATTTTTGATCGATGCGAGAGTAAACCGTAGTGTCATCAGCGTATATGCCTACTTTGGATCTTATTACATCTGGGAGATTGTTCATGTAGATAAGGAAAAGCGCAGGACCTAGAATAGAGCCTTGAGGGACACCCGCATTCGTATGATATATTATTTCACCAATAATACTATTTCATTTACTCCTAACTTCGATCCGTCTTAATGGAACACTCTCTATACACACAGTTCCATACGCACAAACGTACGTGTACACACACACACACACACACACACACACACACACATATATATATATATATATATATATATATATATATATATATATATATATATCCAAGTGAATAGAGAACGAAGAAAGAATTCTTACAACGTCCAAAACATTAATTTAAAACAGTGCTCGATATATAATATATAGAGCTGTGAATATTTATTATAAATTATATTTTAGAACATGTATATAATTTTTCACTAACCCCCACCAACACCTCTAACAAAACTAAACAAATATAAGGAAAGAGGCTTTCCATTTCTTTTCACACCGCCTGATGAGACATCGAAGTTTCAATGTTGAAACAAACGTATCTTTGTCGTGGATATATATAGAAAAATTATGTACATGTTCTAAAATATAATTTATAATATATATATATATATATATATATATATATATATATATAGCAATTAGTAAAGACAAGTCATGTAACAGATAATTCTTAACATCAAAAGAAATGAAATAAATAAAAATGTCTCTGTTACAATCTGTGTAATTTGTCATTGTCATTATTTATGTGTTGTCAACGTTCATTTTGACCGTCAGTAATCATGTAAAATTACTTTCTAATGCAACTTGTATCGAATAAACAACAAAAAGATTATATTTGTTCCTTGTAACTTTTCAATAAAGAAAACACGAAGTTGAAATATAATTTTAAGGAAAAGCTTCTTAATTATATTGCAAATACTAATAACAAGATGAAATTGTAGTTTTAAACCGAACGGTTTAAAACGGTAATTGTTATTATGAAATAAAATTACATATAATAGAAAATTAAATTATTATTATTACCGATTAACAAATCAATAAATAATAAATTATTATTACTGATTAACATTATAATATATATTATAACATATATTATATATTATAACATATATTATAAAATATAATATAAAATATATTATATATTATAACATATATTCATTATAACATATATAATTATAATAAATTATTATTATTATTGATTAACAAAGATTGAAGAGGCTCAAATATTTACCTTGAGACCAATATGCAAATTTGACAGATCTAAATAAAACGGTTCAATTCTACAAAATTATGTGTGTTGACGCAATATTATATATAGTGGGTGCGATGTATAAAAATTACACAAATATGAAAATAACACTGACATCTTATTTTACCGGATATATTTACCAAAATTATACAAGAATATCTTGAAATACACTATTTCAAAACAATTGTCATCTGCTTCAAGCACGGCTTCCAGACAACTTTGGAACCTCGTGCAACTCTTTTGGATGGTTTCCTTGTTTAAGTTGGTAAATGCTACCATAATCCTTGCCTTCGGTTCATCTTTGGTGTTACAAGAAGTTTTATTGGTCTCTCGTCCAACTACGCCCAAGACATAATAATCAAGGAGTTGCAATTTGGGAAATTACAGAGCCAAATGTAAGGGGTGATGTAGTCACAGAAATTGTCTGACACCCATGACTGGGTTCTCCTGCTTTTATGGCATTGTGCAGAGTCCTGTTGCTAGATATATGGTCTTCCAGCAATCACACTCTTGACACAGGACAGCACTACCTCCTCAAGTCATGATGTAGATCTCTGTGTTGAGCCTGAGGCACTTTGGGAAGATAAATACAGGTATAACGTCTATGCCAAGCAGTACAGCATAACGTTTCCAAATTTCTGGCGGAGTGAATTGCATCATGTTGCTTTCTTTTTCTCAAAAACGGTACCCAACTGACCCTACTATACTGTAAAAATCCGTTCTTGATAAGTGTTTGTTTTAATGACGCCGATTTTATATCGAAGCGGACATTGATTAATGAAATTAAGGTAACAGGAATTTTTACTTGTGGGTTTTTATATAGAAAAGTAATGAAAGTTGTTATTACAAGACTTCACGAAGACGTCTAAAAACGGGTAACGGATTTCCAAACTCTTTGGTTGATTACCATATTAGACTATTTTTCAACCGTAAACACACTGATAATAGTAATAACATTAACATCTTCTCCAAAATCAAACCCATAGTAATTATAAATAGGACGAATCTTCACTCTGAAACATCATTCGAAATGACGCAATTACCGTCGACGTAAAAAAAAAAATTAAATTATCTATTACGCTAAATTTAAAACGGCTAACTTCATCATTAAAAACAACAATACACCCGCGAAATCCAAACTACAAAGAAACAATATTATTTACGAATTCACATGTCCTTTGAAGAACTGCATTCTTGATCTTAATTTCGTAAATAATTATATCTGTCATACCACTACGAAACTAACTCGAAGACTGACGTGGCATCTCTCTCAAAGGAGCTAAATTCCATTTCATTTAAACACACATGGAGATCTTCCAAATCCTATCTGGAACATACTTATGGGCAACACAAATATTATAGCATCATCCACATGTAAAAGAAGACTAAATATAACGAAGGCCTTATTAAAAAAACAAAAAAAAACTAATACTCAACAATATCAACTACGAACACGCTAACAACATGCTTACCGTGTCCAGTACATAACACATATCATAACTCGATAGTATACATAACTCTACTTACATTCTGTTATACATAAAATAAGATTCATCCTCGAAAATGGCTAAAGATATTGGCAAAAGCGCTCGGACAAACAAAACATCTGGGAAATTTTTATATAATTTGTCCTCAAAAGAAAGAGTTCATAAGATCACATGAAAAATTACATAAAAAACTTAACCATCACAACTTGTCTGTCATCTTTAATGAAACCTGTATAAAAGAGAGATTGCTGTTCAAATATATATATATATAAGCATGAAATTTTCGGCTATAACTTTAGAACTAAATTACTAGTCTAAGCAAAAAGAAAATTTAATTATGGAAGTGAAGGCTTGTGTAGAACCAGTCACACTTTTCAGAAGACCTTTTAGCAGAGAAATGATGCACAAAATCCCCGAAACGTTTTCTACCTCTAGACTGGTTCCAATACAAGGAAAGAGTTCCCAGAATGCTTTGCTATAGAAAAAGACAGATTTAGACATTTTTCAAAGCATTTTTTGAAATATCGAAAGAGAATCGTTCTATACATTCCCAACTATCTATCTATCTACTTGAGATAAAGTTGGTCAAAAGATTCCAATGAAATTTCTATGTGCACAATATATATATATATATATATATATATATATATATACATATATATATAATGAATTGTTTGAACATTATTTTTTATCGATACTCGTATTTAAATATATATTCTTTTTTTTAATCAAAAAGTATTATATATTTATATCTACTGGTCTGATTATTTATGATAAATTTTTATTACGAAAATGTGTGTCATTCGGCAGGATTCGAACCTGCGACCCCTATCTATATAGGGGAGGCTACCATTTGATCCGGCAACGTCTTAGACCGTATTGAGAAACAGGACAATTTCACTAGAAAAAAAGAAGAGAGTACTGGATTGCTATGTGATGTTAGTTCTTCAATATAGCAATGAATGCTGGACAATATCATTGAAGATAAAGGAAAACTTGAAGTAACTGAAATGTGGTTCTACAGAAGGATGCTGCGAATATCATGGATCGAGCATGTGAGCAATGATGAGGTTTTGGAAAGGATAGAAACGAAAAGGAAATTAATATTTAGCATCAGGCAGAGATAGCTAAAGTTGCTGAGACATGCAATGAGGAAGGAGGGCTTGGAGAACCTGATACTAACAGGCTAGATAGAAAGGAAAAGAGACAGGGGAAAGCAGCGGATAACATATTTGAAGGACCTAATCAGGTGGATGATGGAACGAGGGTTGCGTGGTGTAACAGGAGAAAGCGTGCTAAGAGCCACCAGGGATAGGAAGACGTGGAAGGCCATGATCGCCTACGTCCTGATAGGACAGGGCACATAGAAGAACATGTGCATCAAAGGAATTTATAAATATTTAATAATTACCTATATTGCAGTTTCATCAGTGTAAGAATGAAGAAAATTTACGGTGATTTGGACGAGTTCATGTTTGCTTCCTTGCCTTGTAAAATTTTGCAAAGTAATAATAGCAAAAGAACCATTATATTTTTATTTAGAATTATCCACTTGGCAATAAATACTAAAGGTAGAATGAAATACATTATTTCTTTTAAAAAACTAGGGTGGTCTAATAATTATGGCCGCTAGTATATATATATATATATATATATATATATATATATATATATATATATATATATACTGGCGTATGATAAATCATATGCTAAAAATTCTGCCTTCTTCTACCGAGCACCCATAGCTCAGAGGTAGAATCGCCTACTGACGCCAATTCGTTCGGGTTTCAATTCTGGGTAAAAGCAACTGGATGTCTAACTATACTGATGACCTGTGATACAGCGAAACAGATTTGTCTGCGGATGACTATATATGTATTCTGTCTCTGTTATTGACAATTTTTTCACTATAAATATAGACTATTCTTATAATGTATATATAGAGAGTGCTTTGATCGCAAGATCATCTACAGTAAATTTACGCCCTGTTTTTATAACATTTTTACCATTCTTAGGAGATCTTCTATTATCATAGTGTTGGATTTCTAATGACAAAAGTGATGGAAACAAGAAAAAAAATCTAAATGAAATTGGTTAGATTAAAAAAAAAAATAGAAATGAAAAATGTTAAATTCCATCATTCTTTTTATTGGAAATTGTGTAGTCGCACCAACGTAACAAATTTATTTACTTCGATGAAATCCGAAATGACGAACGCGTCACACGAAGACTTTTTCCACTTACTCGCTCTTTTCCCAATACAATTCTTGATAAATAATAGTATATATACGTGATCTTATATATATATATATATATATATATATATATATATATAAGATTATTAGATTATTACAATGGGTAATACATATTTCACTGCGTCCTGATGTTATTATCGCGACTCGTCAGACCCAAATTGTACAGATATATATATATATATATATATATATATATATATATTCTTTTTTTTGAATGAGCGAGGAAATGTTTATGTAGATAGCCTTTACAAATATCTATTCTCGAAATGGGCACGTGAGTATCTGTATGTGATTCTTTTCTGGATTATTTTGAATATTAACTGGTGTATCAGTTGGGTCTGACGAGCAGCAGGTTTGGCTGCGAAATACGTATTACCCAATGAAATTGTAGAATATCTAAAATCTTTTCTAGATTATATTACCCTGTTAAATTAAATAAATAAATTTAACATTGAGTTCTTTTGAGTTCGTCTCTATCGGAATTTACCTGTCTTAAATACCAAATATTCTATGTTATATATATAATTAATTAATTAATGTCTTATGTAAACATGTTTACCTTAGAATATGGTTAATAATTATTCATAAAAGAATATCGATAAACTTACATATATCCAGTACTTTGTTTTGTATTATATAATAATAATTGCATAGATTTCAAAACATATGCAAGTTAAGAACATATGAAAAATTGATGACAAAATGCACTCTGAACTGAAATTAAAAATACTTTTAATCATACCAAAAGTCCCTTTAAATCAGATCAAAAATTTTAAATGTTTTCTTTCTTTCTTTTTGGTTTTAAAATGACTGGGATACATAGAAATCTAAGGCAATAACCTTGTAGTGTTAATGTATACGTAGCAACAAAAAAAAAACCTAGTCTAGAAGCTAGCTGAACAAAAGAATACTTTCCCGTTAAACTTGAAAGAAAAACTTTCGTATCATCCAACATATAACGTATATTTTCAAAATTATAAGTCGAACTTTATTCTGATTAGTTAAATTAAACACACGCATAAAATATAGCTTTCTCTGTCTTCCCTCTCCATATTTAACTCTTTTAATAACAAACGTATTGTTTTCTACATTCAAATGTTAACCCTTTTCACCACAATTATTCAACATTGTCTGATGACGAGGTAAAATCACGAAGCATAGAAATTTCCGCGTCGCAATGCAAATTAAATAAATTTAAAAAAATAATTATATATATTTGCGTATATATTTCACACCATTTTTCTTTTATATTCTTTCATTCTTTTTTCTGTATCTCTATTCCTTATCTTATTTATCTGTTTACTGTTATCTCAGTATATATATATATATATATATATATATATATATATATAAATATTTAGTATATCGAGGCAGCAAGTAATTTTCTAAACATATACTGTTAAATATAAGAGACAATGAATGTCTATTATGTTTAATCATGAGCCGTTCTAAACGTCGTATTTTTGCTTTAATTTCAGTTGAAGACAAAAATTCTCCAACATTTGGATAATTATTTATTGTTTTTTTTTTCTAAGCTTTCGGTTCACATGAGCCATCTTCAGAGAGGTTGTTTAAACTGAAATATTATAAAATCCACCATCACCGACGATTTTATTTTGTGTTGACATAAAACTCCGCTTGGCAACGGCAATAGTTACCAAAAATAATAAACGCAGTTCTTAAGTTTGCGATGCGGTTTTATGAAGTCACACCGCGGGATAGCGCGAAATGACAACAAAACCATGTAGTAAAATGCAATGTAATATGTTATTTCCTGTTTTAAAGTTGATTTTATTGAGTGTTGGTTGCTTTGATTTGATGTACATGGCCTCCAATATCTGCAGGTTCCTCTTACTGTGTGTATGAGTAAGGATCACCGTATTGTTGACCAAAATCTGTCTGATATTACCTACATGTTTATGTTTTTCAGAGAAATGTTGTTTAATAGTACTCTGATCAGAAAGATGACATGTAAGTCTACGGGAGAGCGTGGTTGTAGCAAAACCAATATATGTATTAGGTTTTTGATTAGTATCAGAGATGCAATCTCTGAATGGGCATGTAAATTGGTACACTACATTGGTTTTTTGTAGAGAATTTAGTTTAGTGCTTGTTGGGTTATTATAGACTATGAGGTCAATTGTTTTAAACTTTTTATAATATATAATGAGTTTAATTTGATTATTACTTTCCACTGGTTTAACATTTCTACGTATTATGTTTTTGAGAGTTTTTTCATCTTGTTTATAATTATTATGTATTTGGTTGCAATAGTATAAGTTAATAGTGTTATGTTTATTTTGATGTAAACCATTATTATTAATATTATCATTATTGTTAGAGCTATTGTTAATTTTGTTGAGATATATTTTAATTTGTTGATCAATAAAGGAGTTAGGAAATCCATTATTGACTAGTGTTTGCTTAATGTTGTGTAATTCTTTATAAATATACATATTTTAAATCCCCAAAAGTAAATTTCGGAATTTATATATATATATATATATATATATATATATCGATAAATTGTATATAGATATGGCAATATATTCGGAAATTTACTTTGGGCTATTTAAGATAATATATTATATATATATATATATATATATATATATATATATATATATATATATATATATATATATAAATTCAGGTAAAGAGAACCCAAGGTTTTACGATTTTGAGTTCTCTGGCATTAACCTTTTTATAAAAAGTCGTCAATACAATAAATATTGTAGAGCATAATATAATTTTATAATTATGAATTATGAATATATTGCGACACGGTAATTCCTATGTTTCGAGAGTTCTATCTCGTCATCAGGCAATGTTAGAAAATGTAAATTATTTTCGCAACTAATATCTAACATTGCCTGATGACAAGATAGAAATCCCGAAACATACAAATTTCTGTGTCGCAATGTATATTTAATTCATAATTATATATATATATATATATATATATATATATATATATATATATATAATAGGACCTCGCGGTTTGCGTTTAATTCGTTTCAAAAACAAAGCTAGTATTGCAGTTTATTCGTATTACAAAGCAAATTTTCCCATCGAAATTAATAGAAAAATCATGAATTCATTCCAGCCCCAAAAACTGCCCAGAATGCCTATTTTAATTTTTTCTAAAGCAGAAAATGTGTAGTTAGTAAAAGAACTAACAACAATAAAACATAATAAAGGAGAATGCAAAAAAAAAAACAAAAAAAAAACATGTTTTATTAAGTTACTAATCTTAAAACGGAGACGATCTGAGCTTGAGAAAGACTGTAAAGAGGTTAATGTCTGTAAGGAGAAACCACTTTCATTAAAGCGTCAGGTAGGACAATTTCTTACGTTTTAGTTTTCTCTGTCATCGGTATTTACTTTGGAACTTTTGGTCTCACTTGCATCACTTTTATCACTAGCAGATCGCTTCTTGAAGAACCTATCAAGAGAAATCGGCCTTGGTTTTTTTTTTATTTCAAAATGCCACAATATAATCAACACCATTGTCGTTGAACAAAGCAGCCGCACAACAAAAATTGAAAATTGTGGGTAGTATTTTTCGACAAAATCGTTAATTTTTTGCCCCGTCGCCAGTATTTCTTTGATTTCGCTCGTAGGGGCAACCAACGATTCACTTACTTTCTTTGTAAGTTCCTTTATTTTTTCCACTGCATCCCTGTACTAATGCTCCTTAAACAGCAAAAGTTCTCTATTGTCGACTCTCCTCCGTGTCAGTCGACGAGCTTGTCAATCTCCTCAGCGTCAACCTCGAGGACTAAGGACTTATCAAGAGACAATATCTCCACGACTTCGGGTGTGTCTGTGGTGAAACCTTCAAAATCGCCATCGGAGACGCATTCAGACCACAACTTTCTATATACTGAATTTAGGGTCCTCCTCGTTATGTCCTACCAGGCCACATCGATGACGTTGAGGCAATTCACAATGTTGAAGTGATATTTCTAGAATTCACGAACGGTCAAGTTTGTATTCTCGATGACACTAAAGCACCGATGAAACAGGTATTTGTTACACAATTTCTTACAATTGGAAATCACTTGCTGGTTCATGTGGTGTTCGGCGGCAGCTAAAGAATTTTAAACAATTTACATTTTTCTAAGAATTTAATTGTAGATGTTTTGGTTGGTGTCCAGGGGCATTGTCGAGGACGAATAAAGTCTTCTTCAGAAGAGCGTTCTCCTCGCGGTACGTATGAACCTGAGGGCAGAAAATGTCGTTGACTTATTTTACAAAAATTCATGGTGACCCAGGCCTTAATGTTAGCCCACTACATGACCGGTAGCTGCCCCTTCTGAATCTTGGGTACCTTGAACGCCCATAGAATGATACACGAGTAGGGGCTTGATTTTCAGATCACCATTTGCACTGGCGCAATATGTGAGGGATATCCTATCTTTTACAGGCTTGTGGCCTGACTTCGTCTTCTCCTCGGTTGTGATATATGTTTTTTCTGGGCATCAGTCCCATCGCAGCCGAACAACTACTGAGAGACATATCCCTATTCTGTGATGAGCTAACGGCACACTTATACAAATTCCCCGGTTGACTTCGTATCAGGACTGGCTGCTTCATCATGTCTCACGACGCTGTGCACGTCAGTACATTTTTAATGCATTTTAAACCAGTGTCCTCAGGTTTTAGAACATTAAATTAATTTAAAAATCACAAGAATTTTTCTTCCAACCGGACAATATTTGGAAGGTAATTTTATTGATGAATCAATATGTTCTCACTACCTATATATAATAATGGTTTTATATAATGATTTATACCCATTATTTTTTTACAGTTTTTTATGCTGTCCTCAAAGGAGGACACTGGTTTAAAATGGGTTAATGTGTCGAACCAGCTCTGAATGGCCTTAAATTCTTCTTCTGTTGTCTCTTACGTCGATAGTCCTTGGTTCTGCTTCTGGAAATCCCGATAAGGCATTCGGATCTTCTCAGCGATAATCGTCTCCGTCAGCGTATCGCCTGCGAGCTGCTTCTCGTTGATCTAAAGGTGAAGCAGCTTTTCCATCTCCTCATGGATATTTGTCTGTTGCTTGGACAACCTGGAGGCACCCTTTGCTGGTGTAACACCGTTTATATAGTTCTTCTCCTTCTTCAGGGTAATAAAGATCGTCGACGTCGTTCGGTCGTATTGACGTGCCAAATCCACTACACACACACGCCTCTCTTATGTTTTTTATATTATTTCTTTCTTCACTTTTATCATGATAAGTTTTTTCTTCTAAGCACTTATTTCTTCAGACCCATGGCCAACACAAAGTATTAACATGAAATAAATGCCCGAAACACGGAAAATTCACAAGCACAAAACGCTCGGGATCTTACCGCTATGAGATGAACTCGTGAATTGAGCGAGTGTAGGCTGCGCTTGGTGGTACGGAAGGCGGTGAACTGAGCCCGGGAATCGAGCGAGACGGCAATCAATAGCTAAGGTAAAAGGGAGGCAATTGATCTGCGTTGATAGCTGACGTCATCATTGACGTGTACTTCGAATAATTTTCTCTATTAAAAAGAAACAAATACTTGGAATGTCTGGCGTTGACATACGTGCTTCAGCTTGACTTTGACCGGCGCTATTTCTTAGAAGTAGATGACGTCAGCTAGCAACGCTATCAATTGCTTCTCTTTACCTCAATCACCGATCGCCACAGTGTATAATGGCCGCTCGTACTGCGAATTATTACTCGTCGTACGATACAAAAATATGTTTACGAATGGCGGCTCGTAAAGCAGCAAATTGCTCGCACAACGACGCACTCATACTACGAGGATCTACTCTCTCTCTCTCTCTCTCTCTCTCTCTATATATATATATATATATATGTGGGTGTGTGTGTGTGTATATATATATATATTTGAAGTAATTGAGTAAATATATATATATATATATATATATATATATATATATATATATATATATATATTAAAAAAGGATTAATTCAATGATGTTGAATGGCCATTTCGATATGAAGATCCCCACGGGGGACGACACATCACCTCAGCAACAGAAAAAACCTTTCAGAAACTGGAGAAAAATTAGTCTACTTTTCCTTTTTAAATAGATTGCAAAGAAATTAAAAAATAAATAATAAAATAAAATAAAAATAAAGGGAAAGAAAAAGAAAAAGAAAACGAAAAAGAAAAAGAAAAAGATAGAATAAAATCAAATAAATAAGAAAAGAAAAAAAAATTGACATCGTCTGGGTTCGCAAAAAAAAAGGGAGAATGTAACTAAAAATTAACAGACAGCCGTGTTAAATCGACGTAAGTTTAAGCAACACGGAAAAAAGGTGGTAAGAGAGATAAAAGAAGGAAGGGAGGGAAAAAGAAAGAAACTAAAGAAAAAATGTTTTTAAATATTACAGACGCTGGACAAAAGTAGACTAATTTTTCTCCAGTTTCTGAAAGTTTTTTTCTGTTGCTGAGGTGATGTGTCGTCCCCCGTGGGCATCTTCATATCGAAATGGCCATTCAACATCTTTGAATTAATCCTTTTTTAATATATATTTGCTCTGTAATATTTTATTACATGGAGCTCTCTTCCTGTATCATTTTTTAATATTAAAATAAATTTTTAATATTAATTAGGATCGGGTTTTTTGGAATTTACCTTCCTGCTTTTTTCCCTTGGATTGAAGTATCTGAATTAAAATATATATATATATATATATATATATATATATATATATATATATCTTAAGTAAGTAGAATTGTTAGGTATAATATATTTGAAAGAACTGGATTCTAAGAACTCTAATTACTAACCACTGTCATTTCTCTTTTAACAACACGTTTTATAAACAAAAATTTGGTTTACCCATGGGGTCTCCTATTAGTAATGTTCTCGCTTGCCTATTTCAAGGGTTCTTAGAATCCAGTTCTTTCAAATATATTATACCCAACAATTCTAATTACTTAAGATATACAGATGACGTTCCTATTACTTTGCCCCATGACACCAACCTATTAAGCTTAGTAATAAACTCAAGGTATATATACATATATATATATATATATATATATATATATATATATTAAATTAAATATGCGAAGACTTGGAAAGAACGCTCCTTTTCAAAACAGCATAAAAATATTATACAACTTAAATAGTCAAAACGTGAGGAAAAACTAACAACATAAAATGTAACCCTAAATATTTATAAATTCATTTTTATTGTGCAGTATTAACAAAAGAACCATTCTATTTTTATTTACAATTATTCACTTGGTAATAAATACTAAATATCAAATACATAATTTTTTTTAAAACTGGGGTGATCTAATAATTATGCTCGGTATATATATATATATATATATATATATATATATATATATATATATATGCGATGCACTCTTTCGAGATTGGGCCGTTTCGACTGCTGGCGAATTTACATCGATGTAAATATATTATACGCTTTGAAATCTCCCTTTCTTGAAAGTCCGCCGATGGCTTGGGAGTGGTGAATCTCAGGCTGCTAATAAATCAGTCGGGTTTTTGGTTCTGGCTTGAGGATGGCATTGAAGGTACCTGCGATGCGTCGAAACAGGCCTGTATGCAGATGATTTATATATATATATATATATATATATAGGCGTATGTCTGTATATTTCTTTGTAGACTATATAACTTTTTTTGATATTGTTTATCAGGGATAGATATTAAATCCATAAATCATACCAACGTAGATGTAAATACATATATAAGCACCGAGAGTGTCTCAGAAAATGTCGACACACACGTCGTTTGTTAGCAGAAACTATGATTATTGTTAGAAAGATAAACGCTTTTGTAATAAAAAAAAAAAAAGAAAGAAAGAAATAGAAAAGAAACAATTCAAAAGAAACTCATTTGATGTTTCTGTTGAAACCCGTCATATCTCTCATCTTGGAGAGACGGAATTGCAAACACCAGCCCGTCAATGGTTGACAATTCGTTTCGGCTACAGAAACAGAATTGTACAAGTGTATTGTACAAAGCGTGTCTTTATGGCATTCAGATGAAAAGAAATCAAGTGCGATCAAAATGAGCAAACACAGTGGTTATTCAATATTGTTGATAGGCATACTCTTGTTAATGTCTCGTTTAGACATGAAAATGTAGATATGCTTCAACTTGAAAAAAAATATTCCTCCTCTCCATCACTCGTCCGCATAACCTTTGGCACAATTAATCTATGAGGCATGAAGCATGCATGTAGACATTTTTCATAAAATCATCATTATATATATATAAGTGTGACGTCATGTGTAACTGCTATTAGCAACGTCACCGCACAAAAAGAATGAGATTTATATAAAATCATAATTATATATATATATATATATATATATATTGACTTGTTTCCGATGAAGAACCGAGGTCGGTTTGAAATATAAAACTATATTAAAAATAAACAAATACTGTTTAAAAAAGTACGTTTTTTTAAAAATCAAAAAATTTTTTATTAATACTCTTTCCTATATATATATATATATATATATATATATATATATATCAACGCAACATATCAACGCAAAATAAAATTGTTTTTGAAGGTGAATGTTTTTATGTTACTGTCCCTGTAACCTCTCTGATGATGGCTCATGTGAGCCGAAAGCTAAGAACCAACGTAATAAAAAATTATCCAAATGTTGGAGAATTTTTGTCTTTATTTTCATCTGAAATTAAAGCCAAAATACGATGTTTAGAACGGCTCATGATTAAACATAATAGACATTGTCTTTTATATTTAACAGTATATATATATATATATATATATATATATATATATATATATATATATATATATATATGAGGTAGTTTACTATCTGATGAGACATTGTCCTTTCAATCTCGAAACAAAATGTACACTTTGTAGTAGACTGTAATTTAATCATATTCTAAAGAACAATTTATAATGAATATTAATAGCTCTGTTTCTATATTGTTCACTGTTTTATAATAATTAAATGTTGTTAATATTTTCTTCTTTCCTTATTCATTTGTATATATATATATAACTCTAAACCCTACCGACTTGAATATTTTTTGAGAAATTTTGTTTTGAAAAAAGGATTCGAATCTGTGACCCCTAGCAACATATGGGAAGCTATCAATTGATCTGATACATCTCAGACCACTCGATTACGAATGATTTCACTTGATTTGGCTTCGTTTGGACTGTGAAATCATTCGTGGTGGAATCGTCTGAGATGCATCAAATCAAATGATAACTTCCCCTATATTGTTATGGGTCGCAGGTTCGAATCCTGCTGAATGACACATATTTTCATAAAAAATCTCTCAAAAAAGATATTCAGGCTGGTAGAGATATATACAGTTTAATTAAAAACAGAGTATTTAGTCAAATATGAGTATCTATTAAAAATAATGTTCAAACAACTTAATTTATATATATATATAGTAAAGTTTTGTAATTTGCTTGAAGCATTGTGTATATTAGATATATGGTTAGGTCTTGAAGGCTGTCACAATGCGTTTAGTAAAATAAAGGAAGGTAAAAAAGTTTTTGGGTATTAAACGCGTTGTGACCCCCTTCGAGACCTAATCATATATATATATATATATATATATGCTTTCCCACCGTATTCGACGTATGAGGAACTGGCAGTCTAATTGCTTCAGTTTTGAAACCAAGTTAAACTGCCAGATGGCACACACAAGTGATTTGATTAAATTGGTGAAGGCTTGTGCAGAACCATACACACTTCTTGGAACTATTGATTCACTCAGTCGGTGCATATAAATGCCACAGATGAAGCAGACAATAGACCTCAGGCTTTCAATTATCCCACAATAGGTTGCCACTATGCTGCCGTAGATTGGTTGCCAACCAAGGCTATATAACCTCATGTGTCCTGTTATTTAATCCATAACTGGAGGGAAAAGACTGATTAATACTTTTCCCAAGGGTATTAGCGCGTAAGTGACTGCTACTAGAATTCGAACTCGGCTCCCCGCTTTCTCGTTCCACTACGCGCCCCCCCCCCCCCACCACACAAATTCCCTCTGTCACTTCTACGAATATTTTCATGGCTTCTACTCCAACAAACTTAGGTCACTGGTACCCTCTACAAAAGAATTTACTCGAGGAACCAAACTGGCAACAAAGTCCCACCCTTTTACAGTTAAATCTACCAAATGCAGCCAACACTTCTATTCCATCAGCTTCTTTTCTCGCACTTCCCGCCTGTGGAACTCACTTCCGTATACTTGCTTTCCTGATAGCTACGACCGCCAGAAATTTAAATGCAATGTCAATTCCCATCTCTTATCCACTTGACTCCAGTTCTTTCCTCGTCCTTTCTACGTCATCCCGTGTATCTTGTTCTTTTCCTTTCTCACTCTACCTTCACAACTGCCATTACACCTGTATTCCCATCCTTCTATTGACCTTTCTCTGACAACCCCTGTAAATGGTTCGTCTTTCTCTTCGTTCTCCTCCTGCTTAAACCTTCACTCTCTTATGTAGCCCCCCCCCCCTGCGCATCAGTGGCAGCACCGCTTTGCTTGGGGTGAAACGATTAATATATATATATATATCACTAATGTTCAAATTTTATTTAATCCTTTATTAAGTTTCCTTAAATCGCCTTATCTACGGAGGTTTCATTGCGATTAAACTTTCTCTTCTTCCCCAGTACGCACCTGCAACAGGTATAATCACCAGGTTCAGTCATCCACTCTGACCGTGTCAGGGTTGCTGAATGATGAGAATCTCGGGGATTGATTATTGGGTAATGGAGGGTAGGAAGGACAAAGTAAGTCTATCCTTATTCGGTCTGCGATTCTCGATGCCACCATCGGCAATAAACGAAGACGAGGGCTAGAGACCGAACAATGTTCCATATTTATGTTTCTTATTAAGCATCTTTAAGCTTGCTAAATTCTCTTGCTTTCTTTCTCTGTAAAGTTCCCTCTTTCTCTTTCTCATGCACCGGTACTCCTTCTACTTCTCTCTTTCACTCTCGCATACTTCTCTTTTTATCTCTGGGACATTGGTATAGTCTATCCTCCTCGCTTTGCATGTAGCGCGCGACTAGATTTTGGGGTTTGATTTTTTGTATAGTGCGCAATGATTTCAAGAAAAGAAAGGATGAATTGGAAAGTGGGAGGAAAAAAAAGAGAGAAAGAGTTAAAAAAAAGAAAAGTTAAGAAGGAAATATTAAGAACAAAAGAGAAAAACAAAGAAAACGTTTAGAAATAAAATGAAAAAACTAAAGAAACGGAAAGAAAATAAAAATATAAAGATTAAGAAAGGAAAAAGAAGGAAAGAAAGAAAGAAGGAAAAAGGATAGAAAGAAAGAAAATAGATAGAAAGAAAAGTAGATAGAAAGAAAATCGAAGGATAAAAAAGAAGATAGAAAGAAAGAAGATAGAAAGATAGAAAGAAAGAAAGAAGATAGAAAGATAGACAGAAAGAAAGAAGATAGAAAGATAGAAAGAAAGAAAATATATAGAAAGATAGAAAGAAAGAAAATATATAGAAAGATAGAAAGAAAGAAAATAGATGGAAAGATAGAAAGAAAGAAAATAGATAGAAAGAAAAATAGATAGAAAGAAAATAGAAAGATAGAAACAAAGAAAAACAGAAAACAGAAAGACAGAAAGAAAATAGAAAGATAGAAAGAAAATAGATAGAAAGATAGAAAGAAAGAAAATAGAAAGATAGAAAAGTAGAAAGATAAGAAGAAATATAAAAAGAACGAAAGGTTAACTGTAAAAAATGAAAGAAAAATGTCAAGAAAAGAAATAGAAGAATAAGAAAATGGTAAAGAAAAATAATGGAGAAAAAAGAAATATTAAAAGAAAGCAAAATTAAAAGACGAAAGAAAGAAAAAGTATGGCAAAAAGTTAACGACAAAGAAAAAGACGAAAGAAAGAAAAACATAGTAAGACTTTAAGAAAAAAGTTTAAAAGACTAATGAAAAAAAAGAAAGTAATGACAAAAAGAAAGTAATGAAAAAAAAGAAAGTAATGAAAAAAAGAAAGTAATGAAAAAAAAGAAAGTAATGAAAAAAAAGAAAGTAATGAAAATGAAAGTAATGAAAAAAAAGAAATTAATGAGAAAAAGAAAGTTATGAAAAAAAGAAAGTAATGAAAAAAGAAAGTAATGAAAATGAAAGTAATGAAAAAAAAGAAAGTAATGAAAAAAAGAAAGTAATGAAAAAAAAGAAAGTAATGAAAATGAAGGTAATGAAAAAAAAAAGAAAGTAATGAAAAAAAGAAAGTAATGAAAAAAAAGAAAGTAATGAAAAAAAGAAAGTAATGAAAATGAAAGTAATGAAAAAAAGAAAGTAATGAAAAAAAAAGAAAGTAATGAAAAAAATAAAGTAATGAAAAAAAAAGAAAGTAATGAAAAAAAAGAAAGTAACGAAAATGAAAGTAATGAAAAAAAAAGAAAGTAATGAAAAAAAGAAAGTAATGAAAATGAAAGTAATGAAAAAAAGAAAGTAATGAAAAAAAAGAAAGTAAAGAAAAAAAGAAAGTAATGAAAATGAAAGTAATGAAAAAAAAGAAAGTAATGAAAAAAAAAGAAAGTAATGAAAAAAAAGAAAGTAATGAAAAAAAGGAGTAATGAAAAAAAGAAAGTAATGAAAAAAAAGAAAGTAATGAAAAAAAAGAAAGTAATGAAAAAAGAAAGTAATGAAAAAAAAGAAAGTAATGAAAATGAAAGTAATGAAAAAAAAGAAAGTAATGAAAAAAAGTAAGTAATGAAAATGAAAGTAATGAAAAAAAGAAAGTAATGAAAAAAAAGAAAGTAAAGAAAAAAGAAAGTAATGAAAATGAAAGTAATGAAAAAAAGAAAGTAATGAAAAAAAAGAAAGTAATGAAAAAAAGAAAGTAATGAAAATGAAAGTAATGAAAAAAAAAGAAATTAATGAAAAAAAGAAAGTAATGAAAATGAAAGTAATGAAAAATAGAAAGTAATGAAAAAAAAGAAAGTAATGAAAAAAAGAAAGTAATGAAAAAAAAGAAAGTAATGAAAAAAAGAAAGTAATGAAAATGAAAGTAATGAAAAAAAAGAAATTAATGAGAAAAAGAAAGTTATGAAAAAAAGAAAGTAATGAAAAAAGAAAGTAATGAAAATGAAAGTAATGAAAAAAAAGAAAGTAATGAAAAAAAGAAAGTAATGAAAAAAAAGAAAGTAATGAAAATGAAGGTAATGAAAAAAAAAGAAAGTAATGAAAAAAAGAAAGTAATGAAAATGAAAGTAATGAAAAAAAGAAAGTAATGAAAAAAAAAGAAAGTAATGAAAAAAATAAAGTAATGAAAAAAAAGAAAGTAATGAAAAAAAAGAAAGTAACGAAAATGAAAGTAATGAAAAAAAAAGAAAGTAATGAAAAAAAGAAAGTAATGAAAATGAAAGTAATGAAAAAAAGAAAGTAATGAAAAAAAAGAAAGTAAAGAAAAAAAGAAAGTAATGAAAATGAAAGAAATGAAAAAAAAGAAACACGTGAAAAAAAAAAGTAATGAAAAAAAAGAAAGTAATGAAAAAAGGAGTAATGAAAAAAAGAAAGTAATGAAAAAAAGAAAGTAATGAAAAAAGAAAGTAATGAAAAAAGAAAGTAATGAAAAAAAAAGAAAGTAATGAAAAAAAGAAAGTAATGAAAAGCCGAAAGTAATGAAAAAAAGAAAAGTAATGAAAAAAAGAAAGTAATGAAAAAAAGAAAGCGTGAAGAAGAAGAAAGTAATGAAAAAAAAAAGTAATGAAAATGAAAGTAATGAAAAAAAAGAAAGTAATGAAAAGTAATGAAAATGAAAGTAATGAAAAAAAGAAAGTAATGAAAAAAAAGAGAAAGTAAAGAAAAAAGAAGAAGTAATGAAAATAAGTAATGAAAAAAAGAAAAGTAATGAAAAAAAAAAGAAAGTAATGGAAAAAAGAAAGTAATGAAAATGAAAGTAATGAAAAAAAGAAATTAATGAAAAAAAGAAAGTAATGAAAATACAAACGTGAAAAATAGAAAGTAATGAAAAAAAGAAAGTAATGAAAAAAGAAAATAGAAAAAAAAGAAGAGTAATGAAAAAAGAAATGAAAATGAAAATAAAGTAATGAAAAAAGAAATTAATGAGAAAAAGAAAGTTGGTTATGAAAAAAAAAAGAAAGTAATGAAAAAAGAAAGTAATGAAAATGAAAGTAATGAAAAAAAAGAAAGTAATGAAAAAGTAATGAAAAAAAGAAAGTAATGAAAATGAAGGTAATGAAAAAAAAAAGAAAGTAATGAAAAAAAGAAAGTAATGAAAAAAAAAGAAGTAATGAAAAAAAGAAAGTAATGAAAAATGAAAGTAATGAAAAAAGAAAGTAATGAAAAAAAAGTAATGAAAAAAATAAAGTAATGAAAAAAAAGTAATGAAAAAAAGAAAGTAGCAACGAAAATGAAAGCATGAAAAAAAAAAAGTAATGAAAAAAGAAAGTAATGAAAATGATAATGAAAAAAAAGTAATGAAAAAAAGAAGTAAAGAAAAAAAGAAAGTAATGAAAATGAAAGTAATGAAAAAAGAAAGTAATGAAAAAAAAGAAATGACAAAAAAAAAGAAAGTAATGAAAAAAAAGGAGTAATGAAGAAAAGAAAGTAACGAAAAAAAAATGACGAAAAAAAGAAATAATGAAAAAAAGTAATGAAAAAAAGAAGTAATGAAAATGAAAGTAATGAAAAAAAGTAATGAAAAAAAGAAAGTAATGAAAAAAAGAAAGTAATGAAAAAAAGTAATGAAAAAAGAAGTAATGAAAAAAGAAAGTAATGAAAAAAAGAAAGTAATGAAAATGAAAGTAATGAAAAAAGAAAGTAGTGAAAAAAAGAAAATAAAGAAAAAAGAAAGTAATGAAAATGAAAGTAATGAAAAAAAAGAAAGTAATGAAAAAAGAAAGTAATGAAAATGAAAGTAATGAAAAAAAAAAAGAAAGTAATGAAAATGAAAGTAATGAAAAATAAAAAGTAATGAAAAAAAAGAAAACAGCCAAAAAAAAGAAAGTAATGAAAAGGAAAGTAATGAAAAAAAGAAGCGTAATGAAAAAAAAAGAAAGTAATGAAAAAATGAAAGTAATGAAAAAAAAAGAAAGTAATGAAAAAAAAAGAAAGTAATGAAAAAAAGGAAGTAATGAAAAAAAAAGAAGTAATGAAAAAAAAAGAAAGTGACAGAAAAAAAAAAAGAAAGTAATGAAAAAAGGAAGTAATAGAAAAAAAAAGAAAGTAATGAAAAAAAAAAGAAAGCAAATGAAAAAAAAGAAAGTAATGAAAAAAAAGAAAGTAATGAAAAAAAAGAAAACAATGAAAAAAATGAAAGTAATGAAAATGAAAGTAATGATAAAAAAAGAAAGTAATGAAAAAAAAGAAAAGTAATGAAAAAATGAAAGTAATGAAAATGAAAGTAATGAAAAAAAAAAAGAAAGTAATGAAAAAAAAAGAAAGTAATGAAAAAAAGAAAGTAATGAGAAAAAAAAGAAAGTAATGAAAATGAAAGTAATGAAAAAAAAAGTAATGAAAAAAAGAAAGTAATGAAAATGAAAGTAATGAAAAAAGTAATGGAAAAAGAAAGTAATGAAAATAGAAAATAATAGAAAAAAAGAAAGTAATGAAAAAAAAAAGAAAGTAATGAAAAAATGAAAGTAATGAAAATGAAAGTAATGAAAAAAAAGAAAGTAATGAAAAAAAAGAAAGTAATAATGAAAATGAAAGTAATGAAAAAAAAAGAAGTAATGAAAAAAGAAATGTAATGAAAAAAAAGGAAGTAATGAAAAAAAGAAAGTAATGAAAAAAGTAATGAAAAAAAAGAAAGTAATGAAAAAAAGAAAGTAATGAAAAAAGAAAGTAATGAAAAAAAAGAAAAATGGCAAAAAAAAAAAGAAAGTAATGAAAAAAAGAAAGTAATGAAAAAAAAGAAAGTAATGAAAAAAAGTAATGAAAAAAAGTAATGAAAAAAAGAAAGTAATAAAAAAACAACGAGCGTTAAATTGATAAGAAATAAGAATAAAGAAATCATCACAAAAATCATTATTACTATTAAGTTTTGTATAACTAAAGGTTTCCCAACTCCATTCTATAAATAGACTTTTCCAAAATTTAAAAAGGTTATATATTTTAATGTTCGCGGAAGAAAAACATGACTTAATACCTTCTATCAGACTGTGGCTAAGCCTATTAAATCCCTGAGTCGTTATCTACATATCTAAATAGATAAGTGTAGATATAACAGGCTTGCATGAGAAATCAACACACAGATATTGGATGTAATTGTATATAAACGTATTTCATGTACAGTGCAACCTTAAATTTTTTTTATATGAATTTTAACGCTTCCACAAAAAAAAAGCTGTGTATATTGTAACAATTCAGCGAAAATGTATAAATCTTATCCTTAAGAAAAAAATACCGATGTAGAGTGTAACTTTTTTTATGTAAAAAATCAGTCAAGTGTCATACGTGATACACGCTTTGGGCGATCATGTCTCGAAAGAAATACGACTGACTGGGCAGAAGATTATCCCGCAGTAAGTTGCCATTGCTTTCTGCGGTAGACTGGTTGCCAGCCAAGGCTATAGAACCCAGTCTGTCCTGCTATTTAACCCATAACTGGAAGGAAGAGATGGATTAATACCTTTCCCAAGGGTATTTATGAGTAACTGAATGCAGGGAATTCAACTGGAATTCGAACTCGGCTCCCCGATTTGTCATTCCGAGACGATATTCACTGCACCACAATGCACATCCTATCTAAAAAAGAAACTGATCATGAAAAACTACTGCGGGATAATCTTCTGCCCAGTCAGTCATGTCTCTTTCGAGACATGATCTCCCAAGCGTGTATCGCGCATGGCACTTAACTGACTGACTGATCTCTTCAGGAGATAAGCGATCATGACTTTTCACAGTTTCATTTTCTCTTTTATATCTGTAAATTGGCATTAGAGAGCCGAGTTCGAATTCCAGCTAAATTCGTTGCATTAACTTACATGCAAATACTATTCGGAAATGTATTAATCCGTCTATTCTACCTTCAGTTATGGGTTAAATAGCAAGATTAGGTTCTATAGCCTTGGTTGGCAACCAGTCTACTGCAGAAAGTATTGGCAACCTACTGTGGGAAAATCTTCTGCCCAGTCAGTCATGTCTCTTTCGAGACATGATCATCTAAGCGTGTATTAATATGGCACTTACCTGACTGAATTTAAAGAAGATATTTTAGCTTAAATTCGATTATCTGTTTCTCAATCTCCTTACTATCCCAACCAGTCTCTCCTGCCATCCATTTACAATATTTTTTCAATATATGTATTTAACTGAAATGTGGTTCTACAGAAGGATGCTGAGGATACCATGGACCGAACATGTGAGCAACGATGAGATTTTGGAGAAGATGAACACGAAAAGGAAACTAATACTTAACATCAGGAAAAGACAATTGAAGTTTCTAAAACATGTAATGAGGTAGGAAGGCTTAGAGAATCTGATACTCACAAGTCAGATAGAAAGAGAGACAGGGGGAAAATATAACATATAATATAACATACTTGATGGGCTTGAGCAAATGGATGGCAGAGCGGGGTTTGGAAGTGGTAACAGGGGGAGAGCTACTAGAGATAGTTTGATGTGGAGGGCCATGATCGCCTACGTGCTGAAGGGACAGGGTACACAAAAGAAAAAGCATTGTCGCTTCAGATACTAGATGGTTGTGGCTCTTCACAGCTTCGTTTTCTGTTAATATCTGTAAATTGTAAATCAGAATGGTTATTGTTGGGAAAGACAGAGAAAGTAATTCCTGTTACCTTAGCTACGATTTTGAATTCAGTTGTCAGAGACTCTTTGTTTTACCAACACTAGACCTTTCTGTTTGGCCTACTGTTTTTTCATAGAGAATGGAGAACTGAAGAATTCGTGCCTTTCTCTGGAATATTAAGGTGAAGTGGACGCATTCCAGTTGAATTCGTTGCTTTAACTTACGCGCAAATTCTATTGGAAAGAATATTAATTCGTCTATTCTCTCTTCAGCTATGGATTAAATAGCAAGACAGATTAAGTTATATAGCCTTGGTTGGCAATCAGTCTACCGCAGAAAGTAATGGCAACCTACTGCGGGAAAATCTTCTTCCCAGTAAGTCTTTCATCTTTCGAGACATGATCGTCCAAGCGTGTATTACGTATGGCACGTACCTGACTGATTTTAAAGAAGACATTTTAGCTTAAATTCGATTATCTCTTTCTCAATCTCCTTACTATCCCAACCAGTCTGTCCTGTCATCCATTTAACAGATCTCTTTAATTATCGCTTCAGATTCTAGACGTTCGTGGCTTTCCGAAGCTTCCTTTTCTGTAAATCGCAATAGCTATTGATCGGAAAGACAGAGGTGGTGTTTCCTGTTTCCATCTAGCTATGGTTTAAAAAGTAGGAGAGATTGGGGTTTCTATGACATTGGTTGGCAACCAGTCTGCTGCAGAATGTAATGGAAACTCTTCTGCCCAGTCAGTCATGTACCTTTCGAGAAATGATCGCTCAAGCGTGTATCACGTATGGCACTTAATTGAAATTGGCATTGCATCTTCAATAAGATAGTGAAGTGATTTTCAGTTGCGTTCTTCACGATTTTCATTTTTTTAAATTCTGAGTAATACTTCTTGACTGATTACCACCAAAGGTTAGAGAGCCCAGTCTACTTTGCTATGGAAAGCATCAGTCTATCTCTTCCCCGTGTCATAGTTCCAAACACATAAATCCATGTTTTTCCTACAGGCATTTGTGCGAAAGTTAACGCAACAAGCTAGACTAGAATTCGAACTCGGCACACCAAATTCATTTTCCGCGTCGACTACCGTTACATTACCGCCACACATATCGTTGCGATGAGAAACTCTCTGTTCGATGATATTTGAAGAAAGCCGTCTTTTCCGAGCAAAATACTTGTTCGATTTTAATTCCAGTTTAAGGTTGACAAAATCAGTTTTTAAAAAAACGAAATAAAAGAAATTAAAATTTAGCTTTAAATAGAATTTAAATAAATTTAAGTTAGCCATTAGATTATTCATATTTTGTGGGAGAAAAATTGTAATTAAATAAACATTTGTAATTTGAGAAACCATGGCTGAAAACTCAATTAGGGAATACCGTTTTTTTTTATTGAATTTTTCTCGATTTTTATTTTATTTTGTTTTATTACGTTTTCATTTCAAAGACTTTCTTCGAATATTTTCGGCAATTTTTTTCCAGTTAAAACGTTAAAGTGCTTTACACTTTTATGAAGATTTTTCATTAAAAAAAAAGTTTCGGGTATCATTTGACAGTTCCAAAGAATGTTTCCTACTGACGTTGGCTGAAGAGAAAGCAAAACAGTAAGAAACAAAACAAAAAAACAAAAAAAAAAACAAAAAGAGAGAGAAACGTATGAGGATATGAATAAATATTTGCATTTTTCTGCAATAATCTTCAAACATGGATTTAGAAGCTTAAAAAGCGGAACATTGGAAGGGAGAAATAATTCAGGAGAGTAATCGAAGGGTAAATGCATGAACTGAAAAAGGAAAGTGGGGCGAAATCGATAATTTTTGACATTTTCTCGGTTAAATTTACCTCCAATCCTGAAACAATCTTTCAGCGCATGAGCAAAAGACTTTTACATATTTATACAGTTCGGGCTAGGTGTTTTATTTTATTTGTTTTATTTTTTTCATTTTTCTTTTTAATATATCAGTTTCTTCCAGCCAAATGATTTATAAAAGTGGTAGTCGCTTTTAAATTATAAATATTTTAACCGACAAAATTCTCAGAATTAAATGCATGTGCAAGATTCACAGTTTCATTTTGATACCTCATTTCTTGCAAGATAACGCGTGCTCATGCATCAAACGCGCAGGCGCATTAGACACCAATAATTTAGCGAGGAATATATAAATCTTATTAATATTTAACTTATGATTCATCAACACATATATATATATGTTTTATTTTGTTTTACATTTTCCTCTATAATCATAATTTAATCATTTATACTCCTATATACTTCATATTTTGTGTGTTGTAGTGCAGTAGATATCGGCTCGGAACGAGAAATTGGAGAACCGAGTTCGAATTTCAGTTGCATTCGCTTACGAGCAAATACCATTGGAGAAGGTATTAATCGTAAATTCTATGGGTTTAATAGCAGGAGAGATTGGGTTCTATAGCATCGGTTGGCAATCAGCCTACCACAGAAAGTAATGGCAACCTACTGCCCAGGATGTGCGTTGTGGTGCAGTGGATATCGACACGGAACAACAAATCGAGGAGCCGAGTTCGAATTCCAGTTGAATTCATGGCATTCATTTACGCACAAATACACTTGGGAAAGGTATTAATCCGTCTCTTTCCTCCAGTTATGTGTTAAATAATAGGACAGATTGGGTTCTATAGCCTTGGTCGGTAACCATTCTACCGCAGAAAGTAATGGCAACCTACTGCGGGATAATCTTCTGCCCAGTCAGTCATATTTCTTTCGAGACATGATCGCCCAAGCGTGTATCACGTACGGCACTTTAACTGACTGACTGCCCAGTCAGTCTATTTCTTTCGGGACATCATCGTGTATCACGTATGGCACTTAACTGGCTGATATTTAATTTATCCGTCATCAGGTGGCGCGCGTGTCAAGCAGGGTGTTAAAGGTAGTACTGGTAAATCAGCTATATTTGTAAGAAACGTAGATTAATTTGAGGGAGGGTTATTTTTCTAAAACAAGTAAATCTAAACAAAATATAGATTAAAACTTGCAAGCTTAAAACAGTTTATGACGAATGCTTTTATACAGGACCATTTGTTCTGTTTATTTAAAATCCTAATAAACGACATCCGGCAGCAAGGCCTCTGATCCACCCTGACTCGGAGTGGTAGCACCTGTTAGGGTTCCAGCTATAGGCAAATAGTGAACCTCAGACAAAACAGTACGAAAGTATAAAAATACATTTTATATAAAATCATTACATTTCTAATGAAATTACCAACAATACTTGTTTTTTAGTGAAGTAACCAACAATTCATTTTGTCCGTAGTCGATTTTCTAAGAGCTGATTAGATTGGGCACAAGGCTGAAACTATGTAGTACCCAGTGAGGATCGAACTTATTACTCAGTTGTAACAGCTAGCCATTTAAATGAAGCTTGCTAACCATTAAATCACGTCCAGGTGGCCCATTTCGTCTGTAGTTGAATGCATACAACTGCGTTCAAAATATTTCAATTTTTAGATTCAGTCAGTTAAGTGCCATACGTGATACACGCTTTAGGCGATCATGTCTCGAAAAAGACATGTCTGATTGGATAGAAGATTATCCCGCAGTATGTTGCCATTGCTTTCTGTGGTAGACTGGTTGCCAGCCAAGGCTATAGAACCCAGTCTGTTCTATTATAACCCATAACTGGAGGGAAGAGACGGATTAATACCTTTCCTAAGGGTACTTGCGCGTAAGTGAATGCAATGAATTCAACTGGAATTCGAACTCGGATCTCCGATTTGTAGTTCCGAGTCGGTATCCACTGCACCACAACACGCATAACCCATAAAGATTGATATGCCACTAAAGAAAAATGAACAAACCGAATGTTTATTTAATATGTTTTTTGTTCGCAAGAAATATGTTGTAGCTTCGAAATAGACAAAACAAATTGGAACTTTTGCAACATTATGTTCATTATTTTTCATCTGGCCTTGTTTCTTTGTTTTTTATCTACCCTTGCATCATTCTTACCCTTTTTCTTATTCTTTTTTCTTTCTTTGTCTTTTACTCGCCCATTTTATTCTTCTGTGTCTCTCACGTCTTCTCTTTTTTCTATCAATCTTTCTTTTCTATTTTCATCCTTTACCTGACCTCTCATCATTCGTCCGTCTTTTATTTTTTCCTCGTCTTTCTTTCCTTACTGTTTCGATTCTTCCTTTTTTTATTTGTCGTTTATTTTTCCATTCGTTGTCATTTACACTTTAGAAACGAGGAAAATATTTTTCTTTCTTTCTTTCTGTCTTTCGTTCTTTCTCTTTTACCCACGCTTGGATCGGTTTTCTTTGTCTTTTTCTTATTCTGTTCCTTCTTTTTCTTGACTTCGTCAGTCCTTTCTCTTCTATTTGTTTTTCACTCTTCTTTTTTGCATTCTTTCTCATGGTCTTCTTTCTTTCTCACGTTTTTCTTTTTATATTCAAATTTTCCTTTATATATATATATATATATATATATATATATATATATATTGTAACAAAGTTTACTTTTATAAAAAGTGCTCAATACAACGTAAAGCGTTATGTTGTAATGGTTGTTACAATGGTTTATAAATTAATAGTATCACTACACAAAAAATTTCGCGTTTCGAAGCTACTTTACGTGCTTCTCATCGGGTGACAAAGTTGGAATTCCAATTACTATTAATTTATAAACCATTGTAACAACTATTACAATATATATATATATATATATATATATATATATATATATATATATATATATATATTATAAATTCTATTTTAAAACATGTACAAATATCTTATATATCCACTACAAATCGTACATTTGTTTCGACATTGAAACTATAATGTCTCATCAGGTTGTGTGGATAGGAATGGAAAGCCTCTTTTCTTATATTTGGTGAGTTGTGTGTGGGATGTTGGTGGGGGTTAGTGATAAGGGAATAATTCTTGTGAATTGTCAGTTTGAATTTTGAAGAAAGTGGTGTGGGTAGTGAATATAGTTGATTAATGATTGTTTTGGAATTTTGTAGACAGATTTAACATAAGCAGATAAGATATGTTTTATGATCTTGCGACTAGACTTTATCCTTTGGATTTCATAGAGGAGCAGAGTAGGGAGGTGTAAGGGGTGGGGAGAAATGGGATTGGATTTACCGCTTATTTGTACAACTATAGAATATTTTTGTATTTAAGCACAGCTTTTATAATTAATCTAATTTTGTGTATATTTAACCTTAATTTTGGATTTAGGAAATCGATATTTTGAATTTTAAATTAGATCACAGTTTGTGGTCTGTAATAGGTAAGATTTAATGGAATGTTTTTTTTTCTTCGTTCCTTATTCACTCGAATATATATATATGTGTGTGTGTGTGTGTGTGTGTGTGTGTGTGTGTGTGTGTGTGGTAGGCATGTT
>JBBBDQ010000546.1:312500-625000 GCA_037127315.1 Ascarosepion bandense
AGCTCTCTGTTGAATCAGTTTTAATATTTAATCTAATATTACTGGGATCTATTGGGGTTACTTACCAAATCTTTTCCTCGGATTTATTACTGATATATATATATATATATATATATATATATATATATATATATATGTAAACATGTTACGGAAATTAACGAATTTTAACGAAAAAATATAAAAACCTCGTCTAATCAAGTGGCTATCCATGTTCGAGTGGTCAAGACGGTACCAGATCAAATGGTATGCTTCCCCTATGTAATAGGGGTCGCAGGTTCGAATCCTGCTGGGTAGCACCCATTTTCGTAATAAAAATTTATCGTAAATAATCAGGCCGGTAGATATAAATATGAAAATACTGTTTACTTAAAAGCAGAATATCTACTTAAATACGAGTATCGGTAAAAATAATGTTCAAAATAATTCATTACATATATATATATATATATATATATATATATATATGTGTGTGTGTGTGTGTGTGTGTGTGTGTGTGTGTGTGTGTGTGTGTGTGTGAGTTGAATATATGGATCGGAATCCAACAAAATGAACAGAATAAGTAAAGAAGAAGTAGAGAAAAACAACCATCGTTACATCTCTCTAACCATAGCTCATTTTAGAGTAATTTAAATACACACGGAGAACTAACAAACTCCATTATATACTCGTCGATATCACAAATATAATAGCCTCATTCACATCTAAAATATAAAATATAATAAAATATAAAATATAATAAATAATATATATATATATAAAATATAATATAAAATATAATAATAAAATAAATAAAATATAATAAATATAATAGCATCGTTCACATCTAAAATATTATAAAATATAATAAAATATTAAATAAAATATATAAATATAAAACATAATAAATAAAATATATAAAATATATATATATATATAACAAATAAAATAAATAAAATGTAATAAAATATTATAGTATATAAAATATAATAAATAAAATAAAACATAATTAAATCTAATAAAATATAAAATATAATAAAATATAATAGCCTTATTCACATTTAAAAAAGTATAAAGTAATGGAATCATTATTAATAACAAAGAACAAATCCAATAATCAATGGCATCAACTATGAACATAGCGGCAATATGCTGACCGTGTTTGGAAAATAAAACATTCTTATAACTCTAGATATATACATTAAAATTTCATACATTTAGTTAAAAGAAAAAAATAAATCATCCTTGATATTGACTGGAAAATATAGCCGAAAGTGCTTGGACATACATAACATTTGGAAAATTTCTACATAAGTTATGTCCAGAAAAGAAGAAAATTAAATGAAAAATAAAAATAAAATTAAACGCACATATAGCAAAAAAAGGTTCACCTATCAAGAAAAAAAGGTCCCCGAAAATAACTGAAAAATAAAAATAAACTTGAGACAGTCTAGCGTAAAATAAAAATTAAACTGGGAAACAAAATGGGCGTTGAAGACGTGATTTTAAGAATAAAGAAAGAAAACCTTAAACACTTACAACAAAATTAAAAGCAAGAAAAATAAATAAAGGAAAACACTAGTGTAACAAATAAAAGGACGTTACACCAAAAGACAAGCTTATTGCTGGGGGAGTTTGAAAGAAATTTGAAAATTACAAACAAATTGAACAAATATTAACAGATACAGTCAATGTAAGAATAAATGTAACCAATTAACTTATAACTTTTTAGCAGACTTTGAAAAGAAAAATGCATTAAATGAACGTGAAATCTAAGGTTTATGCAAGTCTGATATGCACTTTCTTTAGTCGAAAGTTTTTCCGACTTAGATTCACTTCCAGCGTTTCATTTAGATTACGCTTTCATGATACACTGATACACCAAAGACTTACATAAGAAAATTTTATTCAGTTAGGTTTGGTTTGTTTTTTTTTAAATGGCAAATCAACCTCGACGGATCATTTATTGCCAACTAAACTGTATTTATTTATTGCTGGTAATACCTGTGTTCTTTTAACAATTTATTTTTGTTTTTATATAAGTTTTGTGTCTAGTAATACTTTTTTCTATTTCGAGTATCAAGATTCATTGGGTATTTGTTTTTTAAGGGCAGGGTCCCCAAGTCCTTATCTTGTTATTTAACTCATAACTGGAGGGTACCAGTGCTTAAGTGAATGCAGGATATTGAACTGGAATTTGAACTCGGCTCACCGATTTCTCTTTCCGAGCCGATATCCACTTCACCACAACGCACATCCGTCACCATACGCTTACAGCACCTAGTATTCCCAAGCGGTCCCCCATCTAAGTACTGACCAGGCTTAACGTTGCTTAACTTCGGTGATCGAGCGAGAACCGGTGTATTCAACGTGATATGCCGTAAGCCTATTAAGTTAGGAATCGTTTGCATTGTTCTTGTTTTTTGTTTTTTGTGATTTTTTTTTTTAGTTTTATTACATACTCCTCACCGTCACCCATCTATCGGATGTAAAATTTCAAGCTTGTCTAACATTTACTTATACCAGACGATTGTTTGTTTTTTTGTTTTTTTTTAAATCGTTTTATTTAATTTAGAGAATTTTTTTCTTCCACTCGTGTTTTGTTTTTTTTTCTTGCTCTAGGACGAACCTTTATTTTTCATGAAGTTCTTTTTACGCGGTTTTCTGTTTTATACTCTACTAGCAGTATAGCCCGGCGTTGCTCGGGTGAAATGAAATCTTTAAAACTAATCCATGATCCTGGAGCTCAAACTCTTTGGCCGTTGGCACGAAAGACTAAAAAGCAATAGTTGTTTGCAGTTAAAGCGAAACCGTAGACTGAAAGAAAAATGAATGGATGTAATTCAAATTTTGATTTCCTGGTATCGATATGAAATAAGATTTTTTTTTTGTTCTTAACTGAATTGTGAAGGCTAAATAAGTTTTCTGAGTAAATGGTATCATGTCTGAGACTAAGAACTACAATTATACCTATTTAGAGCCAAACCCGAAGCAAAAACTAAAATAAAGTGGCTGAAAAAAATACAGACATACAGGCAGATAAACAGACACACACACAAACATCTTGCCTTTTATATATATATATATATATATATTATCGATTTTCTGCACTATTGTAAGAACTGCAACCTTGAAACTTCTGAATATCGTTTCTTATGTCTTTGTCTATGAGTGTATCAAATTTGATTAAAATCGGACCACTCCTTCTATAACCCGATTTTTTCGATTATCGATTTTCGATATTTATCTGGGGTACGTCGACACAAACCTAGCTAAGAACAATCGCAGACGCTTATAGTACAACTGTGTAAATTTTCAAGAAAATCTATTCAGCCGTTTTGGAGTCTATAGGTAACGGACACACAGACACACACACACACAGACAAAGTTCAATTTATAATATAAGTTTAGATCATTTCTATTTTCTATTTTGAATTTATTCAGTGTGAATCTTTCTATTCATGTTTCAATTTAAAACTTTTGTAAGTCGTTTTTCTTTTTTTTCCTGGTATAATTTTCTATTTGCACTAGTTTTTCATTGACTACAAACTTTCATTTTTGTTTTTACTTATTGTTTGACTAAAGTGAACCACATTTCTTTGTCGGATATAATCAGCATTTGATTTTTGTTCCATTTATATTTTTTGTTCCAATTATATTTTTGTTTTATTTTCTTTGTATTAATTTTGACTTTATTGTGTGGTTTGTATTAAATTTCTTTAGTCGATAGTTTTTCGACTTGGATCCACTTTCAACGATTCAGTCAGATTACGCTTTCACTTAACCTTGCATAGAACTGTTGTCTTCGTATAAGGAATAAGTACTTCAAAAGCGTTGTGCGTTGTGGTGCATTGGATATAGGCTCGGAACGAGAAACCGGGGAGCCGAGTTCAAATTCCAGCTGAATTCATTGTATTCACTTACGCGCAAATACCCTTGGGAAAGGTATTAATCCGCCTATTCCTTCCAGGTATGGGTTAAATAACAGGACAGATTGGGTTCTATAGCCTTGGTCGGTAACCAGTCTACCGCAGAAAGCAATGGCAACCTACTGCGGGAAAATCTTCTGCCCAGTCAGTCATGTCTCTTTTGAGACATGATCGCCCAAGCGTGTATCACGTATGGCACTCAACTGACTGACCTCAAAAGCATTGTAAAGTATGTTACTCGCTAAATGAAATTGTACTGATTGCTTATTTTGTGCCTATCTAGACCTCGATTCATTTATCTGTCTTTTGTGACAGAATCTTCCCTCTTCGACAATGTACATCATACTACCAATGTGTTGAATTATTTTTCCTTCCTACAAATTTTTCTTTCCAGCCTTAAAGCATTTCAGCAAACTTCATCTCCGATCTTAAATGATCTGTTAGTTTTAAATTTTCCAATTTTCTTTTTATTTCGTTTTTATTTGTCGAAAATGGATCTCAATTTCCTAGCAAAAACGATCTCTGCGGGTAACATATTTACAATGAAGTTTGCATTTAACCTCATTCGATATACGCTAAAAATTATTTTAGTGCTGTATCTTCCGTTTCCAAGCCTTTATCTTTTCTTAACGCTTTTTTGAAGGTAACAACAAACCGCTCAGCTTAATCATTCGATCTCGGATGATAAATCGGTGCTGTCAAATGTTCAACCGCATAGTTTTGCAGAATCTTTAAAGAAGTAATATCTTGAGCCATTTACTGAAAGTGTGAACCACGATTAAATAGTATGAACCATTTAGTGGTCTAGCAAAGTTCATATGTAGTCTTGCCCACGGTTTATCAGTACTCGGCCATGTCTGATATTTTATGGGTGGCGATTTTGCTGCTGAATTACAACCATAAGAGTTTCTATATGTAATTTAAATACCTTTGTTCAACTTTGGCTAACAAACGAAACTTCTCATCAGAGATTCCATCCTCAATATTCCTGAATGTCCTATGTGAAATTGTTTCAAAATCCTATTTTTGTAGTTAAAGCGGAATTACTGCTCTTTCCGCGTACAAAAGTACTCGGTCCGAAATACAAAATACTGTATTATTGTTACCAGAGTTGCTTTCAGTCTTACTTCATTTCGTCTTACCATCATTCATAGTAGGGTTCTGGGTATGACGGTAAACTGCATCCGGCAGTAAGGCCTCTGATTGGGAGATTGTGAGGAGTATGGAACCACCTTTTAATTACTGTTGTTCCCAGGTACACCCTGACCCGGAGTGGTAGCACCTGTTAGGGTCCCAGCTATGGGGCCCTAACAGGTGCTACTAGGGTCAAAACAATATGAAAGTCTAAAAACAGACTTTTATAGAAAAATATACATTTTTGAAAGAAAAATATTACCAACAATACATTTTTTGAAGGAAAAAATGATTACCATAACAAAGTTTTGAAAAAAAATTATTACCAGCAATACATTTTTGAATACTAAACTGGAAGACATCTTCAGGTTTCTAAAAAATATTAAAATGTTTAAAAGATTTTCATTAAAATTTGACTAAATCAACCTTCTCACTATAATCAAACATTAAAAAATACCTGAAAAGACCACCTTTTTGGCATGAAATAACCCACAGAGGTTGATATATCGTTAAACAAAATTTAAAATTAAATCATTCATAGTATATAAACTTATTTATAAATGGAACTTTGTCTGTGTATGTATGTCTGTATTCGTTACCTGTAGACTCCGAAATGGCTTAGCCGATTTTCTTGAAAATTTACACTGTTGTACTATAAGTGTCTGCGAGTGTTCTTAGCTAGGTTTTATGTCGAGGTACCTCCGATAAATATCGAAAATAGATAATCGAAAAAATCGGGTTATAGAAGGAGTGGTTTGATTTTAATCAAATTTGATACACTCATAGACAAAGACATAAGAAACGGTATTCAGAAGTTTCAAGATTGCAGTTCTTACAATAGTACAGAAAATTTGATATCGATACCAGGAAACCAAAATTTGACTTACATCCATTCATTTTTCTTTCAGTCTACGGTTTCGTTTTAACTGGAAACAACTATTCCTTTTTAGTCTTTCTCCAGGACCATGGATTAGTTATGAAGCTTTCATTACACCCGAGCAACGCCGGGCTATACTGCTAGTTTTGAAGAAACGAGCCTTTTTTTTAAATAAATTTTGTTATCATCTATCGTAACCTGGAATCCTTTGAAAGTGTTACGCACGAGTCTTTTAATTTTGCTTTCGAATTCCAGCGAAACAATCACAGAATCTTCAAAACCTTATTTACATTTCGATATTAATCTAGACAAGCCATTTGCGTCTCCTACTTTTTTAGACGATAGAAATTCAATCTTGAAATCATAGTTCAATACAATCGTAGCCCAATGCTGTAGTCCGTTTCCATTATGCGTGGAAATCCTTTCTTAGGACAAAATATAATTAATAATGGACGATAATTAATTTTCAGTACGATTTTTTTCCTAATATCATACTGTGAAATTTCTTTACAGCAGAAATTATAGCAAGCGCTTCCTTTTAAATTTGACTGTAGCATTTTTCTGCATTTGTCAAACTTCTTAAATCGTGGGCGACTGTTTTCACTGCACCGTCTTCGAATTTATGGCGTATTCCCGCTCGTGTCCGCTGCGACTATCAATTGTTGCTTCAAGTCGTAATGTGCCAGCGATAACTGACGGCAGTAATAGTGTTTTTTTTAAAAAATTCCATCAAAATCTTTTTGACATTCTACCGACCATTTCCATTTTGTAACCTTCTTAGGTAAATTATTTAGAGGTGCTCGCAATGGTAGTTGTAAAGTATTACTTTGTAAAAGTCCCAAGATGTCCTCCTTGACAAGCTGACTGACCAGTTTATCACGCCAAACAAACATTATATTATCGACAATTAACATTAAATTAAATAAGAAGTGAAAAAAGGTGAATTAAAATTAACGTTAAAGTAAGTAAAGGAAACATTTAAAAAATAGACAAATAAAAATGGTCACATGAACAGAGCTAAAACGGAAGAATAAATAATAATGGATACATTAAGACAGCCACTTTTTTTTTCTTTGCGTGGGTGGATTTTGTCTGCTAAATACAAATTGGCTGTCGAGGTAAAAGACTATGAGAACCTATTCAATTGCTAGGAGGTTGTTTTTTTTTGGTTTTTTTTAGTTTAGTTAATTTGCCCACTTCCTTAGTCATTTTCAAGGGTTTTTTTTTCGGTGTTGTTATTTTTTGTTTTTCATATTTTGACTGTTTAAGATGAATTTTGGGATTGTTTTGAATACCTGTCAGAGCATTTATTCCAAAACTTCACGTGTTGAATGCGACTGAAATTCGTGTGTATATATTTATGGCGTAATAACAGTATAGCCCGGCGTTGCTCGGGTGTAATGAAAGCTTTAAAACTAATCCATGGTCATGGAGCTCAGACTCTTTGGACGTTGGCACGAAAGACTAAAAATCAATAATTGTTTCCAGTTAAAGCGAAACCGTAGACTGAAAAAAAAATGAATGGATGTGAGTCAAATTTTGATTTCCTGGTATCGATATGAAATAAGTTTCTTCGTCGTAAACTGAATTTTGAAGGCTAAATAAGTTCTCTGAGTAAATGGTATTATGGCTGAGACTAAGAACTACAATTATAGCTACTTAGAGCCAAACCCGAAACAAAGACTAAAATAAAAGGACTGAAAAAAAATACAGACATACAGCCAGATAAACAGACACACACTCAAACATCTTGCCTTATATATATATATATATATATATATATATATATATATATATATAGAGAGAGAGAGAGAGAGAGAGAGAGAGAGATATTATCGATTTTCTGCATTATTGTAAGAACTGCAACCTTGAAACTTCTGAATATCGTTTGTTATGTCTTTGTTTATGAGTGTATAAATTTGATTAAAATCAGACCAGTTCTTCTATAACCTGATTTTTTCAATTATCGATTTTAGATATTTATTTGGGGTATCTCGACACAAAACCTAGCTAAGAACACTCACGGATAGTACAACTGTGTAAATTTCCAAGAAAATCGGTTCATCCGTTTCGGAGTCTATAGGTAACGGACACACACACACACACACACACACACACACACACACACACACACACACACACAGAGACAAAGTTCAATTTATAAATATGTTTAGAGGAAGAAGAGACTTCAGGCAAAAGAGATGTGTCTCTAAGGAAGGGTGACGATGAGCGCGTGTACTTATCATCAGAAAGACAGAATAATCACAAATAAAAGCGGAAACGAAGAACTAAGAAATGAAGAAGTTTGCAAAAGATAATAAAAAAGGAAAAAAAAACACGTGAAAATGTTTCAGTTGACGCTTCCTTATCTTCTTCTTTCCTTGAGTCAGTTTTTCCTCTTCATCTCTAATTTTTGGATGGTTTTTGTGCATCTTCTAGTCACATATCTTTTGTATATTGTCAAAATCTTTTTCTCTTGATTCGGTTCTTTTCTTCGCTCAACTGATGCCAACACCAACCCCCCCCATCTGCCGCGTCTGTGCCCTTGAGGTCATGTTGATCTTTGATTCCCTTCTGCACAAAGAAAACTCAAAGCTTCAATCGCTTTAACATGTGCCAAAAGTAGAACTAGAATATCGAGATGAAGAGAACCGACAGATTTAGAATCAAGAGTTTTCCAGCATTTACTTTTTATTTATTTAGTATATAATTTATGTCCTGAAAATTAAAAAAAGTGATAAGATCACATGAAAAATTACATTAAATAAAAACCATAATAGTTTGTCTGTCATTTTTAATGAAACCTGCACTCATATATATTAGATTTCGCTGATATTACAACTCAGCAGTGTGGCTAGACTTCCACATGCTTCCAGCCAGGATCAAAATTCGACCGATTTGGTGTCAGTCGGAGTCCCTACTATATATATATATATATATATATATATATGTATATGTACTAGCAGTAAAGCTCAGCGTTGCTCGAGTGTAATGAAAGCTTTTAAACTAATCCATGGTCCTGGAGCTCAGACTCTTTGGAGATTGTTAAAGCGAAACCGTAGACTGAAAGAAAAATGAATGGATGTAAGTCAA
Source organism: Ascarosepion bandense (assembly GCA_037127315.1). Taxonomy (NCBI): domain Eukaryota; kingdom Metazoa; phylum Mollusca; class Cephalopoda; order Sepiida; family Sepiidae; genus Ascarosepion; species Ascarosepion bandense. The sequence goes on from JBBBDQ010000546.1 coordinate 321,510, forward strand.
ATTTTGATTTCCTGGTATCGATATCAAATAAGTTTTTTTCGTCGTAAACTGAATTTTGAAGGCTAAATAAGTTCTCTGAGTAAATGGTATTATGGCTGAGACTAAGAACTACAATTATACCGACTTAGAGCCAAACCCAAAGCAAAAACTAAAATAAAAGGGCTGGAAAAAATACAGACATACAGCCAGATAAACAGACACACACACAAACATCTTGCCTTTTATATATATATATATATATATATTATCGATTTTCTGCACTATTGTAAGAACTGCGACCTTGAAACTTCTGAATATCGTTTATGTCTTTGTCTATGAGTGTATCAAATTTGATTAAAATCGGACCACTCCTTCTATAACCTGATTCTTTCGAGTATCGATTTTCGATATTTATCGGGGGTATCTCGACACAAAACCTAGCTAAGAACACTCACAGACACTTACAGTACAACTGTGTAAATTTTCAAGAAAATCGGTTCATCCGTTTCGGATTCAGTCTATATGCAACGGGCGCACAGACACACAGACACACACAGACACACGCATACATACACAGATAAAGTTTCATTTATAAATAAGTTTATAGATATATATATATATATGTGTGTGTGTGTGTGTGTGTGTGTGTGTGTGTGTGTGTGTGTGTGTTTATAGTCATCCGCAGACAGATCTGTTTTAGACATCCGATTGCTTCTAGCCAAGATTGAAACTCGACCGAAATGACATCATGTCGGCGATTCTTACTCTGAGCGATGGGCGTTCGGTAGAGGAAGGCGGACTTTAGCGTGTTATATACAATGTAAACATACGCTAGTAGCTGAGAGTGTTCAAATTCATTACTGAATGACCGATGAGTAGATGCTTGAGTACCTACTGTTTTTTCAAAGTCTACCATTCCTCCATAGTGCTCAGTCAGGGTGTGTGAGCGTAAATATATAAACAGTAAATCCTCTTTTCGTCCTTATTTCTGAAACTACTCTAAATCTAGTCACAGTTGCTCTATAGAAACATATTATAATTATAGACTTAGAATCTGGAGAATCCCAGGATTAAAAATCTGTCCTTCATCTGGTATTTGAGCATCAAACATTGGAGTTTATGTCCGGATGGGGGGTGGGAATAGTTAATAATTCAAATGTTATAATAACTGAAAAAAAAAGTTGATTTTTTTCTTTTCTTTGAAATTCCGATGTTCTACGTCTTGTAAAGTATATAATTTGTCTTTAAGGAATTTATTTTTAGCTAAAAACAACCTGTTTCTGTTGCGTCATTTTCAAGAATATTGTCTCAAATTTTCTCTACTGACTCTTAATGAAACACAAGACTCTATTCATCTTCAATGACGTCAAGCATTTCATGCAAATATATCTGACTCTTATACTCTGTGATGCGCATCTACATAAAGGGTACGTACATCAATCACAAACAATATTTTATTGATTGAAAGATTGAACTATTTTTTACGGCTTATCAACTTTTCGTAAGTTATTTAAAGCCAGAAAATATTTTTAGATCAAAAGACATTTTAAAGATAATAATGATTTACTGATACAAGTTCTACTAATTAACCCTTAGATGGGGGTAGAAAAGATGAACTTATACTTTTCCCATAAGTATTTTTTCGTGTAAGTGAATAAAACGAACCCGACTGGAATTGAATCTCGGCTCTCTGATTTCCATTTATTGCACATCTGAGCTTACAGCAACTGGTGTTCGCAACTGGTATCCAATCTAGATACTGACCAGGATCAACGTTGCTTAACTTCGATGTTCGTATGTGAACCAGTGTTTCAACGTAATAGTCAAAGTCACTCAACATTAAAAACAGTAGCATCTGTTTGGGTCCCAACTATGGGTAAATAGTGAACACCGAAAGCAAAACACTATGAAAGTATAAAAGATACATTTTAATAGTAAAAATGCCAGCAATACATTTTTATATAAAAAGATCAACAATATATTTCATCTGTACTTGAAGGGATACAATTGCATTCAAAATATATAAATTTTGATCATGAAGAAGGCCGAATCGCACAACAGCCGAATCGTCGTACAAATGGCAACAAAGATGAGGACAATAGTCCGAATAATGTAAATACTGTTAATACTACTTAATCAGGCAAAAAATGATGGTAATGATGAAATAAAAGAAGAGAGGAAGAAAACAAAAAAGTTGAATGATGAAAATAAAAAAGAAAGAAAAAAAACGCAAAAAAAGAAAGAAAACTTAATTCATAAAATAAAAAATATAATAAACAAAAATTAAAACGATAGAAATGATGCAAAGAGAAAACAGGTAAAAAAAGAAACGGAAAAACAAAAAGAAGAAGAAGAAGAAGAAATAAAGAGTGTGAAGAATACCATAAAAAATGATGGCGATAAATAAAAGAAGAGATGAACAAGAACCTGTCTGCCTCGCAAGACGTCTTGAGGATACTTGGCATCATTGGAAGCACTACTTGGAACAGCTTATACGCTAAGGGAAGTGTCTCCCTGCGAATAGGAGTTGAGATATGACCATAATCACCCGGCCGAAACATCTAACAGTCGGAGAAAATATCAATTATAATAATACTAAAACTACTACTACTAATAATAATACTTCTACTACTAGTAATAATAATAATCTGCTGAGTGGGTATACGAGCGTATGGAAACAAATTATTGTCACATGATATTTACTAAGAACTACCAGATAACTTTGTTTTTATAGCTCAGTGATTTTTTAAAAATATATTCTGGGTATATAATCTTGCCGAGAAAAATATTTTAAATTAAATGGTTTATATTATATAATACTAGCAGTATAGCCCGGCGTTGCTCGGGTGTAATGAAAGCTTTAAAACTAATCCATGGTCCTGGAGCTCAGACTCTTTGGACGTTGGCAAGAAAAACTAAAAAGCAATAGTTGTTTCCAGTTAAAGCGAAACCGTCGACTGAAAGAAAAATGAATGGATGTAAGTCAAATTTTGATTTCCTGGTATCGATATCAAATAAGTTTTTTTCGTCATAAACTGAATTTTGAAGGCTAAATAAATCCTCTGAGTAAATGATACCATGGCTGAGACTAAGAACTACAATTATACCTACTTAGAGCCAAACCCGAAACAAAAAATAAAATAAAAGGGCTGAAAAGATACAGACATACAGGCAAATAAACAAACACACACACACAAGCATCTTGCCTTATATATATATATATATATATATATATATATATATATATATATATATTATCGATTTTCTGCACTATTGTAAGAACTGCAACCTTGAAACTTCTGAATATCGTTTCTTATTAAAATCGGACCACTTTTTCTATAACCCGATTTTTTTGATTATCGATTTTCGATATTTATCGGGGGTACCTCGACACAAAACCTAGCAAAGAACACTCGCAGACGCTTATAGTACAACTGTGTAAATTTTCAAGAAAATCGGTTCAGCCGTTTCGGAGTCTATAGGTAATGGACACACAGGCACACACACAAACATCTTGCCTTTTATACACACACACACACACACACACACACACACACACACACACACAGACTCACACACACACACACAGAGACAAAGCTCTATTTATAAATAAGTTTAGATTATATTATATGATATATCCAAAATACTTTTAAAAAAATCTTTAAAATTTGAAATTCCCAGCTCCGTCATTCGTGCGCATGCTTAGTTAGCGTAATCAAAACTCGACAGATGAAATCTTAAAAGACGAAACGCGTCACATGAAAACCTTTTCCATTTTGTCAAACTTCCTTCCTTTAAAAACTCAATTAGTAAATAATAATAATAATAATAATAATAAGAAGAAGAAGAAGAAGAAGAAGAAGAAGAAGAAGAAGAAGAGAAAGAAGACGAGGAAAAGCTTGACCCTGCAAAGGCATCAGTGACATATTGGGGTTTCGAGTAGAATAAAGGCGGGGGCGGCTATGGACTCTGACCCAAGTTCCAACTGCTTGCATGTCCTTCTTTCGTTCTGTATCATTTAACCAATTAGTGTCATCAATGACATTTTCACTAATCAACATTTATTGCTGGAACAATAGATGCAGCAATAACTATGTTAGTCGATTGTCGATAAATGGGTAGGGGTAACGTATGTGCGTCTGTTTGTGTGTGTGTACGTGCGTGGGTGTGCATATATATATATATATATCCCACTAACTCAATATATATATATATATTAATACAGGTTTCGTTGAATAATATAGACATGTTTTGTCTATTTTGTGTAGGATCCTTTCGTATAGTCTGATAAGCTTGATGGTGTTATCGTTAAAAGACAACAAGAAATCACAATCATTGTTGATCTTTTTATCAGGTCTGAGCTTTCGGCTTACATAAGCCATTATCAAAGAATGAACATTAACATATAGTGAACATAGAACATTTAAGTTATTAACAAAGTGGAATTAAACAAAGAGAATTAAATCAAAGAGACAAGTCCATTTTTAATGTGGCGAATGGCCGCAGATGGTGACAAAATGGTGGTGGTGTGGTTCTTGGTCTGATTACAGGCATTTGAGTATGTTAGTAGGGATATCAAAATTTATTTTATTTAAGCTGTTTGATGAAGATAGCTTCTAGGATTTTGAGTTTTCGTTTATTATTTTCTTGTCTATACATGTATTTTCAACGAGCGTTTTTCTGAGAAGTGTGCGTTGATAGTTTCTTGTCGTCTTTTAACGATAGCACCATCAAGTTTATCAGACTATACGAAAGGATACTACGCAAAATAAATAGACAAAACTTGTCTATATTATTCAACGAAACCTGTATTAATGAAAAAATGCTGCCAAAATACACACAATATATATATATATATATTAAAACCATATCGCCCCAAGCAAGGCATTTTACTGCCACTGTTTTGCAGGAGGAAAGTTATGAGAAAGAGTGACAGATTATAGGGGGTGTCAGGAAGTGGGTAAAAGAAGGATGATAATACTGATGAGAGTGGAGTGGAAGGAGAAAGAAGAAATATATATATATATTCTGAAATTTACATTCCGTTGAATAGCTATTTCAGCGAGAAAATTCTCGCTTCATCAGCAACGATCAAAAAAAAAAATTAATTCAAATATGGTACAAAAACGCACAAACCGGAAGGAATCTATCCATACACAGGAAGTTAAAAAAAGTGAAGGAGGGGGATTAAAAAAGAAAAAAATTAAAATTTATCGTCCAGACATAAAAAAGGTCAGAGACAGAAATTCATGACGATATTTTTTTTTAATCATTTCACCCCAAGCAAGGCATTCCACTGCCACTATTGCGCTTGGGGTTACATAGGGGAGGTAAATAGGATGAGTGGTTAGATATAGGAATTGTCAGAAGGGGGTGATAGATAGTTGGGTGGGTGGGAAGAGTGTTTGAAAGAATGGAAGTTAGTGTGTTTGAAAGAATGGAGGTTCGTGTGTTAGGAGGTGTCTATTGACCTTACATTTAAACTCCTGGAGATTGTAGCCGTCGGGGAAGCAGTCATGTGGAAGGGAATTCCACAGTCGGGAAGTGCGAGAAAAGAAACTGTTGGAGTAGAAATTGTGGTTGCATTTTATCGGTTTCACTGTAAAAGGGTGGGATCTAGTTGCTAATCTAGTATCTCGTGCAAATTCGTATCTAGGGGACACCAGTGATCTAAGTTCAACGGAGCAGAAGCCGTGAAAGTATTTATAGAAGAGACACAGGGAAGCCACGTCGCATCGGTGAGAGAGAGACTGCAGGCGGTCTGCTAAGTCGGTATCGATCACATTACAGGCCCTCCGCTGTACCTTGTCTAGAAGCCCAAGAAGAATAGCAGGGGCACCCGACCAGATATGGCAACAGTATTCAATGCACGGGCGGATGGTAGATTTACAAATGTGCAGGAAAGATTCAGACGGAAAAAAACTCCGGGCAGCACAGAGAACCGACTTCATAGCAGCCGATTTAGCAATGGATTCGATATAGTCATTCCACTTGAGGTCCGCTGAGAGTGTGAGACCAAGGAGGCGTAGTGTTTTACTCTCTGGGAGGCAAGCTTGGATGTTCTATTTTATGTTTTTTTGTTTTGTTTTTTGTTTTTTTTGCTATTTTACTACACGTGTTTCTAGTTTCGCGACCGTCTTACAAGCAAGACGATGACTGACAAACACTGATTGAAGATGGACCAGAAACAAGTGTAGCAGAAAATAAAATAAAAAACGTACAAAAATTGAACACACTATATATTTTCTATATTTTTTAAAAGAACACTTGCGGTTTATCTTTTTTTTAAAAATATGGCCTTCCTTCTCGTTGGAACGACGGTAACATCCTTGTTAAACAGAGAATGAGAAAACATTCTAAATCCAGAGGTTAGCTCTAGTAAAGGAAGGGGTTAGGAAGTATTGGTTTTTATAGAGTTAAGCTAGCGGAATATTAGTAGTAATTTCTTCTTTTGTAGTGAGAGGTATATGGCTTGACCCTTGAGTTAATAGGATATATATATATATATATATATTATTATTATTATTATTATTAAGTAATCATCGAGCTTTATATTCGACCTCAACAGAATGCAGAAAGCACTGGACGGCCGTTTCGTCCTATATTTGGGACTCATCAGCAGTGTGCATCCACTACCAGGAATCGAACCCAGACAGTCTTGGTTATTAAGCTGATGTTATACCAACTGTACCACGGGCCCTGATGACGAAGAGGTAGCGAGCTTAATTCGTTACCTCTTCGTCACCAGGGCCCGTAGTACAGTTGGTATAACATCAGCATAATAACCAAGACTGTCTGGGTTCGATTTCTGGTAGTGTACTTTCAATTTAAAGATGGTTGAAAGTACTTGGGCACCTTGAGAAATTAACGATAATAACATCTGTCAACGTTACAGCTCATTTCTGACATTTTTCAATTATAATACGCGAAAGATTATCCGGGAGTATGTACGAATTTTATTTAAAATAGGCAGACATAATGTTTGCAATTTATTTCATCTGATATTATATATATGGTAATTATTATCATTGTGATAACAATTGCATACAACAACTTTATAGCTATAAAATTTCGGTGGTAAAACACCATCATCAGGTAATAAAATGGGTTTCATTTATTTTGTAATATATAGATATAAGGAGATTAAAAAAAAAAAAAATTGAAGAAATAAAAACAAAGTCATCCAATCAGAAGAATTATGCTCTACTTTTGTATTGAGCATTTTTTAAAGTAAATATCTAAGTGTGGAATATACTTCCATTAGTAACAATTACTCATATTATATATATATATATATATATATATATATATATATATATATATACATATATATATATATATATATATATGTGTGTGTGTGTGTGTGTGTGTGTGTGTGTAATATATCTATATATATGCCAGTGTGTGCATAATATATATTTTTATGTATATGCATGTGAGTGTGTGCGTGCGTAATATATGTACGTATATACACACATCTATCTATCTATCTATCTATCTATCTATCTATCTATCTATCTATGCGTGTGATTAATATATTTATATATACTAGCCGAACCTATGGAATTTCCACGGAAGGATAATTATGATTTTCTGGAAAAATTTTACTTTGCCATACTACAAATGATAGTAACGTCTTAATAAATAAAATAAATTAATAAAATAATAAGATTTTAAAAGAATTATTATTATTATTATTATTATTATTATTATTATTATTATTATTAAATAATTTAATAATAAATAAAGTTTTAAAAATATTTTTAAAATCTTCAAAGAATTGACTGCGAGTAGACTTTTTAGTTAAGGATGATTATTTTTTGTGGTGCATTGGATATGGGTTCGGAACGAGAAATCGGGGAGCCGAGTTCAAATTCCAGCTGAATTCATTGCATTCACTTACGCGCAAATACCCTTGGGAAAGGTATTAATCCGTCTATTCCTTCCAGTTATGGGTTAAATAACAGGACAGATTGGGTTCTATAGCCTTGGTCGGCAACCAATCTCCCGCAGAAAGCAATGGCAACCTATTGCGGGATAATCTTCTGCCCAGTCAGTCATGTCTCTTTCGAGACATGATCGCCCAAGCGTGTATCACGTATGGCACTTTACTGACTGACTGATATTGCTTATCTAAAATTGAAAAATTTAATAAAAATCGTTTTATTATTAATCGATTTATTTTTTCAGAGTATAATGTCCTTAATAGTTATTATTTATTTCAGCAATTAAAAGCTTATCAAATTAAATTATATCAGAGTTTTATTTTACATTTTACTCTTCGGAGAAGAATTTCGGATAATGATAGCAAACTTAAAATGAAAAAATAGACGATTTATATTGCCCAATGAGTCCTGCGTTGAACAAAGAAAAGAAAAGTTAGCCATGAATGTAAATTTATTCAGATTTCATGGATTTACGTGGAGTGGGGTCACAGAGGTAAAAAAATATTTTTCATCAAGATAAAAAAATAATAATTTCAAAAATAATTTCATTCATTTGTGAATAAGTACTGATAGTTTCATTAAAATCCGACAATTATTTGATTTTTGCGAGAATTTTCAAATTAATGTGTTTGTCACCAAAAAAAGTGGGTGATGCAATTATTACGTTTACATTGTAAAATAGTCGTAACGTTTCTTTAGCCGCTATCTCAAATCGAAACAAAACTTTCTGAAAAAATTTCGAAAATGTTAGAAGTGATTAAAAAAATTTTTAAAATAATTAAATTTACTTTAAAGGCTCCTGTGTCCATTGTAAACAGAAAAGATCAACTGAGTAATGACCAAGGGTGTGAAAGAGTCCAGGAATCTTGTTATTGGGTCGCAGAATAGAACAACAAACCTACCTATTTTTACTATATTGTACAGTGCACACATATATGCACACAGCTTAAGCTGCTGCTGCTACGGTAATGCTAGAGACCTTCTCCTCTTACTCTCTTAGTCTTTACTACTCTTCCGTGTATCAAAGGTGAGAGAAAGGCTGAGGAGAGTAGCGTTTAAAAGATAGAGGGAAGGGACAAGCTCGTATAGAGAGTAAGTGGTGTAACGGACGGACGAACTAAGTAACTAACTAAGGAAGGAACAAGCAGAATAAATATATAAATGTCTGTGTGGTGTGTGCATAATACATATATATATATATATATATATATATATATATATATATAATATATGTGTGTGTGTGTGTGTGTGTACGTTATATATATATGTTTGTGTATGTGTGTGTGTGTGTGTGCTTAATCTCCCTCTTTCTCTCTCTCTTTCACTCTCTCTACTTGTCATTTTTTCCAATTGTTCGTTTTCTTTTTTTTTTTCATTCCATTTCTGAAGAAATTTTCGTGTTTATCATTGATCCAATTGCACACAGCAACTTCACTTTCGGCCTCAGATGAAAAATGTTGACCTTTCAACGTCCCTTTGATTGTCGGGAACAGCTAGAAACCTGATGGGTGACTAATTCGGGGCGGGAATTTCAGGTTTCTTCACGCTGCTGACACTGCTTGTTGACTGCAGTATTTAGGTTGCCTTCATACATCTGGGAAATTCGACAGGCGCAAAAGCTTCTCGGGCCAAAATATCTATCACTGACCTCTACTTAATAAATAACTCTGACATCGCTCTCAAAGCTAACGAACGTTATCACTGCCATATGCAGTGATGACATTGAGTATATTTGAAAAGAACTTTACACACTACCGCTTTATCGACGTGAAGCAGTAACCATAGCCATAAATCAATCTTCTCTTTCATATATATATTAGTCATCTACATGCAAGCCTGTTTCGCTGGATCACAACTCATCAGTGTGGCTAGACACATCCACTTTTTTCTGGCCGGGATCAAAACTCGACCGATTTGGTGTCAGTCGAAGTCGCTACCCCTTAAGCCATAGGCGCATGGAATCAGAGAAGGGAAATTTTAACGTGTTCTACATAAGCAGTGTATACACACGCCAGTCACTGAAAGAACTCAGTTCATTTCTGAAGAGTGATGCGTATATAGCAGAAGTGGAAACTGTTTTTAAAAATTTCTTCTCTAGAGAGCTCAATCGTAATGAAAGCATAATATATTAGTCATCCACATACAAGGCTGTTTCGCTGTATCACAGCTCATCAGTGTGGCTAGATCATCCACTTGCTTCTGACCGGGATCGAAACTTGACCGATTTGGTGTCAGTCGGAGTCGCTACCCCCTATATATATGCAAGTTTCATTAAAAATGAAAGACAAGGTGAGATGGTTAAGTTTTTATGTAATTTTTCATGTTATCTTATGATTTCTTTCTTTTGAGGATATAAATTATATAAAAATTGTCCAAATGTTTTGTTTATTTGATCGCTTTTGGCTATACTTTTAACCATTTTCGAGGATGAATGTTATTTTGACTGTAACAGAATGTAAGTGGTGTTATGTATAATGTAAAGTAGTGGTATGTGTTATGTACCGAACACGGTTAGCATGTTGTCAGCGTGTTCGTAGTTGATGCTATTGAGTTTTGGGTTTTTCGTTTTTATTAATAAGACCTGCATTATTTTTAGCCTTTTTTTATGTAGATGATGCTATGATATTTGTATTGTCAGCGAGTATGTTCCGGATAGGGTTTGTTAGGTCTCCATGTGTGTTTAAATGAGATAGAATTGAACTCCGTTGAGAAAGAAATGGCGCGTGAGTCTTCGCGTCAGGTTCATAGTAGTATCATCATCATTTATCCATCACACCCAGATGGTGCATAGGGCAGCATCTTTTTGTTGCTGTTTCTGTAACAAACTGTTTTTTATGGAGCAGGGTTGTTAGCCCTGCATCCAACCCCCAAACCTGGAGGACCGGTGGACCATTCCTGGTCCTTACATTTACAGCACATGGTATTCCCAAATGATCACCCATTTAAGTACTGTCCAGGTTCGATGTTGCTTAACTTCGGTGATCGGACTTCGTAGTAGTATGGCCGATATAATTATTTACGAAATTAGGATCAAGAATGCAGTTCTTCAAAGGACATGTAAATTATATATATATATATATATATATATATATATATATATATATATATATACATACAGTACTATGCAAAAGTATTAGGACAAGAACTATTTTATCTTTTATGAGGCATATTGACAGAAAATAAACAATTTCATTAAAGTAATTTTATTTGATGTACTCAACAAATGCTTTAACAAAAAACAAAAATACTTTTAACAAGATAAATTTGCCTTTTGCTTTGATCACATCCTTCATTCTGTCAGGCAGTGACATCAAAAATCTACATAATCAGATAATAATAAAGAAAAATATATTTTTTTAGTCTTTCCACCCCAAACAAGGTGGTACGTCCACTGATACGCAGGGGGCTACATAGGAGAGTAAAAGTTTAAGCAGAAGGAGAGCGAAGAGAAAGACGAATCAGTTACTACGGATGTCAGAGAAAGGGCAAGAGAAGGATGGGAATACAGGTATTATGACCGTTGTGAAGATAGAGTGAGAAAAGAAAAGAATAAGATATCTGGGGTGATGTAGAAAGAACGAGGGAAGGACTGGAGTCAAGTGGATAAGAGATGGGAATTGACATTGCATTTAAATTGATAGAGTTTGTAGCCGTCAGGAAAGCAAGTATATTGAAGGGCGTTCCACAGGCGAGAATTGCGTGAAAAGAAGCTGATGGAGTAGAAGTTAATGGAATTGTTAAAGATTCTTAAATACCGTAAAAAAAAAGTAACCACACACACACACACACACACACACACACATATATATATATAAATATATATATATATATATATAAACAAGTTTGATTAAAAAGAACCGAGAAGGTCTGTTTGCTTAATTTTTATTGTATTTTTACAATTTTCGAATTAAGGTGTTGCGTGGGTGAATGGGACCATTTACATCCGCATGGCGCACCTGAACTTTAACCGGATATTTTTACGTTATAAATTCCGATTTCCCTTGATATTCTCCTCGGGGTTCTTGATAAAATACAACGGAGAATCTGTAATTTGATCGATACCGACTTGGTAGACCGGCTACAGTCACTCTCTCACCGGCGTGAAGTGGATTCCCTGTGCCTCTCCTATAAATACTTTTACGGCTTCTATTTCGATGAACTTAGATCACTGGTGCCCCCTAGGGACGAATTTGCATGAAATACTAGATTAGCAACTAGGCCCCACCCTTTTACAGTGAAACAGATAAGATGTAACTGCAATTTCTACTCCAACAGCTTCTTTTCTCGCACTTCACACCTGTGGAATTCCCTTCCACATACTTGCTTCCCCGACGGCTACAATCTCCAGGAGTTTAAATGTGAGGTCAACACACTAACTCGCATCCATTCTCTCAAACGCGCTTTCCATCTACCTAACCCTCATCCTCGATATGCTTACCCGTCTATGACCCTCCTTCTGACATTTCCTATATCTAACCACTCTTTCCCATCACCTTTCCCCATTGTAACCCCCTGCGCAATAGTGGCAGTGGAATGCCTTGCTTGGGGTGAAATGGATAAAAAAAATTCGTCTTTTTTCTATTTTATAAGGAAAAACACATATCAGACAAATTATATACATTTACTTATACAATTTCCGTCAGTTAAGTGCCATACGTGAAACACGCTTGGGCGATCATGTCCCGAATGAGGCATGACTGATTGGGCAGAAGATTATCTCGCAGTAGGTTGCCATTGCTTTCTGCGGAAGACTGGTTGCCAGCCAAGGCTATAGAACCCAATCTGTCCTGTTATTTAACCCATAACTAGAGGGAAGAGACGATGAATACCTCTCGCAAGGGTGTTTGCGCGTAAACGAATGCAAGATATTCAACTGGAATTTGAACTCAGCTCCCCGATTTCTCGTTCCGAGTCGATATCCGCTGCACCACAAATTGTGCTAAAATATTTACGAAAAATAAGTTTTTTACTGCGCACCGTAAAATCACGTCTTAATTGTAAAATAAAAATTTAAATTCGGTTATTAATTGTAGAATAAAAATATAAATTTGATATTAATTATTAAATGAAAATTAAAATCAAAATCTTGTATTAATTATAAAATTTCATATAAAAATCCGTTATTAAATTTAAAAATGAAAATAAAAATCAGGTTTTGAATTTAAAAATCAAAATCCAGTCTTATATAAATCTGGTATTAATTACAGGTTTCCAAAAAAATCCATTTTAAAGCATGGATTTCTAAAAAGAAATCTGGTATTAATTATAATTTTATAAAAATCCGGCATTAATAATTGCTAACCGTGAATAACTAATTAATTATTAAACATTAATTTTTACATCCCATTTTGGGTTCAAATTATTTGATAATGAATTAAATTAAATTTATTATATGACTTTAATCAAGGTTCCTTCACAGAAACGCAATACCTAAGGTTTAAAATGAAAAATATTTCTTGAAACTTATTTTAGTTTTAATTTCAAGCTAAAAGATTAAATCTAGTATTTTCAATAAATTTCAATAAGTAAAATACTTTTCTGTATTTCAAAACTAATTTAAATTACTAGTAGGTGTTGGTTTTCATTTCGGCTAAAAAAAAAATTAATAATAATTTTAGTGCCATTTTAGCCATCGTTCAGCGCAATGTAATCCTCTCTATTAGAAAATCTTCCAAAAATAAAATATACATTCCTGAAATTTTATTTGAGGAATGTGGGCTGATTTAAAGTATAATTAATCCGATTCGAAACAAATGTTATTTACTTTAAGTTTAAAATATAGCAGAAATGCATTTTTTTTTATCAGGGCGGTAGCTTTTTATTAAGGTGTTGGTATGTTAAGATTGACAGATTTATGTATATCTAAAATTTTCTACGATGGCTATATCTATAAAAAAGTATTTGAAGTATATGCGCGCCTGTTTTTAATATAATTTTTAAGTATTAATTAATTTTAAAAAATTAGAAAAATATTCTTCATAATTTAATGTCTTATTGAATTTTAGATACTTTGACTTTAAATTTACTATAGTTATCGCGCTTATTTTCTGATAATGTCGTGTATAAACAATCATATCTACAAAAATCAGCTCGTTTATACACATACCAAAATAGTTAAAAATTATTTTTTAACTATTAGTATTTAATTTTTTCCATTTGATATTAATCTTTTCCATTTATAATCAGTAAATATAGCTTTTGCTTAATAATGATATCACCTAAAGGTGTTACAATAATTCAGAAATATAAAATATTTAAAACTTCATAAATTGTTCTAATTAAATTTTAAAAGCAATACAATTTTTATAGAAATTCTTTATTCATTGAAAAAAATACTAAGACAGTAAAATCTTTAGTATATCTTATTCGTAAAAGCAATTAATTTTTTTATCTAAATAATTTTTTGGTTTTATTGGATTTTTTATTTTATGATTCAGAGTAGATTTTCGGTGAAATAATATGAACATTAAAGGGGATCAAAATATAATCACTCGAAATTTCATAGAATTAAATAAGTAGGGTAAAGGGTAAAAAAATAATTTCTAAATAAAGAAACATTTATGAATAACTTATCCATTTATTAATAAGTTCTTAAAGTTTCATTAAAATCCGACAATTATTTGATTTTTGCAAGAATTTTCAAAAAATTTTACACCGCAAAAAACAAAAACAAAAAAACAAAAACAAAAACAAAAAAAAAACGCTATACTAATCTTTATTCCCCACAACCCTGTTTATGCGAGAAAAACAAAAAAAAATTAACCCAAATTTAAACCGTCCTAAAAAAGATTGAAAATATCATTTAATATAAAAAAAATCCTTTTGTCATTCACAATAAAGTTTTTTTTAATTAATTTGGGGTCATTTTTTTACTATGCTATGCTCATCTGTGGAGATACTTGCTTTATTTTAAATTGAACATGTTTTCGTTTTTTTAAATACTACTTAATTATTTATTACTATGAATTGAATAAATGAATTGAAAACAATATATATTTTCTTTATAAAACATTTTCAACCCAGAAATCGAAACAATGACCCTTTTGTTTATTGTTTTTTTATGTGATTTTTTTTCTGCTATCATTTTTTGCCTTTGAGTTTCGGGTTCCTCTGGAGTCCATAAAATATCTTATTTAGAAAAGCAATTAAAAGCTTTTCTAATTAAATAATGTGTTAGTTTTGCTACATTGGTTTTAATTTTACATCCTTGGGCAGATTTTCGGTAAATGGCGAGGGGGGATTCTTTTTACAAAAACAAAAACAAAAAAAAAAAATGACAGAAATTCTCTATGGAGTTCGGCGTAAATGTAAACATTAAGCGGTACAAAAATGAATTTTCGAAAGTTCCTAAAATTAAAATTTAATTTTAGGAACTTTCTAAAATTAATTATCAAATTAGTTGGGAGTAACAAATGTGAAAAAAGCTTTTGCCAGGATTTTCTTAAAAAAAGAAACATTTCTAAAATAATTTAGTTCAATTGTGAATAAGTCCTGAAATTTTCATTAAAATACAACAATTATTTGATTTTTGCAGGAATATGATTTTCACCGAAAAAAATTAAAAGATATTAAAATTCTCTTTTCTCATTTTTCGTAACCCTTTGAGTTTCCGGTTCCTTTGTCCAGTTTAGTATCTGATGTTCATTTCTTTTTATAAGGTGCCATTTTGTTAGGATAATCAATGTTCAAAAGCACTAGAAAAAGACAAACACAGAAGGCAAAGGAAACGAAGTAAGAAAAAGTTCCCCTAATAGACTGTATAAAACACACTTTTTCCCCTTTTTTAGAACTGGTGGTATGGAGATTTCTGTGACCTTTCGAGGCCGACCTTTCAAGTTTGGGCAAAAATTTGGAAGCTGGACCAGATGCAAAATAAAAAGGGTAATAATGATGACCTACATCTCAAAATTAAGTGAAACAAATATTCTTTTTTATGTTTTTTATTTTCTATTTCTTTATTGGGGTGAGAAAGTGGCAGAAGAACATGTGGGGACCGAGAGGATGGTATGTGGGAGTCGGGGTTTCTAACTGCGGACTTGGAAAAAACAAAATAACATTTTTCATTTACTTGTAATTATTATTATTATTTTTTTATCCGTGAAGAAAGTAAAAACAACGATCTGGATTTTTCTAATCGGTATTCCCCATCCCACCCCAAGTAAGGCAGTAAAGCCACTAAGACGCAAGGGGGGGGTGTTTTGGAGTTGTTTTCGCACTGAAGGTTATAATCG
Organism: Ascarosepion bandense; assembly: GCA_037127315.1. Classification (NCBI taxonomy): domain Eukaryota; kingdom Metazoa; phylum Mollusca; class Cephalopoda; order Sepiida; family Sepiidae; genus Ascarosepion; species Ascarosepion bandense. The sequence goes on from JBBBDQ010000546.1 coordinate 337,666, forward strand.
TGCTATGTCGGTTGCTAATCTACTTAACGTACCCAAAATCTTAGGAACTTGGTAATCTTCCACTGAAAGCTGACTCCTTAGTATTCGGCTAACTACCGACTAATGTCAACTGCCTAGTAGTTCTACTGAACTCCAATACTCTAACGAACACCTATGAACTTTCCGTTAACTCTTATTAATATAGGAGGGAGAGTCCATTACCTGAGAAATAGGTGTGTTTCCCCATAACAGGGGGTTACAGGGTATTGGAAGAATTATGAACTGAAACATTAATAATGAGCGAAAAGAGAAACGAGTAATTAGGAGGACAGTAGATAGCAATTGACATTGCATTTAAATTTTTGCAGATTAAAGTTGGCTGGGAAGCATGGATCCAGAATGGAGTTTTACAAGCGAGAATAGTGAAAAAAGAAACTATCTAAACTTATATATAAATGGAACTTTGTCTGTGTGTGTCTGTGTGTGTGTCCGTCCGTTACCTATAGACTCCAAAACGGCTGAACCGATTTACTTGAAAATTTACACATTTGTACTATAAGCCTCTGCGAGTGTTCTTAGCTAGGTTTTGTGTCGAGGTACCTCCGATAAATATCGAAAATCGATAATCCAAAAAATCGAGTTATAGAAGGAGTGGTCCGATTTTAATCAAATTTGATACACTCATAGACAAAGACATAAGAAACGATATTCAGAAGTTTCAAGGTTGCAGTTCTTACAATAGTGCATATCGATACCAGGAAATCAAAAATTGACTTACAGCCATTCATTTTTTTTCAGTCTACGGTTTCGCTTTAACTGGAAACAACTATTGCTTTTTAGTCTTTCGTGCCAACGTCCAAAGAGTCTGAGCTCCAGGACCATGGATTAGTTTTAAAGCTTTCATTACACCCGTTCAACGCCGGGCTATACTGCTAGTTAGCATATAACCAGCTCACCTAGAATAAAAGCAACGATGGTACCTACCCTCACTCTATCATAAACATTCCTCATGTAAAATTATTAAATACTAAACATTTCAGACACCACAGTTTATTTTTTTAATTATGTTCGCCCAATAAAAGGCTCAAGAACTGTTCAATGTAGAGAGTTACTAAATGGAGTCGTATTAGCGTAAAAAAGAACAAGTATTAGAAGCAGGGCCGTAGCTGATGCTAAAAAAACACCGGGCACAGAGAAAATTGCCCGGGTTCATTAGTTGACAATGTGATAACGTCATCAGTGATATCCGTTTCTAGAAACTATGATTTTTGCGGATTTTTTCGGCTATTCCAACGGAAATTAGGCACAGAACGTGAACAAAAGCAGGAAATCGGGTTCGGACTTTCTGCTGAGTATAACCAGTCTTTTCTCCCAAAATTAATAAATAAACAGATTTTTACTGCGTTCATTCGGATGTTTTCTTCGTTTTTCTTTCTTCCTTACTTTCTTTGTGAATTGTTTAGTTTGATTTCTGACGAAGACATTTTTTCTTGTCCGGATTTTCACTATGATTGCACGGATCGGCCCGGGCCCGTGCCCGATGGGCCCGGTAGTCAGATACGGCCATGATTAGAAGTATGCAGCTGAAATAGATTTGAGAAGAAACCGGTAAACCAGTCCCAATCAGAAACCAACTTTAAGGAAATTGAAACCGAAAGAGCGATAACAGCTACTGAACTTGAGAAAAAAAACTATTTTCTTGAAAAATTGTTTCAAGAGAAAGCTTTTATACATTTCAACTGAAAGTAGCACTGGTGGCTCCGTCAATGAATGACGTGTGTTTCCTTATAAGGAAACTGCTAATGTTACCATTATCAATTGGTTTGGCACAAAGACCTGAGAAATAGGCACCCACTGAGAATCAAGCTCACTACTAATAATCTACAAGAGCAGACTGCACTATAATGAGGCATCTACTTTTAAAGAAATCGTTCTCAGCTTCACAATCTTCAGCCGTTCTGCTCCCAAGAAACAAATACGAAAAACAAACTAGCATTTTTGTATTCGTAAAAACAAATTCATTTTGGGTACGTAGTGAAATGGTTATCAGCGGAGAAAATGAAACCAGCAAACTCAGTTCAAATCCCGGCCCAGTTTGTTGCGTTCACTTTCGCACCAACGCTGGTCTTTAACAGAACTTGTAGTAAATGAAAACTGCAGCCCAAATATAATCAGTGTATATGACTTCAAACCTTATTTCTGCTGGATACCCACGTTTAAAAGAGACCTTTGATTCTTTTTCTTCATTTTAAACAGTGTGTATTACATTCATCGGTCTACTGATTCGAGAAATCTTAAAGAAAATGTGCTTCCCGACTGGGTTTGAACCTGTGCCCTTTTTTGTAAAAGAAACCATAGAGAGCATCTGTTGTATCGCCGAGGTGGATACGATACACAGAGAAATATTTGGTGCTAAACAGATATCCACAAAACAGTACAATAGTTACAAGACAGAACTTACACCACAGAGAGGAGGATTTTATATCTCAATAGTCACCGAAGTAATCAGTCTAAATATTACTCGAATGCCACGCGAATAGTATGCCTCGAGTGCTACTATATTTTACTTATATAGACAATTTCAGACCACCGACTATTCTACCATTGAGGGTGCTGCAAGTGTGTCAGCCACTCTACAACATCATCTCAGACTAGTATGGTTCCATTTTCCCTTTTAAAGTAAGCTTACTCACACGTTCAGATTTTTCTGGAAAGCTCACATTTGCCAAATTTCGTATCTGAAATGTAATCAAAGCAATTTCTAAAGAATTAATAGATTTATTTATAAAAAGATTATTTTATTAATTTATTTCATAAAAAAATAACATAAAACAATTATTTCATTGCATGAAATCATGGCGAAATTTTTCAAATAAACCAGGTTGAAGATATCGAAGATGCTGAAAAATATGAACCAACGATTAATCGCTATGGGAACTGTAAAGCGGCATTTCAGAAATCCTCTCGAAGTCTCAAAGCACTGGAAGAGTTTTAAATCGACCAAGCTATCGGAATTTACAGCATAGGCTAATACAGAGGTTGATCAGGACGGCGCAAAACTCTGTGAAAGATGGTTAATAGACAAATGATGGACGAGTGCGACTTTTTCAATTTGGTGTCAGATAAGACTAAGTGCATCCTTAAAGAACATGAACTGAAAAAATTAATTTCAACAAAGAAACCAAATTTTAGTAAAAACATTTGAAGGCAACATTGAATTAGTCAAAGTGGTACGAAGTGTGCGATGCCGAAGCTTGGCATACATTCACGTTCAGTGATGAAATAAAAATGGAGTTGCATTCTAATGAGAGCGAATTTGTCAAATGAGCGACAGGAAAGTGAAATACCCTGAAGGTATTCTAACAGAAGACGGAAAGTGCGACACTGAGATCCGAAGGCGAATTGGCATGGCGAAGGATGCGTTCCAGGAGCTGAGTAGAGTATTAAGAAACAGGACAATTTAGCTAGAAACAAAGAAGAGAGTACTGAATTTGCATGGTGATGTCTGTTCCTCAATATGGCGGTGAATGCTGGACAATATCATCAAAGATGAAGGAAAAACTTGAAGCAACTGAAATGTGGTTCTACAGAAGGATGCTGCAGATATCATGGATCGAGCATGTGAGCAATGATGAGGTTTTGAAAAAGGATGGAAACGAAAAGAAAATTAATACTGAGCATTGGGAAGAGACAGTTAAATTTTCTGGGACATGCAATGAGGAAAGAGGTTTTTGGAGAACCTGATACTAACAGGCCAGATAGAGAGAAAAAGAGACAGAGGAAAGCACCGGATAACATATTTGAAGGTCCTGAGCAGGTGGATAACAGAACGGGGGTTGCATGGTGCAACAGGAGAAAGCGTGCTAAGAGCCACCAAGGATAGGGAGATGTGGAAAGCCATGATCGCTTACGTCCTGAAAGAACAAGTCACATAGAATAAGAATGCTAAAAACGCATTTATAATGAACAATTATTTATCTTTCAGAGTAATCTACATCCTTGTCAATGCACTTAATTCAACTTAGTTATTACACCTTAAGAACAGAATCAGATTCATAGAGCCAGTCAGTTAAATGCCATACGCTTGCGATGACTGAATGGGCAGATGATTTTCCCGCAGTAAGTTGCCATTACTTTCTGCAGTAGACTAGTTGCCAACCAAGACTATACAACCCAATCTGTTCTGTTATTTGACCTATAGCCGGAGGAAAGAGACGGATTAATACCTTTACCAATGGTAAGTGAATGAAACGAATTCAACTGGAATTCGAATACTCAGCCGGAAAGAACCTCATCCAAAAACCTTTGAAATAAGTACTGAACTATCGCAAGCAAATGTTGTCAAACTTTGTATAAAACTAAAAGCAAGAACTTTTTTCTATCAAAAGAATTCCAGTAAAAGTGTTTCTGCCTTGAGAGTCCGTTCTCTTATTGTGAATAACGTCGTGTAATTACGGATAATCCATTCTATGGGAACGATTATATTTCGATAAGGATATTTTGGTGGATACAAACCCTTTTCACTAAGCGCCATGTTCCCTCGAGAAACGTTCAATAAGATTAATACTCAAAAGAAATAGAATAGAAATACCTCTATGAATGCTGTCATCCGAGGCTATAGAGCTCACCGGCAGCACTAGTGATACAAGATTCACCAAGTTGTAAAAATCAAACAAACTGGAGAATTTTAAAGAAAGAAAAGAAAAGAAAAAGAAAAGAAAAGAAACAGGAAGAAAAGAAAGAAAAAAGAAGAAAAAGTAAAAGCGAGGGAGAAAAAAGAATGAAAAATAGATTAAGAGAAAAAATGCAAAAGAAAAAGTGAGAAAAAAAGGAAAAAGAGAAAACAATAAAAGTAAGAAATGAGAAAAAGAAAGAAAAAGGAAAAGGAAGAACAGAGAGAAAAAGAACATAAGAGAGAGAGAGAGAGAGAAAGAAAGAAAGAAAGAAAGAAAGAAAGATAGGAAAAAAAGGAGAAAATTGAGAAAGAGAAAGAAGAAAATGTAAAAGAAAAAGAAAAAGCAAAAAAATATGAAAAAGAAAGGGAAAATGCGAGAAAAAAATGAAGAGGAGTTGAAATGAAAAAGAAAAAATGAAGGAGAAAACTACCAAAGTAAAGAGAGAAAAAAGAAAGAAAAGAACAAAAAGAAGAAGCGAAAAAGAAAGAAAACAAAATGGTTGGGAGGCTGATTTCGTGCAGGTTTCTGTAAATGATTTAATAAGTGCATGTGACACCCGATTTTGCCAGTCGGGTGAGCAAACAATATCGACCCCTACCCCATTCGGTGATGGTGATTTGAAGGCTGTGACCCGACTGAAGCAAGTTATGTGTAGGTGGAGTTCATTTAGTAGGGGATATAAAGCATGTGGGCATCCAACAGCTGCTGTGTTTCTAAGGTCACTACCTACTGCCCTCGTACAGCTCGCAGTTCGTTACGGTCATCTGGTGCAGTTTATTGTAATTTTTGAAAAGTTAGATTTCAAATAAATGCACCTTTGTCTTTCATCCACTCCCTTGAAAACTAATGATGCCAGAGTCATTCCCCATCTGATTTATTGTTATCTTATTCTCCCTATCACCAAGAATCATTATTAATTCTTGATGAGGTTTGTCTTTGATCTCATTTTTACTTTTTTTTCTCTCATGGCGCTTAAAAATAGCCTTGAAATCGACGGAGTTCAAATTCCAACTGAGGCTAATGCGTTCACTTCAACCTAATATCTCGGGGGAATGACATGAAACCTCCGGTTCTTTATTCCCTTTGAGAAAAATAGTAGGGCAAACAGAGCTTTCTAGCCTTGATAGAACAAAAAGTCTACGACAACTGAATTTAAAATCGTAGCTAAGGCAACTTGAAACATCTCTGTCTTTCCCAACAGCCATTGCGATTTATAGTTTACAGATATTAACAAAAAATGAAGCTGTGAAGAGCCACAACCATCTAGTATCTGAAGCGACAATGCTTTTTCTTTTGTGTACCCTGTCCCTTCAGCACGTAGGCGATCATGGCCCTCCACATCAAACTATCTCTAGTAGCTCTCCCCCTGTTACCACTTCCAAACCCCGCTCTGCCATCCATTTGCTCAAGCCCATCAAGTATGTTATATTATATGTTATATTTTCCCCCTGTCTCTCTTTCTATCTGACTTGTGAGTATCAGATTCTCTAAGCCTTCCTACCTCATTACATGTTTTAGAAACTTCAATTGTCTTTTCCTGATGTTAAGTATTAGTTTCCTTTTCGTGTTCATCTTCTCCAAAATCTCATCGTTGCTCACATGTTCGGTCCATGGTATCCTCAGCATCCTTCTGTAGAACCACATTTCAGTTAAATACATATATTGAAAAAATATTGTAAATGGATGACAGGACGGACTGGTTGGGATAGTAAGGAGATTGAGAAAGAGATAATCGAATTTAAGCTAAAATGTCTTCTTTAAAATCAGTCAGGTACGTGCCATACGTAATACACGCTTGGACGATCATGTCTCGAAAGATGAAAGACTGACTAGGAAGAAGATTTTCCCGTAGTAGGTTGCCATTACTTTCTACGGTAGACTGATTGCCAACCAAGGCTATAGAACTTAATCTGTCTTGCTATTTAATCCATAGCTGAAGAGAGAATAGACGAATTAATATTCTTTCCAATAGAATTTGCGCGTAAGTTAAAGCAACGAATTCAACTGGAATGCGTCCACTTCACCTTAATATTCCAGAGAAAGGCACGAATTCTTCAGTTCTCCATTCTCTATGAAAAAACAGTAGGCCAAACAGAAAGGTCTAGTGTTGGTAGAACAAAGAGTCTCTGACAACTGAATTCAAAATCGTAGCTAAGGTAACAGGAATTACTTTCTCTGTCTTTCCCAACAATAACCATTCTGATTTACAATTTACAGATATTAACAGAAAACGAAGCTGTGAAGAGCCACGACCGTCTAGTATTTCAAGCGATAATCAAAAAGATGTATCAAGAAACTATTGGGATAGTAAGAAGATTGTGAAAATGATAAGTGAATTTATGCTAAACTGTCTTCTTTAAAATATATTATAAGGTTTTTATTATGCAAGTCAATATTTTCACAATAGAATTAGTATTAACCAACTGATGTTAGTAAGATATTCTTACAATTTGGTTTTCACCTCATAAATATCTGTTTTTGTCTTAAATATTTACAGTAAGTTAAATGGTTTACCCTATTTACATTATTTGGACTATTGTCCACATCTTTGTTCCAATTTGTACGACATTTTGGCCGTTGTACGCTCCGGCCTTATTCGGGTGTTAGGAATTTCAAACCGAACCCTATATTACTATCACAGGAGTATATCGTTCTCATTCCTTGCGCGAAGCCACATTTGATAGTCATGAATTATCTTTCTTTAACCGGACTCTCTAAGTTACTTGTTCATCACTGCAGTAGCCTGGCACCACTACTGTAGCCTGGTATTGAACTCACAGCTCTTTGAGTCAAGTCACTGGAACTAACCAACGTCTATATCCACTGGGCCATGTGTTCTAATTCTAATCTAGCACCTGAAGAAGGCCGGAGCGTACAACTGATGAAACGTCGTACAAATGACAACAAAGATGAGGACAATAGTTCGAATAATGTAAATAGCGTAAATACTACTTCATCTCAGAAATATAGACAAAGTTAAATGGCTGTTTAAGATATTACGCAAATCGAATGCTATTAATTATTTTATTGGAAATAAATATAACTATTGTGATTTTTAAAAAAATATAACTATTTTTTAAAAATAAAACTATTGTGATTTTAAAAAAAATTATCATAGTTTTACCCTTTACCAGTCCTGATACCCAAGGTACAGTTGTAATATATTTCTGTGACCCACAGAAATATGATTTCGGTCAAAGGCAACTGGCATTAAAGGAATGTAAATAGTGACAAACAAAAATGTTTGGCGTAAGAAACAATGACAAACAAAAGTGTGTTTGCGTCAGGGCAGCGGTTTTCAATGTCAGAAAATATAAGCAATGGCAAAAAAAGACAATAATCGCCGAAAATGATTAATAGATGTTGTCACTGTTTCATATTTCTGATCTCTTTGTCGACTTCATCAATCTCGGTTCCGATCGATACAAGAACCGAAAAATCATCAGAAAAGGCGGAGTGTCAGGACAACGTGGTAGTACCAAGTAAGAAAATTCTGCGAAGGACCGAATTTTGATTTTAACTTGAGCAAGAAAGACTCGATCACAAGAATATAAAGCAGAGGCGAAAAGTAAAGAACCTTGTCGAATAAAGCGAGGCAACACGAAAAGCTCCGATTGTAACCCCATTCACTTCAACCAGCGCACCGGGGGACGCGTGCAGAAGTCAGATGCAGGTGTGAGAGTACAGCCTGAATTAGTGGCCAAAAAGACCGCCTTCAGATAACGATGGTTATTCATATCGAATGACTTGAACTGATTTAAATTGATCAGCGCGATTTCACTATCGATCTTGCTCGATCCAGCATGCCAAATGACTGTCGTTCTGAATTGTCATGTCATTCTCAGCACGTCTTCTCAGAGTCAATCAGAGTAGAGAGGACAGTCTGCAAACAGTTGTTTATGGTTAAAATCTCCAACTCTGTATTTAACATCATCAAAGGCCGTAAGTTACCTATCTTATCCCCACTGTTGTTTTTTTTCCGCAGCATCTTGATCACGCTCCTGGTGAAACGTTGAGTTGTAGACCTCTATTTCATTCGGTTGCTGTAAATCAGTCCCTGCAAAGGAACAAGAACGAACAACTACCCCAAGTAAAATTCGTAAGGAAGACCATTTATTCTTAGAGCTTTACCCCGACCAATCAGCTTGAGCTCGTCCCAGATCTCAGATTTTGTAACGGAGTCCTCGCAGCGAGCCGCTTAAACCACCTCGAGGCGGTGACATACGGTCAAGTAGGCATCAAATTGAGGAGAGATCAGACTGGGTTGTTTGGTGAACAGATCCAGAAAGTAGTCAAGAAGGCCCTCACATATTGCTGCGTTTACAGTCACGGTTCTCTTATCAGGCAATGTGACGCACGCGATATTTATTTCTAACTTCCTCTGCACGCAGTTTTGCGGCCATATTCGTTTTATCAGAAGACATTCTGTTTAGTGGCTTACGGTCATATCACGTTGAATACACTGGTTCTCGATCGATCACCGAAGTTAAGCAACGTTGAGCCTGGTCAGTACTTAGATAGGTGACCGCTTGGGAATACCAGGTGCTGTAAGCGTTTAGTGATGGATGTGCGTTGTGGTGCAGTGGATATCGGATCGGAAAGAGAAATCGGTAAGCCAAGTTCGAATTCCAGTTGAATACCCTGCATTCACTTAAGCACTGGTACCCTTGGGAAAGTTAATTAATCCGTTATTAAACGTTATTAATCCGTCCCTTCCTCCAGTTATGCGTTAAATAACAGGGTAGAACTTGGGGGCCCTGCCCTTAAAACAAATCCCAATGAATCTTGATACTCGAAAAGAAAAAAGTATTACTAGACACAAACTTATATAAAAACAACAATAAATTGTTGAAAGAAAAATGTATTACCAACAATAAATAAATACAATTTAGTTGGCATTAAATGACCTGCCGAGGTTGATATGCCATAAAAACCAACCAACCAACCAACCAACCAATATTCTGCTTAATCTAGTGCTAACTACAAGAGCTTGTAGATTCTTAATAAGCAAGGAGGCCAGTTCCACCTTAACTAAAGTCAAACCCACTATCACAGGAATTAATTAACCGATCAACTTTTGTTTCATATGCCGTTTGTGCTGCTAACCTAATTACATTGAGTCGATCACTAAAATTAGTAACAAACAACATAACTTTAAATTTCAGTAAATCCCACCACTTATTCCCAACCACACACCCCATCAATTCTCGCTGTAGCCTAAGCAGCAGTTGGTACTGGAAATCACGCTCACCAGATAATGAGTTCAATTTCCAATAGCCAGTCATCCCAAATCTTAGGCTTTTCTAAGTTTACACGAACCTGAACGAGGCTATGATCTTAGTAAGCTGTAGAATGGAAACTTGGACAACCTGAGGGTCCTACATCGACCCCCTTAACTAGAACTTGGTCGAGGCATTATTATTTCGATTCTTAGATACTTGTCGATAAAGTTCTGAAATGGCTTCACATCCGAGTTCTTGATACCCAATCAATCATCTATATGATATATGTTGGGATCAAGGACGGCATTCCAATCGTCCGCTAAACTACCCGGCAATCCATCGTCAAAAATGGCTCGATCCACCAAAACAAATCAGACCGCTTCTCATGGTCCTTGTGTGCATAAACCGTTATGAGACGAAGAAACTATTCTTTTATGGTAACATCCAGCACACAAAGCCTGTACGCCGGATTTGCGAAGATAAAAGCATGCACCACATTCAAAGACTTGCTCACTATCTAGGAAACATCTCTCGAGCGTCCATCAAAACATGCCGCATAGCAGACAAACCTCTTAGTAAATATTCAACATCTCAAGTTGGAAAACGGGTCTCCTGTATACAAGATACATCCCCACTGAGACGCTGAAGATAGCGAGCGAAAACTCTCAGGTCAACTTCAGGCCTCGACCATTTTTATTAGCCAACAAGAGAGCCATGATCAGTCTGATTAGTGTTTTTATGATCTGTATTAATATGACCGGGGATAAGACACCGACGGCATGTTCCATTGAGCCTTGGTCTATCTCACTTTTGATAGTACCGTCAAGAGACAGACCACTAATGTTAATTTCAGGGCTCTGTACTGGGATGTGTGAACAAAAAAAATAAAAAAGATATTCTTGAACAAAACTAGTTTAATTTCTTTGTTGAAGAACGCCAGATAAGGGAATGTCCCGAAGGTTTCATTGGCGTCTTCAAGCATTGCACATATCTATTGGAAACCCCTTCCCGATTGAACCACAGTTAACACCTTCTTGGCGTTAGGAAAAATTTTGAGGTTGTCCACGTCTTTCGAATGAATTCCTTTGAAATTCAGAAGATATTTTAAATCTTTAATTTTCCGGATTTTCACCCTGTTACTTCGACAGCCGGCACAAGTCTTCCTCTAAATTGTAGATGGGTCTAGCTTTTTTCTTTTATTCATTTGTTTCAGCCGATGGACTTCTTTGTCTTTTTGTGTTGTTTGATTTTGGGGAAGAATTAAGCAGGGGATGGATTTGGTGTATTTGTCACTGTTGCGTTCTTTATTGAAGATATGTGAGTTTTTTGAGGGTTGTGAAATAAGGCTTTTGTAGCTTGAGGTAAAGCCATGATATGTGTTTTGATTGAAGCAGAAGACGGTGCTGAAGAAAAAGAGGGACGTGCTGATGTGGTTTACTGTGATCGTTTAAACTTTAGCACTGGCGTAGCTGGCCGAGTCATCGCCCTTGGAACTGGTAGTAGAAGTGGGACTGTGCGTGGCTTTACCTGTGAAACCTTCCGCGGACTGAGGTCTCGCTGTCCGGAGCTTTCCTCTGATCTTGCTAGCTACCAGCCATCCCTTCGCTGTGACCGCACAAGCGGCTGGAAAAGACTTTTCAGGAAATAGGAATCGAGCATTGGACCCAATACCACACCTGTCTCCATCGTTGGCATGCTCATCACAGGTAAGACGGAAATAACAGACTCGACTAGAGGGGGATTTGGGGCGGCGGAGGTCAGAGCTGCAGAGGCCTTTTTCTCTGGGTAGGAAGAGATGGTGACCATACTCCACATTTACAACAAATTGGTTTACGGCCAGTTAATATGACCCTCATTTTCTATCCATTTAGATCCAGGCAGTTGGGGATGGAGATGAAGTTTTTCCCATCCAACATTATCTGAAAACTATCCCCCATTGAGTTCGTCAGAGCTAGCACTGAGTATCTGAACAAATTGTACCAGATAGATGACCAAGTGCTCTCCTAAGAAATGAGGAGGAACCTTGTATACGGATACGTTGGTCCTTCGCCTTCCGTCATATTCAGTGACGTAACTTTTCCCCTGACTAATCTTTGGGCTTTAACTCCCAAGGAAGTCAAAGATTTTATCACGGTGTCTTTTATAAGTTACATATTTTGCGCGAGCTATTGTTGACCAAAACGACGGACACAATTCTTTTCTCAACCCTTTATCATTTCTTGTATTTACTAAGAGCCGATTTTCTTTGATAAGATGTTCGTAACTCTTGGTACTCTCTAGGAACTCCACAATGTTGATTATGCACTTTGGTGGAGACTTTTAGTAAGAGGACACTTCCCTGGTCGCTGTATTATCTTTGCTGTTGTTGGTGTAGATGTTCTTGTCATTTCATTCTGAGTTGACTTTTTTCGGTTGGTGCAGTTTTTTCGGTTTTGAAATTTTGGCAATTTGCGGTCACCATATATTTTTCATTTTTCTTTTTGTCGTCATTGGTAATATCCTCCTGTTTTTTTTAACAAATCGACTTTTGTCGGACATTTTAAAAAAGGTTGTGCCCTTTTCTTTGTTTAGTGTACAAACCGTAACAATGAAAAAAGTAAAATGAAAGAAGAAAAACTAGGTTTCTAGCAAACGGAAAAAAATTACAAAAAGATTTAATGAGTAAAAATATAAGATAATTACTCAAAATTCACTAACAATAAAGTAAGACATAAAAGTATGCGTGTGTGTAGGTCTGAGTCTTTTAAATTAAACAATTAAAAATAACAAAATCTATGTAAAATGTTTAAAAAACAAAGATCATAGAAAAAGAAAAAAAATATACACATGTGTAGCGCAAAATAGTTCGCCTATCAAGGAAACAATATGGCCGAAATAAACCGGAAAATGAAAATAAATTTAATAGAAAGTCTAGCGTAAAACGAAAATTAAACTGGGAAACAAAATGGTCATTAACGATTTTTTTAAGAATAAAGAAAGAAAAACTTAAACACTTGCTACAAAATTGAAAATATGGAAAGAAAAAAAAGCATTGGTGCAACAAATAAAAAGTCGTTAGACAATAAAATAAGGAAATAAAATTAACTTATTGCCGGGGAAGGGTAAAAGAAAACTGAAAAAATAAAAAATAGCAACAGATATAGTCAATGTAAAAAATAGATGTAACCTAATCGTCATTAAGTAACATGAAAATCAGTGGTGTAGTGTACGTAAGACTTTACTAAGGCAGTTATTGTCTCGTAGCATTCTAGTAGTCGATAATGATTTTCAGTGTCAGTATCATGCTATTTGGTCGAGCCCACGTCATACACTGGAGAGTTGTGCACATCGCCACGATATTTTACAAGCAAACCTCTTGCAGTGGGTCGTGTTTACTTAACTACAAAAGTCAATGTATGTATGTATGCAAGCCACTTTCACCCTAGTTGGGTTGAGCCGGCTTCCTCCCCGATGGAGAAGATTTCATTGGGATTTGTTTAAGGGCAGGGTCCCAAGTTCTACCCTGTTATTTAACCCATAACTGGAGGGAAGGGACGGATTAATACCTTTCCCAAGGGCAATAGTGCGCAAGTGAATGCAGGGCATTTAACTAGAATCCGAACTCGGCTCAACGATTTCTCTTTCGAGCCGATATCCACTGCACCACAACACACATCCGTCACTAACCGCTTACAGCACCTGGTATTCCCGAGCGGTCACCCATCTAAGTACTGACCAGGCTCAACGTTGCTTAACTTTGGTGATCGAGCGAGAACCGGTGTATTCAACGTGATATGACCGTAAGTCAATGCACTTACAGGTATATAATGACATTTTCAGAAACCAGGTCTGGACGACAAAGTGAACCTCGCTGCCGCACTGGAAAGGGACCTCCAATCCGTAGTGACCTGGGGTAGGAAATGGTTGGTAAATTTCAATGCCTCCAAAACAAAGCTGTTATCAACTAACCACCATAGACTATCGCATCTACCTCCCATTAGCATGGGACAGGCTAGCCTCCCAGAGAGTAAAATACTACGCCTCCTTGGCCTTACACTCTCGGCGGACCTCAAATGGAATGACTATATTGAATCCATTGCCAAATCTGCTGCTATGAAAGTCGGCTCTCTGTGCAGGGCCCGGAAATTTTTCCCACCTGAAACTATTCTGCACATATACAAATCTACCATCCGCCCGTGTATTGAATATTGCTGCCATATCTGGTCGGGTGCCCCTGCTGCTCTCCTTGGGCTTCTTGACAAAATACAAAGGAGGATCTGTAACGTGGTTGATACTAACTTGGCAGACCGGCTGCAGCCGCTCTCACACCGGCGTGATGTAGCTTCCCTGTGCCTCTTCTACAAGTACTTTCATGGCTTCTGCTCCGATGAGCTTAGATCACTGGTGCCGCCCAAGCACGAATTTACACGAGATACTAGATTAGCAACTAGGTCCCACCCTTTTACAGTTAAACAAATAAGATGTAACCGTAAATTCTACTCCAACAGCTTCTTTTCTCGCGCTTCCCGCCTGTGGAACTCCCTTCCACAAGTCTGCTTTCCCGACAGTTACAGTCTCCAGGTGTTTAAATGTAGGGTCAATAGACACCTCCTATCACACTAACTCCCAACTATTCTCACAACACTCTCATCTACCCAACCCTCATTCTCGGTATCCTCTCCCGCCTATCACCCACCCTCTGTTATGTCCTATATTTAACCAGCCTTTCTCCTCTCTACGTAGCCCCCTGCACAGTAGTGGCAGTGACATGCCTTGCTCGGGGTGAAACGCTTATAAAAAAAAAAAACATGATTTCCTGAACCAAAGTAATCACTTCTTCGGGCAAATTATTATAAAGAAATTAGCAATATTAAACAAACACTAATCAAGAATCTAAATACACTGTTAGCAAGGTTGGGTCACTGTGACGAGCCAGGAAGTTTTTTTCAGCCTGATTCAATCTTGCACATATCCAAGTCCCTGACTTGGCGGCTCGACTACAGCCACTTCCCCACCAACGAGAAGTGGCCTCCCTTTGTCTGTTCTATAAATACTTTCATGGCTTCTGCTCAGACGAACTTAAGTCACTGATGCCTCCTCAACAGGTGTTTACTCGTGCAACCAGACTGGCAACTGGGTCCCACCCATTCACAGTCAGGTTAGCCAAATGCAGACGAAAATTCTACTCCTGCAGCTTCTTCTCTCGCACTTCCCGCCTGTGGAACTCGCTCCCGTGTTCTTGCTTTCCTGACGGCTACAACCTCCAGAAATTTAAATGCAAAGTCAATACTCATCTACTAACCACTGGACTTTAGCTCTCTCTCCACCCCTGTATAACATTCCCTTAATCTCCACCTATGTATCTGTCATCGCACCTTCTTTCTCAGCTTTCTATTGTTCCTTTCTAACTAGCTTGTACTCCTCACTCTTTTCTAATTAATCTTTTTACATTTATGTAGCCCCCTGCACATCAGTGGCATTTCCGCCTTGCTCGGGGTGAAATGATTAAAAAAAAAAAAAAAGAATCAACCATCCGACCGAGCATAGAATACTGTTGTCATATCTGGTCAGACGCCCCTCGACAGGCTCCAAAAGAGAATCTGTAACATGATCGGTCCCGACCTGGCAGCTCTACTCCATCCACTTTGTAGCCGGTGAAATGTGACTTCCCTCTGTTTCTTCTACAAATATTTTCATGGCTTCCGTTCCGACGAACTAAGGTGACTGCTGCCCCCTCAACAAGAATTTACTCGTGCAACCAGACTGGCAACAAGGTCCCACTCTTTTACAGTTAAATCAAACAAATAAAGCCGACAATTCTACTCCATCAGCTTCTTTTCTCGCACTTTCTGCCTGTGAAACTCCCTTCTGTGTACTTGCTTTTCTGAAGGCTATAATCTCTAGGAATTTATATGTAATGTCAATTCCCATCTCTTATCCACTAGATTCCAGTTCTTTCTACATCACCCCGTGTATCTTGTTCTTTTTCTTTCTCTCTACCTTCGCAACTGTTCTCACACCTGTGTTCACATACTTCTCTTGCCCTTTCACTGACACTTCGTCTTTTTCTTCGCTCTTCTCTTGCCTAAACTTTTACTCTCTTATGTAGCCCCCTGCGCATCCTTGACAGTACCGCCTTGCTTGGTGTGAAACGATTAAAAAATAAATAAATAAGATCCCTAAACTTATCGTCGACGAACAAATAAAATTAGCCTTAACGAAACCTCTTCCCTGGCACAAACAAAAATAAACACTCCATTAAATTAACTTATCGTGACCAAATGCATAATAATTATGAACTATGGTCATGAAAGTTCCCCTCGGGAGTCTGTTCCATATATAAGAGCTCTGGAGCAGAAGTTGCTTGGATAGAACTTCCTCTTCACACATGGTATAGGAATATTTTTTATTTTTTTCAATTGGAGTAGATAGACTAAACTATCGCCCGGTTTATACTCCACCCTCCTCTATTGAACAGGTGTAGAGGCTCATCCCTTGTTCCCTGTTTAGGATGTGGTTTCCCGCTTTCTCTTTTCCAATCTTTTCACTCCTTTTTCTTTTTCAATTGGAGTAGATAGACTAAACTATCGCCCGGTTCACACTCCACCCTCGTCTATTGAACAGGTGTAGAGGCTCATCCCTTTTTCCCTGTTTAGGATGTTGTTTCCGGCTTTCTCTTTCCCAATCTTTTCACTCTTACGTAGCCCCCTGCACATCAGTGGCGTTACCGCCTTGCTCGTGGTGATATGATTAAAAAAAAAAAAGTAAATAAGTATGATTCGGCTCTTTGTGTACAACAGGATGTGTGGTGGAGACTTACCTCGCCGAAGCAAGAGAAGTCGGTTTGTCTGCACATGCGTTCGTAGACGTCATGGAACCGCGAGGCGAGCTCATGCAAGGCAATTTTTGGAAGAACACGGCATGGGTCATTGGCGAAAACGAGGCTTTCAGGTGCTAGAAATTACGGTTTCTTGCTCGAGACCAAAAACACATAAAAAGTTTCGGAGACAGTTCGGTGTTGGCGATTCGTGAAGGCTACCCCGGTGTTCGGGAGACAGTGTTTTGTTTACGGTGCGCAGTAAACGGAGTCCCAAGTAAAGCAGTGTTCCGGGTTCTACGTGAAGCAGCTGGGAGAACGGATCCAGTCAGTCAGTCAAGTGCCATACGTGATACACGCTTGGGGCGATCATGTCTCTTTCGAGACATGACTGACTGGGAAGAACGTTATCCCGCAGTAGGTTGCCATTGCTTTCTGCGGTAGACTGGTTGCCGACCAAGGCTATAGAACCCAATCTGTCCTGTTATTTAACCCATAACTGGAGAGAAGAGACGGATTAATACCTTTCCCAAGGGTATTTGCGCGTAAGTGAACGCAATGAATTCAACTGAAATTCGAACTCGGCTACCCGATTTCTCGTTCCGAGTCGATCATCCAAGCAGTCATTAATTCGTCTACTAACTACACTCCGAGAAGATACAAATCCTACATGATGCGACCTAAAATAGTGCTAATCAGGAATAAAGATCTTCTGTAACATTTGCCATGGCAATAGCGATAGGGTAGCGAGAGATGTTCCGTTTGTGAGAAAATGATTGTAGCCTAACACAACAACAAAATTTGTCGAATTTTTAATTTCTCAATATACGAATTAACCCTCTAGGGCCATTCGTATCATATTTGATACAGTATGAAAACAAGCCTTGAAAGAAATATTTTCCTGAAAAATTTTTTCAGAGAAATATTTTATAAATTTCAAATGAAAGCAGTACTGACTGCTCAGTCAATGAATACCAAATGTTTCCTTATAGGGAAATACTGTATCAAATATGATACGAATGGCCCTAGAGGGTTAATAAGGAAATAGAAATGGACAAGTGACCAAGGGTGTGTCGTGCGATTGTTGGGTTATCAACTAAATTTTGGCTGGCCTTGGTAGTTAAAAAGAGAAGTCCAAAGAATGTCAATAGTTTTTTTTTATATATATCGTAAAAAGAGAGCATGATAACAAAATACAAAAAACTGTGTTACTGTGTCTTCTCTTCGACTGTCAAAAGGTAAAACTAGTGGATGTCGCAAAAAAAGTGTCACTACTCATATGTAAGTAGCACTTCTTGTTGCAATAAACAGTCTCTGTTCACTAGTCCGGAACACTTTTTTCTTTATTCAGTATTTTCGAAAATATTAAGCGCTTTTAAAAACATGGCCTCATTAACTTGCCGTTCAGTGTCACCTGACTCTGAAATAAAATTCATTGATGGAGAGTTTGTTGTTATTATATAACCAAAACTGCATTTAATGAAATTATTGAAATGTTCAAGGATTTTACAAAATTTCAATTTTCATGATATTAATGCAATATATATATATATATTGATACATGTTTCTTATTTAATCCTTTTTAAGATTTCGGCTTACATCAGCCATTATCAAACATGACAATTATATTGAGTGTATTAAACAGTTTGATATATTATTCTACGTCTATAACACAATTCAAAGTTTCATGCTCTTTGCAACCATCAGGGGCTTATTATGAATAGTTCATAATAAGCGCATAATTATTGCATAATGCATGGAACTGGGTCGTTCTATAGACGTAGGATAATAAGTATATTTATTAATATATACTTAATAGCTGGGTTATATTAAATTGAGCAATATTCTATAAACACAAGAAAAATATTTATATGTTTGTGTACATGCGTGTTATACTCATATGTATGTATATTGATAGCCATATATATATATATATATATATATATATATATATATATATATATACACCTATATACAGGAATTGGATGTTCCTATGTTCTTAAATACATGTACACTACTGAAGTAGAGAAGAGGAATTATACTGACTAGCAGTTCACTAGCACTGCATCTACTTCATGCAGCGTGCGAGTCTTGTACTTGTTGATATAGTATTATTCCCAACCTCCGTTTTAGTGATTACTCACGCAATAACCTTTTAGGGTCACTATATGAAATTTAAATTTATAAAGGAAAATTCAACACGTCATTTCAATTGGTTATAAACTATAGCTCATTTCAATTTGTTTAATTAGCTCATTTCATCAGACCTTACAATATTCCTTTCATCTGGTACAAAGTTTTTGCCGGAATGAGTCTTTTCTTAAAATGAAAAGAAGGATAACAATAAAAAATAAAAATAAAATTACAAACAAAAATCACAATAAAAATAAAAATAAATAATTATTAAATGTATGTAAATAGGGGTTGCAGGTTCGAATCCTGCCGAATGGCACACATTTTCGTAATAACAATTTGTCGCAAGTAATCAGGCCGGTAGATATAAATATATAATACGGTTTAATTAAAAAACAGAATATCTACTTAAATACGAGTATCGATAAAAAATAATGTTCAAACAATTCATTTCATATATATCTATGTGTGTGTGTGTTAGATCACAATATATATATATATATATATATATATATATATATATATATATATATTCTTCTGTAGTATATGATTAATTGAAACAATGATTGACAACGTACTTTTATTTTGTTTTTTGTTAATTTTATTTTTCTTCTACACGAACATGAATCATTGAGAGTGGCTACTACATTGGTCGTTTGTATAATTTAAAGATTCTTCTCAAAATTGTTTTATTCTAGGACAAGAACAAGATAAAACAAAACGAAAGTACCTTTCCAGTCATTTTCATCTAACACAAATTCACACACACACACACACACACACACACACATATATATATATATATATATATATATATATATATATATAGTCATCCGCAGGCTGTCCTGTTTCGCTGTATCACAGTTCAGTATGGATAGACATACGATTCCTCCTATGCAAAACGGTGGCAGTAAAATGACTTGCTTGGGGTGACACAATTATAAAATATATATATATAGCTGGTGTAACATTATTTGTATGACAGTTTACAGAAATTTTAGAGAAATCCTACAAGTGACTTTGAAATCTTTTCGCACTGCTTGTGAAATTGCCTCATCAGCCCTATTATGTTGTTTAAAAGCCTTTGGATAAAGTAGGTACCTCCACTAAATCGCTGAAAAACAGCATAGTATGAATGAAAATGATCCCAAACTTAATAAAAACAAACGTTTTCCATCAAAATGTTTTTATTATCATTAAGAGGAAAGATCAAAATATTTTTTAATTAATTTTTAAAATTTTTTATCCCTTCTGTCACGTTCGAAATTTTGGTAAAAATCTTGTTTTGATTTTAGTTAGCGCGTAACTAAATCTTTAGGAGAGGTTACAATGGAAAACGTAATTATTACATACTTTAGTATTTTTCTGGTGACAAACACATTAACTTGGAAATTCTTTTAAAAATCAAATAATTCCTGGATTTTAATGAAAATTTCAGTACTTATTCACAAATGAATGAAATTATTTTTGAAATTATTATTTAAAAAATCTTGGTAAAAATATTTTTCTTTTTACATCTGTTCCCCACTCCACTTGAATTCATGACATTTTAAGAAATTGAAATTTTGTTGTGATAAATGGTTTTATTTGTTAAACGCAGGACTCAATGGAGAATGTAAATCATCTATTATTTTTTGGAAAAATTTTGCCTTTAATTCTGAAAATCTGCTCCTAATAATAAAATAAAAATGCAATATAGCTATGATATTATTTAATTTGATAAGCTTTTAATTACTTGAATAAATAATATAAATTAAGGACATTATAGTCTAAAGAAACCGTTTTTTTTTATTAATAATAAAATTAAAAACATTTTTTCCATTTTTGTTTAATTATAATAATTGATAAAATTCCAAAAATATTTTTAAAATACTTCAAAGATTTGTTGGGGTTAGTTTAAAAATTTATTAATCGAAAATTAAAAAGTTTAATACAAATCGTTGTGCCTTCCTATTTTTAAAATAATTTTTAATCTTTTGTGTGTATTTGAAGTTTTTTTCTTTTGTATGGTACTTTCTATGTATAAATTAAAAGGTCATGTGTTTCAGAGTTTCTTCCCTTTACACGAACAAAATTCGTGCAATTATGTCACTTGTGATCGCCATACATTTATCTCACATGTCAACCTGTCAACACATTTGAAATACGGTAGAAATGGTTAGAAAGTTCCACAATCTGTTTAAGAAATAGTTTATTCTAAATTGCATGCTATAAATAAGTAATACTTGTGTAAATCAGATTCATTTTACATTAAATTTCCTAATCTTTTAAAAACCATGTGTCACAGATGTATATTTTATTTTTGCAATATTTTTAAACCGAAAATTAACTTTTGTTTACAAATGTGTCGATCGCTTAAAAATGGCCGGAAAATTGAAAGATTAAAACAAATTGAAAAATGTTAGATTCCAATCAATATAATTTCTGTTTGAAATACACTAGAATATTTTGCTAACTGGAAATAGAAAATTCAATTATTTAGCTTTCAATTAAAACTAAAATAAAAGTTTCAAGAAAAGATTTTTATTTTCAAAAATTCAATTTAAGATTTAAATATCGAAAATGCGTGATGGTTCCTATAAAACAGTATCTCGGAAAAATGGTTTCCACATCAACTCACAAAAAAAGAAACGTTAGACAGCGTTTAAAAATTTGTCTTTCTTGTTTATTTCGTTGTTGATTTGTTTTATTGTTTTTTCACAGAAAAATATCACTTTTGGGGAAAATAGTCGTAAATCAAAAACGGATTTATTACAAGAATTCAAAACGAAGACAATCAGGGCAAGAGTAACATATTTGCATAAACTACCAATTAATCTACCAATTAATCTACCAATTAATCTACCATTAATTAATTAATCTACCATTAAATAATTAATCTACCATTAATCTACCAATTAAAGAAAAGTAGAATGCGTCTGTGAATTTGTTAGGGTTTAAAAGGAATTCTTTATTACCGATAGCAGGAACTGTTATTATGAAACCTTGTAGCCACGAAAAAAATTAACCGAAAAAAAAAACGATTTCTTCCTATCAAGGACTTCAGTAACCGCACGGCAACTTCCGTTTTTATTTTTGCCAGTTCAACAAAGCTAATAATAATTGAACGTGTTGCATGCATTACTGTATTTCTTGTACTTGAAAAAAGGGGTCGTACGGCTTTTCAGAAAGTGTTAATCAACTCAAAAATCTTATTTGAAACAGCAGGATTGCAAATACGCTCAGTTTTACTCGCAAGATAAAGTTCGTTTATATATATATTTTTTTTTTTATACAGTTGTCTCTTCATTCTGAATGAAAGGCAATATTTTCTTTTAATTTTTATAGTTTATCAATATACAGAAATATAATAAAGTAATATCCAATAAAAAGTTATTATAGATGACTTAACACCTTAAAATATATTACCTGTAATTATTATTATATGATACTTATAGTCAGAGCCGGTGCTAGCGTCTTGAGTCCTTCCAAATCTAAGATTTTGAGCCCCCACACACACTACATCTTAATTTTCATAAGGAAAATTATTTCATTCATATGAAGTACAGATTTTATTATAACCTAATTATAAACAATGATGGATCATATGCAATATACGTAAACAATTCAACTAGAAAAATAAAAAAAATAAATACAATATATCTAAATACGAATTAGAGACTTCTCATAACAGATTATTCCATCTTAAATAAATCAACAATGTTTTGCGACAATGTTTAACATCAACTTGAGATTTTTCTTGTTAAAAAGTTGAATAATTTTGACACATTTAACGTCATGGGTAAAAAAAAAAGTAATTTAATAAAATTTTTTCTTTGTTCGGTATTTAGCCTGAACAAAACAAATTAGTGTATTTGGATCGAAAAAAGGAGGACCCTAGAATGACGTAAAAAAGTTTTTCGTCCTTTAATAATAGTCAATTGTCCTTAGCTTAATTTGTAACGTATACAAATGTAGATAGAAAATACAAATTACGATAAGATAGCGAGAGCCACCAATCACTGCAAGGGGCCCATAATCAGATTTGTCCCCGCCTGATCGGGGTCCCGGGTGTAACACGCCAGTTCTGTTTATAGTTTAACTAAAATCAGTAGCAACAATATTTTCCACATTCGAATGACGGGTGTAAGAAAATGGAAGACGATTTCAACAAGGTGATATTTTGCATTTTTATTTTTGTACACGTGAAAAACAAAATAGAGAAAATACATTGATAGGCATGCAAAATAAAGAAAGAAGACATTAAAAATAAGGGAATTGTGTGGGTGAGATTTGAGTAATTTCATATGGCCGGGGCACCAAGAAGCTTGTCAGCCGTGGAAATATTTGTAGAAAAGACAGAGAGAAGCCACAACACGTCGGTGAGAAAGTGACTGAAAGCAAACTATCCTCGTGCTAGGGAATAAGATCCGTTGGAGTTACTTCTACCGACGGTTAGGGTTAGGGTTTAAAAAAAAGGAAAAAAAAGCGATAACAAAACGAAAACAGGAAGAGTCTTATTTTCGTAGATGTCTAACAGCGTCACCTAAGGACGTCTTAACAAAGCTATGCGAGGACAACCTACAAACTATAATGGGAAATCCTTCCGCATTTGTTGGTTTTATCCAAATCTTCAGACTATCTTTCGCTTCTCCCCTTACTTGATCAGCGCTTCCGACAAAGTGGGAATGGAAAAATCCCCCAAAGAATCTTTCCTTTATACTAGTAAACACAGTCTAGCCAAAATGTAACAAAAGAAAATAAATAAAAATTGATTTAGTAAGAATGTGTGGGTAGCGTTACGGTTGTCAGCGTCAAAAGTAGAACTGGAGAACTGAGTTCAAATTTCAACCTAATTTGTTGCGTTTGGAATGTGCGTTGTTATCGACTCGGAACTACAAATTTTTTTTTTTTTTTAATCATATCACCCCAAGAAAGGCGGTAATGCCACTGATGTGCAGGGGGCTACGTAATAGTGAAAAGATTGTAAAAGAGAAACCCGGAAACCACATCCTAAACAGGGAACAAGGGATGAGCCTCTTAACCTGTTCAATAGACGTGGGTGGAGTGTGAACCGGGCAAATCGGAGAACCGAGTTCGATTTCTAATTGAATACCTTAAAAAAGATATTAATCCGTCTCTTCCCTCCAGTTATGGGTTAAATAATATGACAGATTGGATTCTATAGCCTTGGCTGGCAACCAGTCTACTGCAGAAAGCAATGGCAACCTACTGCGGGATAATCTTCTGCCCAGCCAGTCATATCTCTGTCGAGACATGATCGGCCAAAGCGTGTATCACGTATGGAACTTAGCTGACTATTGCGTTTACTGGGAAAGGCACGAAACCAATCTTCCTTTCCACCCCCTAGTTAAGGTTTTAATAGCAGAGTAGGCATTTTTTGGAATTTGGTAGTGAGAAGCTTGACAAGTCGGAGTATATAATTGTGGCGAAAGCAGCGAGCAACCACTCCACTATCTTTCCTAAGAAGTCATGATAATTCACAAATAATAATAGGGATCCGTGATTAACCATTATTGCCGATAACCTGAAATGACACAGGATTAAAAAATAGGAGGGTAATTGAAGTTACTGTCAATAAATAAGCACCCTGCTATATTCTTTTTTTATTCAAACTTAATATGCATTTTGGTGCAGTGTATATCGGCTTGGAATGAGAAATCGGAGAGCCGAGTTCGAATTCTAGTTGAATTCATTGCATTCACTTACGCACAAAAACACTTGGGAAAGCTATTATCCGTCTTTTCCTTCCAGTTATGAGTTAAATAACAGGACAGATTGGGTTCTATAGCCTTGGCTGGCAACCAATCTACCGCAGAAAGTAATGGCAACCTACTGCGGGATAATCTTCTGCACAGTCAGTCATGTCTGTTTTGAGACTCGATCACCCAAGCTCGTATCACGTATGGCACGTAACTGACTGAATGTTCTTCTAAACTAGCCATAGAGGATGCTTTCTCGATCACAAAAATATTAAACTGATCAGGTAATCATCATATTCCACACATATCCACATAAAATTAGCCTTTTACTCTGCAAACATCTATCTTGAATGATACTCGAGCCTTGCACAAGGAGAACACTGTGGAAAAAAATATCAGGTCTATATTCCTTCTCCTGGATATCAAAATAGGTATTATTAGTTATTATTTATTCTTAAATTCTGCAGCAGTGAAATTCTGTTAACCAAAACTAAATAGGTAGCATTTTTAATACTACCCAATCCGGGCCCAAAATCCCGCTCAAGGTAGAGAGTTACGTTGTGGTGTCGTATAAACGCAAGAAAAGGTAAGTTTTGTTTATAGGTTTATAGAGGAAAGATAACAATTAACCCTAGACTTGTAGAGGTCAAGACTATCGTGCTACTACCAGGAGTCTCTTCTAAAAAGCAGCAGTCTTTCGGAAGAAGATGTCCGAGTGGGACTGACTTTGTTATTAATGGATTACAAATAGAATGGGAATGATTCACACTTGTCTCTAAATATAAGTACGGACGCTGTGCCGTTCTACATGGCCGACGTGACACAGAATTTGTTGACCGAGAACATTCGCGATCATGTCACTCGTCCCCACCTCCATTAAAAAAAGAAAAAAAAGAAAGAAAGATAGACGAGCAACCCCACAATACCTGCTATCGGGGATTTGACAACTAACATGAACAAAATCCACCTGATTCGAGATTGTCTTCAAAGTTAGATGAAAGTTTATTGAATAACCGTTTTTTTTTTTCTGTATTTTTTTCTCTTTAAGTTGGTCATATATACAATTATTTCTAAACAGATATTGATTTTTTTTTACAATATTTACATCTTTAAGACTGTTGTCCTCATCTTTATTACCATATTCAGATGTTTCGGATGTTGTACTCTCCGGCCTTCCTTAGGTGAAAAAATTATCGAAAAAGTGACTTCAATTGTGATTTCAATATCTAGTAACAAAGACTTTGAGAATTGAGTTACCAAAAATAAATTTAACTGAAATAAATTTAACTGAAACTGAGATATCCAAAAAAAAAAAAGAAAAAGAAGCATGACACGTGGAATTAGAACAATCTACCCCTGTGGTGCAGTGGATATCGGCTCGGAACAAGAATTCAGAGAGTTGAGTTACTAATCCGTCTCTTCCATCCAGCTATGGGTCAAATAACAGGGCTGATTAGGTTCTGTAGTCTTGGTTGGCAACCGCTCTACCTCAGAAAGTAAAGGCAATTTACTGCGGGAAAACCTTCTGCTCAGTCAGTCATGTCTCTTTGGTGTATCACGTATGACAGTTAGCCGACTGAACCCCGTGAACTAAATAAAGGGTTTAGTTCGAAATTTCAACGTATATCAGCTGAAGAAAGCCAGAAGGTACAACGACCGAAATGTCGTGAATATTGCAACAGTCCGAAATAGTGTAAACTGTTACAATACCTAATCTCAAAAATATAGACCGATGCTGACCTATTTTTAATATCTTTTCTTTTTCTTCTTTATAATAGAATTTTGTTCTCGATTACCTGACGCACACTTGATAATTATCCAAAGTCTTCCGCCTTGCAAAGCTGCGGTTTATTCTACTTTTAAGGAGTTCTGCAAAGAATATAGAATTACTTTTCTTCTTATGTGCTGTGCTCTTTTAGGGCGTAGGCGATCATGAACCGCCACTTACCCCTATCTGTTGTCAGTCTTAACACTTTTCCGCTTGGTAACTCTTTCAAACCCTATTCCAACATCAATCCCATCAAGTATCTCCCGTGTGGCTTTTCCTTTTCTCTATTTCTCTCTATCCCCCTCATAGATTTCCCTCTATCTCCCTCATAGTTTCTCCAAGCCCTCTTTCCGTCTCTCAGAAACTTCATTGTCTCTTCCTGATGTTAACTATAAGTTTCCTTTTTGTTTCTATCCTCTCCAGAACCTCATCATTGCTCACATGTTCGATCCATGCTATCATCAGCATCTGAGGATACCAATGGGAGACATAATTAGACAGTGTAAATTGCACAAGAAGATAACGCTTTAGTCTTGTTGAGTTATTTACAAATGAGGATCTTGATTTTGAAACTATGGATTACACACCAATCCAACATTCAAAATAAATATTATTGTGTCTTTCTGGATGAAGACCAAATGCGACAGAAACATCAGAGGAAGGTTGGAGAGTAGACTAGTCAAACATTTGGAAATAAAAAAAAAAAAAGAGAAAAGATATTAAAAACTGATATTTGTCTATATTTCTGAGATGAGGTATTTGGACTATTGTTCTCATCTTTGTATGATGTTTCGGCTGTTGTACGCTCCGGCCTTCTGCAAGAAATTTCAAACTGAACCCTTTATTACAATCCCTGGGGTATATGATCTTCATTCCTTGTGTAGTAAAGCCTCTTCTGGTAGTCATGAGTTATCTCCCTATAACACTGTAAGTTACTTGTTCACCACTGCTGTAGCCTGGTATTGAACTCACAACTCTTCGGGTCAAGTCGCAGGAACTAACCAACGCCTATATTCGCAAGAAATGAAGCTCATATACCCTAGTGATTGCAATAAAGGGTTCGGTTCGAAATTTCTATCAGAAGGCCGGAGCGTACAACGGCCGAAACATCGTACAAATGGCCACAAAGATGAGGACAATAGTCTGAATAATGCAAATACTGGAAAAAATGTATATCAATTAACGAATTACAATCATTTATTTACTTGCAAAAACGAAACAACACGAGAAAATAAATACGGAATGTTTACTCCCCGCCACCGACACAAGAGTGAGTTAGGACACAAGGTCAGTTTGGAACAAGTGGGGAACAAGGGCGCAGATGAGTTGACGTGAGTTCAATATTTAAGACAAACAGTGGAATTAATGCACCCTGGTTCAGCGGGAAAAAAGCAGAAGGGGCGGAATTAACTTGCTAGAGTTAAGTGATCCTACACAATATCTTATCTGGCATGGACGGAGTGGAGGGTATGATAAGAATTTGCTCCCCCCAACTTCCCTGGATAAAACAGGGGTCTCACTACGAAGTTTCAAACAGGTTTTCAAAAACGACATGCATCTGGATAAAAGCAAATCATACACTAAATGAGACTTTGCACCTATAACAATCAAGATGATAAGGTTGAATAAATCAGCTTAAGATAATTTTTTTTAAAATATATACTTTTCCAATCTTTTCACTCTTTTCTTTTTTTTCAATTGGAGTAGATAGACTAAACTATCACCCGGTTCACACTCCACCCACGTCTATTGAACAGGTGAAGAGGCTCATCTCTTGTTCCCTGTTTAGAATGTGGTTTCCGGCTTTCCTTTTTCCAATCTTTTCACTCTTTTCTTTTTTGTTTTTTTTTTCAATTGGAGTAGATAGACTAAACTATCGCCCGCTTCACACTCCACGCACGTCTATTGAACAGGTGAAGAGGTTCATCCCCTTTTCCCTATTTAGGATGTGGTTTCCGGCTTTCTCTTTTCCAATCTTTTCACTCTTACGTAGCCCCCTGTACATAAGTGGCGTTACTGCCTTGCTCGGGGTGATATGATTGAAAAAAAAAAAAGAAAAAGATTAGCGGTCAAAGAACAAACAAAACGAAGAAAGCACAAATCTCTATAAGAATTAAGCGATGATATCTACACCAGAACATATGAGAATGACTGGATGTATCTGCAACCATTTGAAATATGCCAAGAATTTCTAGGTCAACAAAAAGTTATTACCTACTTTCTCAGTGTTTCTATCTTTCACTTGTATCTAAATGTGTCAGAGCGTGTTTGCGTGTGACATTATAGAAGTAGTGACATGAAACTTTGTTTCACTCCACACCATGCGTGTGAGTTGCGTTGTAGACCGTCGACAGTGGTCGTTAATATTTTTCGTATAACAGGCTTTAAGTAGAAGAACACGACTATTTAGGGAAATTTGTAAAGGCTGAACTCGTCTATCAGTGACATTGCTTGCCATCAGATTCTCGTCACTATGCGACGAATGTAGGTTCGCTTACTAACACGGTCGATGGATTTTGTCGAGTTTAAGGAGATAGAAGTGTGTTAATAAATTATATACACTATCTATTTATTTAATTACTACACTAACAATATTCTGAGAGAATAGCTTCACAATAAGTGGTATTACATCCACTATTCAGGAGACTTGATTGTATAATTGCACTTAAAAAGCGATTGTAAAATTCTAGAATTTTACAATCACGTCTTCTACGGATGTGCGTTGTGGTGCAGTTGAAAGGTATTCTGTCTCTTCCTTCCATTTATGGGTTAAATAACAGGACAGATTGGGTTCTATAGCCTTGGCAGGCAACCAGTCTACCGCAGAAAGTAATGGCAACCTACTGCGGGATAATCTTCTTCCTAGTCAGTCATGTCTCTTTCGAGATATGATCGCCCAAGCTTGTTTTACGTAGGACACTTAACTGACTGACTTCTGTGGATGTAATTTCATGTAACTCAGAGTAGATATAAGATAAGTGAAAATTTAATTTTATTAATGGTCGATCTTTTGATATCGTACAATGTAATGAATAAGATTGCTTGCTTTGGACACGTTATCTTTCGGAAATATTCTGATTGACCGTATTTTTTTATGCTATTTCATAGGTTGAGTTCAAACCGCAAAAAGTCAAGTCAAACGTATGAGATAGTGAATGAGGATCGAACTCAGTATGATATTTAAAAATTCGATCTATGTTAATATATATATATATATATATATATATATATATATATATATATATATATATAGTAAAAACTACTAAAAAGTTGTAAATTAAAAATGTTTTTTTTACAGTATTTATTTATTTTTATTATTATATTTATATATTTGATATTTCAGACCGGCCTCAGCCTTTCATCAGAAACAAATGATTTTAAACTAGAAGCGTCCGTCGCGAGAAGCTTACACATATATATTATTATATATATATATATATATAATGCTTACACATATATATATATATATATATATATATATATATAATGTGTAAGCATTATATATATATATATATATATATATAATGCTTCTATCTATCTATCTATCTATCTATCTATCTATCTATCTATCCAAAATATCCATTATAATATCTATGTTAATATCAATCGATGTTAATATCTATGTTTATATCTGTGTTAATATCTATTTATCTATGTTAATACATGTCTTCATGTTTTTTATCTATGTCAGTATCAATGTTAATATCTATGTAAATATTTATTTGTGTAAATATCTATCTATCTATCTATCTATCTATCTATCTATCTATCTATCTCAGTCCGCTGATCTTGAAAAATTATGCTGAGGCACTATTCGTACGAATGACCTTGAAAAACGTGCACATTATGGATTAAATAACCTTGCCTGACAACCAGTCTATAAGTAATATTTCAAATTAAAAGCCGTGTAAGCTAGCAACAGAAAATCAATGTCATTTTCTCAAGAACAGATGACAGCACTTTGCTTACAGTTATTAAAAATCTAACGTTTTGCAGAGATCCATGTTTTCCTGAAAAGATACGACATTTTAAAAAGTAGCAGTATTCACACACACACAGACACACACAGACACACACACACACACACACAGATATTCATGCAAACATCTTCATACATACATACATACGTACATACATACATACAAATATATAAAGGAAAACTCTTATTCGTTCTATCATATTGAGTGATCTGATGAAATGAGCTAATTTAGCTCATAGAAATGAATTATAATTTATAACCAAACTAAATGACGTGTGGAGTTCTTCTTTATAAATAATATATTGCTCTGGATAACATCCATTGAGATCTCTGTATAGATATAACACTTAATATTTTATATTAAGTTGATCTTGTTGGATTATACTCGCTGTTTAAAGACTGGGCATCTATGCCTATATATATATATATATATATATATATATAAATTTCGTAAAAAAAATTATCGTAAATAATCAGGCCGTTAGAAATAAATATATAAATATACTGTATTATTAAAAACAGAATATCAACTCAAATACGAGCATCAATTAAAAACAATGTTCAAAGAAATAATTTCATATATATATATATATATATATATATATATATATATATATATATATATATACTAGCAGTATAGCCCCGCTTTGCTCGGGTGTAATGAAAGCTTTAAAACTAATCCCTGGTCCTGGAGCTCAGACTCTTTGGACGTTGGCACGAAAGACTAAAAAGCAATAGCTGTTTCCAGTTAAAGCGAAACCGTAGACTGAAAGAAAAATGAATGGATGTAAGTCAAATTTTGATTTCCTGGTATCGATATCAAATAAGTTTTTTTTGTCGTAAACTGAATTTTGAGGGCTAAGTAAGTCCTCTGAGTAAATGGTATCATGGTTTAGACTAAGAACTACAATTATACTTACTTAGAGCCAAACCCGAAGCAAAAACTAAAATAAAAGGGCTGAAAAAAAAAAATACAGACATACAGGTAGATAAACAGACACACACACAAACATCTTGCCTTATATATATTATCGATTTTCTGCACTATTGTAAGAACTGCAACCTTGAAATTTCTGAATATCGTTTCTTATGTCTTTGTCTATGAGTGTATCAAATTTGATTAAAATCGGACCACTCCTTCTATAACCCGACTTTTTTGATTATCGATTTTCGATATTTATCGCTGTACCTCGACACAAAACCTAGCTAAGAACACTCGCAGACGCTTATAGTACAACTGTGTAAATTTTCAAGAAAATCGGTTCAGCCGTTTCGGAGAGTATAGGTAACGGACACACACACACACACACACACACACAGAGTCAAAGTTCCATTTATAAATAAGTTTAGATATATATATATATATATATATATAATTCACTACTCGATGACATAATTATTGTTGCAAAAAATAAATAATAAGGCAACATTAAAGATCAAACACGCGGCAAGAACTTTCATAAGTTTTAGTAAAAGTTTAATAAATATTAGTAAAGAGAATGAACTGAGCCGGTGCTGCCTCGCGGTTGTCATTCTCTCCATCAGCGTTACAGGAGGGATATATATATATATAGTTGGGATCAGTATCAAGTGCTACGTTTTTAAATAAGCCTTAGTGTGGGTGTAATCCAATGGGTTACCAGGTCAATAAAAATACGAGTAAATTTTCACTTTAATTATATGCGCGGATGCTTGTGAGTGCGTGTGTGCGTTTGAGAGAGAGAGAGAGAGAGAGAGAGAGAGAGAGAGAGAGAAAGAGAGTGGGGAAGGAGAGAGAGGGGACTGGCGGGGGTCAGTATAGGCGCCACTAGAATTTATACACGGCTTTGTAAGTGGATATGTGTGTGTGTGTGTGTGTGTGTATATATCTGTGACGGTCGGTAAATTGTGAAAGTGACGTTACATCTTTCTATGTCCTTTCTATTTTACCCCAGTCAGTCTGCAAGATAAGACTGTTTCTCTTCTTATCTGTTAACCTTAATCTCTTCATATCTCATTGCCTGGCCAGGTGGATATATATATATATATATATATATATATATATATATATATATATATATATATATTTGAAAGAAATAGAGAGAGAAAGAGAGAAAGAGAAACAGATCTGCATTAATCTACCTTCTCGATTATATATTATTAATCATGCTATTTTTCTTAATCTTTTCACATTTCATTCTACTCTGAAATTTCATTTTTTCTTCATATCTACCTACCTACCTACCTACCTACCTACCTACCCAATGTAATATGTATCTATCCCTCTCTCTCTCTCTCTCTCTCTCCCTCTCTCTCTCTCTCTCTCTCTCTCTCTCATACAAAAGTCCATTAATTCTTTATATAAATATATAATAATTAATCGATACATATATAAAGAGAAGTAAATTAATATATATACATTTGAGGAGGGTGTACATATTAAATAATATTATATTATTATATACATTGTTATTATTTTAGGTGTTAATAAAACAGTGCTCAATGTATGAACAGAGATGGATTATAATTATATGTATTAATAAATATACATATTATCCTACGTCTATGGCATGACTCGGAGTTTCATGCATTATGCAATCATCAGGTGCATATTTTAAAATTTTGAAAAATTTATTAATATATATATATATATATATATATAGTACATCTCTGTTCATACATTGAGCATTATTTTATTAACACCCGAATAATTATACTATACATATGTATACTCTCCTCATATGTATATTTATTAATTTACGTCGCTATATATATATATATATATATTGATTGATTGTTTAATCACTTAGTTTTTGTTCATAATAAAATTAGACCAGTACACAATCGTACTAAAATGTGTTCAATAAAATTATATTATAGAACTTTTGAATATTCTTCATTTGTAAACAAGTTATTACGCGACTTAGGTTCCATCATGTCGTGTCTTCAGGCGATTTGCAAAATCAACTGAAGACACCACATGGTAGAAACCAAGGTCGCGTAATAACTCGTTTACAAATGAAGAATATATATATATATATATATATATATATGCGTGTCTGTGTGTCTGTGTGTATGAGTGTGCGTATGTTTATGTGTGTAATTAATATGAGTAAAAGGTTGTCACTTAGATGATTTATGCTATCTTCAACCTCCAGAATTTCGTAGGCGGGTTATATCATCCACTCCTCAGAGGATTATTCATAATTTACTAATTTTCGCCTTTTATACAGTTGTGAGTTGATCAATTGTCTAGCTTACAGTGGTGCGCATATTTCTTGTTTCGGCAGCTGTTGGCACTCATGTTATTTTTTCATCGTTGTTTACTTTATTTTTATTTCTTTTTTTTTTTCACCTTTCTTTCTTTTTTCTTTTTTTTTTTTCTTTTTTGTTTTTAGCTTTTTCCGGAATTTTATTACGAGTTGACTTATTGTAACTTTTCGTAAAAGTGTCATCATTTTTCAAATCTTTGTTGAATTCTTGTATATATGTGCATACGCTCACACGCACACTCACACGCACGCATGTATACATGCTAATATACACACGCCTACACACATATTTGTATACACATACATGCACGCACATATACGCATAAAGAAATGCATGTTTTTGTGTTGTAGTAATTACAAATATTAGTTGTAGTTGGATTTTTATTTTTATATTTTATTCCGGTTATTAGTTTAAAGTTTCTTGTATTTATTTTATTTATATTTATATCTTTATTTTAATTAGTGCATTAGTTGGTAAGTTAAGTACTTGTTTACGTGTTGTTTATGTGGCTGATTTTACCTGTTATTTCATTTAACTCGTTTAAGAGTTCATTTTATTCTAAGAGTTCATTTTATTCATTTTATTCTATTCATTTATTGTTAGTCTTTCGTCTAAGTATAATTTACAATTCTTGTTATTAATATTGAGTGGAGTTACTCTTTTTATGATTCCCCATTGGATTTTGCATTCTATTTTGGTGGGGATAAAGGGTTAATTGTAAAAAGTTGGAATTATAATAAGATTGTGGTTCATATTATATTTATTTCGTTTGTTTATTTATTTAAAGTTTATGTTATATTTATTTTATTTATATATCTTATTTTAAATAGTGTTTAGGTGGCAAAGTAAATAAAATATGCAATTTGTGAAATTGCAAAGATAAGGTTAAAGGCAAATAAGTGAACTTAACGTTTAAAACAAAGTTTGTAACAATTTATAATACAACCCTCACAGAATGAAAAATCTAGACATTTCAATCCATTAATTGAAAAAAAAAAAAATATTATCCATACTAATTGTTAATTCAGGAGAGATTTTACTGGGTTAAAATCGCTTTCAAAAAATCTTTAAGCATTACAAAATTTATTTTCCAACTACCAGACTGCATAATTCAGCAACACTAAATTCATATTTCATAGTTTTAAGTCTTGTATTATGCAAATCAGTTTAACCCGGATATAAGAGAATTGTCGGGATCGAATAAACTGTATTTTATAGCCATGTCTCTCTTATATCCGGATTTCTCTTATATCAGGGTTTGATGTTTTATATACATTTAACAAAATCTCTCTTATATACGTGTTTCTCTTATACCCGGGTTATACTGTATTTATTTTATTTATACATTTTATTTTAAATAGTGTTTAGGTGGCAAAATAAATATTTATATGCTTAGATTTACCTATTATTTCGTCTTTCTTTTATGCTTCTAATATATATATTTTTTTATCATATCACCCCAAGCAAGGCGAAAACGCCACTGATGCGCAGGGGGCTACGTAAGAGTGAAAAGATTGGAAAAGAGAAAAACCGGAAAACACATCCTAAACAGGAAACAAGGGATGAGCCTCTTCACCTGTTCAATAGACGTGGGGGGAGTGTGAACCGGGTGATAGTTTTGTCTATCTACTCCAACTGAAAAAAATAAATAAATAAATAAATAAAATGAAAAAGAGTGAAAAGATTGGAAAAGAGAAAAACCGGAAACCACATCCTAAACAGGAAACAAGGGATGAGCCTCTTCACCTGTTCAATAGACGTGGGTGGAGTGTGAACCGGGCGATAGTTTAGTCTATCTACCCCAATTGAAAAAAAAAGAAAAAAGAAAAGAGTGAAAAGATTGGAAAAGAGAAAGCCAGAAACCACATCCTAAACAGGAAACAAAGGATGAGCCTCTTCACCTGTTCAATAGACGTGGGTGGAGTGTGAACCGGGTGATAGTTTAGTCTATCTACTCCAATTGAAAAAAAATAAATAAAACAATTTTGTGGGACTGATCTTTTTATAAGTTTACATTGCGACCCTTCGACCATTTCCAGACATAGAACTGATGACGAATATGATTAACCTTTAATTTGCTGTCAATTAGTGCAAACACCGTGTACGGTCTGGCAGCTGTACACGTGGAGTGTTCACACCAGTAGTATCTGGAAGATTTCGCTGGGCTTCAAGTGATGACAAGCCGGCTTAGTATTATAGTACTGTTGTGGCTATTCGTCGCCAATTTGTTATGTAGTTGTAACGTAACTTCGCCGCAAGGTGTAATGATCGGTTTGTTCCGGAAGTAAGACACGTAACACAGGATCTAGGTTGGAACAGTGTATTAGTATCACCAAAAACAAGATATCGAAAAGAAGTGTTAATAAATAGTAATAAAGAAATAAGTAAGTCCATGATATTATTACGCTGCCCGGCTAGTAGCTGTCGTTAAATGCTGTACTTAACTGTTCGTAACTGCTACTGATGACTGCTCTAGTTAACTTCCAACATACCTGCTCTAGTAGTCTGCTTCTGGAAGTCACGCAAGTATTTTATATACATACAGGGGAAGAGTTCATTCCTCGCAGGAGGGTACCATA
This sequence comes from Ascarosepion bandense, assembly GCA_037127315.1. NCBI lineage: Eukaryota > Metazoa > Mollusca > Cephalopoda > Sepiida > Sepiidae > Ascarosepion > Ascarosepion bandense. The sequence continues at coordinate 373,752 of JBBBDQ010000546.1, forward strand.
GCAAGTAACGAACTCAGTATTCTATTTTAGTGATCCTGTTGTCTGTATGCGGTTCATTCTTCTAAGGTTTCTCCGGGACTCTTCCAAGCTCACCATTAATGACGGGTGCAGCTGTCACTGCATGTTTCATAGTTTTTGTTTTATTTTCTCTCCAGTAGTCAGTCAAATTTCTTTCGTGAGCTGTTGAAACAACGACATTCACTATCATATGAATTTCCGACTCCTTATTTACAATGTCAGATCTGATCATCTGGCTTAGATTAGGCAATCTGTTAAATGTCAAAATCAAGCAGAATCTTAAGTATTTTATTTATTTATTTTTTTAATATAAAATGATTTTTATTTGTATCATTATTCCGTCCTGAAAATATTCTGTTGGAAGTAATGAAATAATAATAATCTGGAAGTTTCTAGTGAAAAGACTTTGGTCTTGTGCTGCAAGAATAAAGCCTTCAGTTTCAGACTTTAATCCAGATGCACGTAACCATCGATGAGTATTAACTTTGTCAACATTGGATTTATTGGCACGTACTGGATATTGGCCATGCAGAGGTTTGTCTTGCCAGCGCTGTTTCATCTGTTCAAGAGCGTTATCTTTGGCTTTCATTTTCATATTTTTTGCCGCAATAGTTGGTTCTTGGCTTCTGTTTTGCTTTTCTACAGAATCTACTAACTGCAAATCTTGTTTGTATTTACTGCCTTCTTTTATTATTGAATATTTTTTCTTTCTTTCTTCATGTTGCCTTACTAATTGTATCATCCAATCCTTTGTTGTTTACAGACAGAAAAATTGAAGCAAACAGGCCAGACATTATTGTTAAAAACCAGAAGGAGAAAACTTGTCTATTAATTGATATGGCTTGTCCAGCGGATTGTAACATAGCAATCAAGGAATTTGAAAAACTGTCAAAATATAAAGACCTGGAAATTGAAATAGAAAAAATGTGGAAATTGAAAACAAGAGTTGTGCCAGTGATAGTAGGTGCACTTGGAATGATAAAAAATGGAACAAAACAACACATTGAAAGAATTCCTGGAAACCCCAGCTTAAGAGATATACAAAAAATTGTCTTATTAAGTACAGCCCACACACTAAAGAAAACTTTATCTATGTAATGCTGGAGATGAGAGGGAAGATAGAAAAACATGAAATGGAGCTATAACAACACGCCACTACCTGCCTTAGGTCTCCCCGCAGACTTGGTTGATAGTGAGACCAAAGCAGAAATCGAAATATGATGAAAAATGACATAATAATAGTAGTAGTAGTAATAATAATAATAATAATAATAATAATAATAATAAACAGATGAAACAACGCTGGCAAGACAAACCTTTGCATGGCCAATACCCAGAACGTGCTAATAAATCCAAAGTTGATAAAGTTAATACTCATCGATGGTTACGTGCATCTGGATTAAAGTCTGAGACTGAAGGCTTTATTTTCGCTGCTCAAGACCAAAGTCTTTTTACTAGGAACTTTCAGGCAAATATTATACATAATAACGTGAATCCAAAATGCATGTTCTGTGATAAATACCAAGAAACAATAGACCATCTAATCTCAGGATGTTCTGTATTTGCCCCAAATGAATATAAAAACCGTCACGATAGAGTGGGGCAGTATTTACACTGGACAATGTGCAAACACTAAGGAAAATATGTAAACAAACACTGGTATGAACATCGCCCAGCACCAGTTACAGAAATAGAAAGTGTCACCATTATATTATTACACCAGCTACACAGACAAAAAACTTTAAGTTAATAGGCCGGACATTATTGTTAAAAACCAGAAAGAAAAACTTGCCTATTAATTGATATGGCTTGTCCAGCGGATTGTAACAAGGAATTCGAAAAACTGTCAAAATATAAAGACCTGGAAATTGAAATAGAAAATATGCGGAAATTGAAAACAAGAATCGTGCCAGTGATAGTAGGTGCACTTGGAATGATAAAAAATGGAACAAAACAACACATTGAAAGAATCCCTGGAAACCCAGCTTAAGAGATATACAAAAAGTTGTCTTGTTAAGTACAGCCCACACACTAAGGAGAGCTTTGTCTATGTAACGCTAGGGAAGTTAGGGGAGATAGAAAAAAACATGAAATGGAGCTATAACAACACACCACAACCTGCCTTAGGTCTTCTTACAGACTTGGTAGGTAGTGCGACCATAGCAGAAATCGAAATATGATGAAAAATGACAACATAATAATCGTCCTTATATTGTGATCAAAGACCACAAAAACTGAGTGTGTATTTTCTACTGATATCACAGTCCCTGCAGATTGTAATATATCTTTGAAAATCTTCAAAGCCTATCAGAATAGAAGGATGTTAAAGCGAAAATCACAGAAATACAACACATAAGGACATCATTAATTCCAGTTATAGTTGGAGGCCTCTAATTGTTTTGAAAAGGTTCAGATAGACTCATTGAAGGAATCTCAGGTAGCCCATGCCTTAAAGAACTTACTTTCTCTGAATGTCAATTGTAAGCCACCAGGAACTAATGTAGCACATGTGGATATCAACAATTCCAGTTGTAGTTGGAGAACCCCACCACCACCACCACTTATCTATTGACTGGAAAAAGTTCCGATAGACTCATTGAAGGAATCTCTGGTAGTCCATAACTTAAAAAATACAAAAAAAAAAAAAAAAAAATGTGTACACACATGTATAGCCCACACCTTACAAAGGACTTCCTCTGAAGTCTGGTTTATATCGAACATATCTAAATGAATACACAGACTCATATATGTGTGTGTTCTGTGTATTTAGGGAGCAAAAAAGACACACACACGCGCGTACACGCACACACACGCACACACACACACACACACACACACACACACACACATATATAAATATTCTGTGCAGTTAACAGCCTACGTCACAACACTCTTTGCCCACGTCACATCTTAAGAAATTTGTATCCAAGTGATCGCTTGATGAAGTCGAAAGCTTAAACATATTTCTTTTGAAAGGAACTTCGGGCAATTTCTGACGGAATTTCCTTTTTGACTAAGAAGTATTATTCGTAAAAAATGTCTGTTGTATTTAATAGCGCGCGCGCGCACACACATACACACACACACACACACACACACACATATATATATAAATTAGAGAAAATTTTCAAAATTCAAAGGTGTCGGATGTACATTTCGACATGGGATTTCTAACAGAGATTCCACGTCACGTCAGCGATATTGTTTTGTTCCAAATGTTGAAGGCCCTGGGGTAAAGGGGGGAAGGGGCCGGGTTAACAACGGTCACAAAGTAGAACAGGACAGAGCTGGTAGTGGCGAGGTTACAGGATGCAGAGACAAGAGATAGACCGGGTATCAAATATCAAATGGTAGAGGCTAGTGAATGTTTACAGGGGTTTGAAACGGTATATTTAGGAGGGAGAGGAATAGATTTAAATGTAATATCTTAAGAAAGTTTTAATTAAGTTTATCCATTACAGGAAGTCATGAATTTAAAGTTATTAAAGAAAAATATATGCATATATATATATATATATATATATATATATATATATATATATCTGTGTGTGTTAACAAAGGAAAAGAGGGATTTGGTAAAGGAGTTCATATTTTACAAAGATAGACAACTAAAGGAGTTAAATTACTTTTTTATGGTTAAGATTTTGAGCTGTTTGAAGAGGTGTATTTAGTGGGGTAGGAATGGGTTTCAATATAAGATTTTAAAACATTTTTATTTAAGTTTATTTAATTAAACTTTTTCGGTAGATGCGAGCTAAATGTCAATTACAGGAAGTTATCAGTTTAAAAATTATTAGAGAAAAAATATATACATATATGTGTTAACTAAGGAAACTTAAATTGAATCCTTTTAATTTATATTCTAACATCTAGTCAACGGGGATTTAAATTCTAAATTTAAGTATTCAAAAAATTTGCCTTGTGGCGGCACTTACTGATGAATTTCCTCCTAAGATTCAGTAGCCGTTGTTGGTGAGGGTATTTTAATATTGAAATTTTTTCCTGTAAACATAGCACCTATCACGAAAATTCCTCGGAATACGGGCTGAACCTACTAGTTTCCAGCTAATTTCAGGATCCAGCCCTTCCTCTTTCATTTTCCAGAATGCTCGCGAAATGGTTGTCTGGTACCTCTGACCGGGGTTCGAAAAAGAGTACCTGTGGTTATACAGTCTTTGTTTGAAAGGGCCGGCGGACATACCGATATAGGTCCGGAAGTCGTTTTTTTTTTGTTTGATGGAGAAATGCGGGCTTCATAAATCACCTGGGTGGATTTGCATTTTCCATCCACCGGGCAGGCGTCCACAGAATTACAGCTGCATTCGTTTAGAATTCCGGACCTAGAGTCAGCATTGCGCAAGTTCACCAGAATACTCCTATTATGGGAACCAAAAAGGCTGTCCATATTCGGGGTGCAAGAATAACTAATTTTAAGGGTGTACCTATTAAAAATCTTCCGTAGAGGTTTACTGTTATTAAAATTTTTGTCTATTAACTTGAGAAAATGTGTGTGTGTGTATATGTGTGTGTGTGTCTGTGAATGTGTGTGTGTGTCTGTGAATGTGTGTGTGTGTGTCTGTGAATGTGTGTGTGTGTACGTACGTACATAAGAAATGTGCAGAAAATTTATTTCAGCATATTTCTGAAAATCTTTTTCGAATTGAATATCCAATCTCAGAATCTTAAAAAGCTTTTTTCTTTTTTTTTTTTTTTTAGATTTTTTAACTTTTGCACATAACTTTTGGAAAATGCTTCTGAGCAACACGCACATACAAACGGGGGCGAGCAATCACACACACGCACATACACACACACACACGATTACATAAGAAACAAGAAAAACATTTATAAAATATAAACGCAACCGTTTGAGTTTGTAAACGTTTTCCGAATATTTTTTATTTAATTTACAACACTTTTCTTATGAAGCTAAAATGAAAGTGAAAACTGTTAAATTTCTAAACGTAATACAGTTTGTTCCATATTTAATCATTCAGTCCGATTTTCAGCCATTTTTGTTTCAATTCACACACACACACATAATATATATATATATATATATATATATATATATATATATATATATATATATATATATATATATATTGATTGATTGATTGTTTAACTAATTAGTTTTTGGTCATAATAAAATTAGAACAGTACACATTTGTATTAAACAGTGTTCAATGCCATTATATTGTAGAACTTTTGAATATTTTCCATTTGTAAACGAGTTATTACGTGACCTCGGTTTCTACCATGAGTGGTGTCTTCAGGCGATTTGCATATATATATATATATATATATATATATATATATATAAAATTTTAATATTAAAAAATGATCGAGGTTGAGAGCTCAATGTAATTAAAATTACAGAGATAATATAAAATAAAATAAATTTTCAATTGTTCAAAATTGTTGAATGATTATTTCAACATGAAATCCCTCAGAGAGATTTCACATCTCCTCATCAACTAACACATTTTTCAAAATGAAAAATAAAAAAGAAATAAAAAAAAGACGGTTAAGAGCTAAGAAATTTACGTCACAAAAAATTTTGACTTGCAATTAACGTCTGTTTTTAGATTATACTTTTAGTTGGAGATGTAAGGGAAGAAAATTGGCTTCGTCTAGCTTTACAAGAGGAAGGGGTTAAAAGATGGAATAGGAAGTGATGTTAAATTGAGAATTGGGTTAAGCAAAATAGAAGGGAATAGAGGGGAAGGGGAAGAAGGTTAAAGAAAGGGAAAGAAAAGAAAAGAAAAGTTTCGTATTTGAGAGAGATGCTCGATACGTGTCAAACAAAACTAGCGTTTATACATGGGTTAAAGTATTTGAAAAAAGATTTTTTTAAAAAGACATATTTAGGAGAAAAAAGTAGATATAAGATTAAAATAAATTAAGTTAATCTAATTAAAGATAAATCTAGATATAGATAAACTAAAATAAAAAAATAGAAAATAATAAAATAATAAAATTAAAGATAAAAATTAAATTAAAAAAATATAATTAAAAAAATTTTTAAATTTATTTTAAAACTTTTTTTATAAAAATTTATAAAAATTAAGTTTTGAAAAAGATATATATATACTAGCAGAAGAAATCTGCTAGTATATATATAAAGAACAAATATCTGCTAGTATAAAGAACAAGTAGGAAAAAGTGTATTTAATCTAACACGTTTCATTTCATTAAGCTTCTTTAAAACGAATGATTTTTAAAAATTTAAATTATTCGTCTTCATAACTCTCTGAAGAAGCCTGTTAAAGTATTAGATTAAAGACACATTTTTCTACCTGTTCATTACTTTTTGTCTATTGTCGGATTTCAATCGGTATATCCACACACACACACACACACACACATTATATATATATATATATATATATATATATATATATATATAATTGGCTTAAAAACCATCCTTTAAATCTGCAACGCCCTCTGGAATTGACCAGTGAATCACATAAATACATTTTTATCGCTTTGAAAATCTTTACTTCTTTTTTTGAACCTGTTGATTACTTCGAGAGATAATAGCGAGAAATAAAAGAGAATAAAAAAAATGGGGAGTGACCAAGGTTATCTACTTGGGAGACCCAATGGGGCAGCAGCAGGATCTTTAATTCTATGCAGGTGTCAGGTCACCACCAAGCCGGACACACAACTGTCAATTATGTTCGACGACGCGGTTCGTCGCCTTTCATGTGGTCAACCATACTCGGTGCATTTGAAGAGAGAGAGGGGAGAGCGAGGAGAGAGAAAGAGAAGTGAGGAAGGCGAAAACAAGGAGCAGCAAGAAAGGAAGAAAAATGTAGAGGGTATATAGGTGCAATGAGTGCATTTTTCTATGGACACTCTGGTGTTACCGGAACATAGAAATTGAAGAACTCCTTGAAAAAAATAATTCCGTATGAAAAGATTCATCCGGGTTTTTCCCCTCTTGTTCTTTACTCATTTAACTCTCGACCGTTCCGGTTGAATGCCTATTTAATTGCTAAACAGTCAAGAAGACATTATCCTTCTTTGTCGGCCACACAAGATTCTTTTCACACGTTCTTCATGCATTGCTTCTTTCTTTCTTTCCCATTTTCTTTCTTTCTTTCTTTAATATTTGTCTCATTCTGTCTCTTCACCTTTTTAATAAGCGCGTTATTTTTTAATCTTCTTTCTTTTGAGTTTTCCTTTTTCATTTTTGTCTTTTTTCTCTTCCTCTTTTTTCTCTCTTTCTTTTTAATTGATTCTTTCCTGTTTATCACTTTATTTATTTATTTTCTTTTTTCTTTCTTTACTCGGTTATTTTTTTGTTTTTCTTTCTGTCTTTAGTTATTCCTTCCTTTTCATCCCTTTTCTTTCTTATAGTTCATTTTTATTCTTTTATCACTTTCCTTCCTTCCTTCCTTCCTTCCTTTTTTTCTTTCTTTTTCATCACTTTATTTCGTTTTGCTTTATTCCTTTTAATAACTTTTCTTCTTATCATTTGTTCGTTCTTATTTATTCCTTCCTTTTCATCACTTTTCTTTCGTCCTTTCGTTATTTTTGGTTTATTTCTTTTTTTTTTTTCATAACATTTCTTTCTTTTTTCTTCGTTTATCCTTTCTTTTTCATCATCTTTATTTCTTTTTTCTTTCGTTTACATCAATTTTCCATCTTTGTTTTTTTATTCTTTCTTTTTTCATCACTTCTATCTTATACTTATTTTTTCTTTCTTTCTTCTTCAGTAGGTAGTCAATCATCTCCCTTCACCCTAAACACCCCCACCCTCAGCTTTTTTTTTTTTTGCGTCCACCAACTAGTTAATCTTCTTTTTCAGATTTCCATACAATAGAAGATAAAGAAAAGACAAAATCGACGTCAGCCACCCCACGAAGTGCCATATCCGTATTTGTTAAGTGCAGGGATGGGCAACAAAAAGCAAGTTCACGACATCAAAAGGAAGAGGAGTTCATCAAAGAGAAACCAACTTGCGAACGTTTAAAGAAAAAAAAAGTCTTACTAAAAAAAGATTACCTTAGAATCGGACAAGACAGTATGCGGATTATTAATTCAATTCAAATTTTTCTCCCCGGAACGAAAAATTCCAGTTGAATTCCTTGCATTCACTTACGTACAAATACCCTCGGAAAAGGTATTAACCTGTCTCTTCCCTCCAGTTATGGGTTAAATAACAGGACAGATTGGGTTCTATAGCCTTGGCTGGCAACCAGTCTGCCGCAGAAAGTAATGGCAACCTACTGCGGGATAATCTTCTGCCAAGTCAGTCATGTCTCTAAAGAGACATGATCACCTAAGTGTATATCACGTATGGCACAATTGATACTATTGTTTACTTAATATAAAATACTTACCTGGCACATTTTGTGTCGTGTAGGGACCCTAAACCATCTCGAAGACAGAGTGCAGCCCAGTTGTAGTTCTGACAGAGTGAGAAAAATTATACTGAGATGCCCGGTCCATGGGAACAGTGTCCCGAGGCCGCGCCACCAAATTTCACCAGACGGTTGGACCAAGTGCTCGTTACCGGGGCCAGCGCGACCGGATGTTGCGGGGACTGGGTAATTTTTGTACCTTGCCCGCTCGTACGCGTCCTGGCACCCCACATTAAAAACCGACATTGTGTCACATCTCGTTCCAGTGCGGGAGCAGGGTAAATAAATACTTAATATAAAATTCGATAGCCACTCAATGTAGAGGGATACTGAATGAGGTCATTGCAAAGGTTTTCAAAAAAGAAGTCAGTCATTTAAGTGTCATACGTGATACACGCTTGAGAGATCATGTCTCGAAAGAGACGTGACTGACTGGGCAAATGATTTTCCAGTAGTATGTTGCCATTACATTTTGCCGTAGACCGGATGCCAACCAAGGCCATAGAATGCAATCTGTCTTACTATTTAACCTATAGCCGGAGAAAGAAGCGACGGATTAATACTTTTCCCAAGGGTCAGTTACTACATTAAGTGCACACGTGATACACACTTGTATGATTACGTCTTGAAAGAAACATGACTGATTGGACAGAAGATTTTCCCGCAGTAGGTTGCCATTATTTTCTGCGGTAGAATGAACGCCAAACAATCTGTCCTGTTATTTAGCCCATAGCTGGAAAGAGAAAAGACGAATTAATACCTTTCCCAAGGGTATTTGCGCGTAAGTGAATGCAGCGAATTGAACTCAAATTCGAACTCGGCTCTCTGATTTCTTGTTTTGAGCCGATATCCACTGCACTATAAGGAGGGAATAAGGAGTGCATATTTTGAGGATATGTAGGATCGATGACACTAGATTTAAAGAGGAGTCTGTTTTAAAATGACAGCACTGAGGGGAAAAAAACTGTCGATATGAAACTTCCTTCTTACAAAAGAAATATGTGAGGGATGCGGATGAGTCAGTTCTCTGTACGTGGCCTGGCGGGCCCAACCTGTGAATGTCTGAACTGGAGGAACTAAGAAAGCTCGTCTGAACATTTCCTATGAAAATCGGGATAGAGTAGCAAGTGGCAAGCACTCACAATTTTAATGGCAAACCATAAGGCAACAGTTAACAAGCTGATCTAACCTACGAATTCGCTTGGGGTCATTAGTTCAATTCTTATCCTGCCCGCTTCTTTTGTGATCGTGAGCTAAACTAAACGACATTTCGGGAAATAGTCATTCAGTAACGCTCACTACAAATACAGGGTGCGATACATAAATTGTCATTTAAATTAGGGGAAAAAGGAAAATAACACCGACGTCTCATTTTAATAGATATATTTACTAAAATTACACAAAAAATATCTCAAAATACTACAGAGTGAAATTATTCAATAAAATCGCTATTTGTTTTAACCACGGCCTCCGGATGATTTTAGAATCCTATATCTCTTCTCTTGTTTAAGTTGGTGAATACTACCATAATCTTTGCCTTCAGTTCATCTTTGGTGTTGCGAGGAGTTTTGTTGGTCCCTCACTCAAGTGCGCCCAATATATAGTATCAAGGTGGTTGCAGTCTTGGGAGTTATGTGGTCGCAGAAAATGTCTGACAGCCATGACTGGGTTCTCCTGCTTGTGTGGCATGGTGCAGAGTCTTGTTACCAGACATAGGGTCTTGCCGCAGCAACCGTCTTGACCCAGGGCAGCACTAATTCCTCAAGGAACATGACATAGGTCTCCGTGTTGAGTCTGATGCGCTGTGGCAAAATGGACAGAGGCATAGCGTACTCATCACCCAAAATAACTTCGTAATCAACATTTGACTCATCCAACTCTTTCCAAATCCTCTGAAATCCAAGCACTCTGAAATGTGCGTATTGAAGCTTCCGGCGTGAATGCAAACAGTACATAAAGTAATTTTCAAATTCCTGGTGAAATGCGTCATTGTGCTTCTTTTCTTATAGACGGCGCCCAACTGACTCTACTATACTGCGCAGTCGACAAAATATAACACAAACAACTCGCATGCATGAAATTTTTTTAAAAAATATAACATTGCGATAATTTATCCATCGCACCTTGTAAAATGTATTCTTCTCGTTTTCATTGTATTTTCTGCCTAAGAGAAAACTTATTCTCAAGTTCTCCGAATTTCTCAGATAAAGAATTGTCATTATTAACGTTTGATGAAGTTATTTTCTATTTATTGCATCACTCAGACCTTTTTCCAGATTCTACGACCAGTAGCAATGAGGCAAAAATAAGATACCTCCGAGGGGATTGAACTCGCACCTGAACGTGCTTGGGGGCTGTCGAGCATTAATAATACCTGTTTTATAAAAAAAAAAATACAACAACAAATATACAACAAGAAAAATACAATAAAAATTAATATTTAATTAATTTTCTTTTTAACATTATTTTAACAGATACTCGTATTTGAGTAGATATTCTGTTTTTATTTAAACAGTGTATTTAAGTATATAACTCCACCGGCCTGAATATTTGTTGATGTCGGTTGTTAATCCGTTTAGTAAGTCTCCAAAACTATCCGTGACATTTTCTGTTTACATTAAGATACACTTTCAGGGTAAAGATCGAGAGTTACGAGAAATCGGAAATTTGTGTTTATAATGTTTGATTCGTCTTCTTTTATACTGTGAAATCATTTGCGGTCGAGCGGTTATGATGGCCTCCCCTATGTTGATAGTGATCGGAGGTTCGAATCCTGCCAAATGACACATATATTCATAACGAAATTTCTCAAAAAATATTCAGGCCGGCAGAGTTATATAAATATACTGTTTAATTGAAAACAGAATATCTACTAAAATACGACCATCTATCAAAAGTAATGTACAAACAAATAGATTAAATATGCCAGTTATTAATCCATTTCGTAAATCTCCGGTACTTTCCACACACACACACACACACACACACACACACACACACACACACACACACACATATATATATATATATATATATATATAATAATAATAATAAAATCGACTCTGTACGTATCCAAATCTTCAAATCTTACACAAGTAATTCTTAAGGACCACGAATAACCGACAGAATCTAACTCCGTTATTGTCCGCCGCTATAAAGCTTTGGACAATGAGGGGGAAAAAAAAAGAAAACTGCGGAGCACCGAAAATACATACAGTACTTCACAGCAAAGAAAAAAACCCCTCTAACGGAACGAACCACAAAGAAAGAAAAGTGCTCGATACAAACTAACCAAAAAGGATTAACCAAGAGGCAGTTACGTAGAGCAAAAACACACGAGAAAAAATCGCAAGATCGCCAAGACCTACCGCGGTTTCGCACAACGGCCCTGACGAGCCGTTGTGCGAAACCGCGGTAGGTCTTGGCGATCTTGCGATTTTTTTCGTGTGTATATATATATATATATAAGAGATAATAACTATACTCGTGTCGAAAAACCTTTTATGCATCTATGAAGAAGAGAAAAAACGGTTTTAAAAAAGAAAGAGCTAAGTTCATGAACATCAGTCAAAAGGGTTTGGACCGAGTCAGCACGAAGCCCCAAGAAAAAAACCCCGATACGAGCAATCAACTAACAAAATGCGCTCAATAGAGCGGAATAATTAAAGAATACCTAGTGAGCCAGACAGACCTACCTAGGTTTCGTCAGGGAAAGCTGGAGCTAGCTTTCCCTGACGATCCGTTTAGGTGAAACCTAGGTAGGTTGTCTGGCTCTCTAGGTATATATATATATATATATATATATATATATATATATATATATACTGGCAGTTTAGCCCGGTTTCACTCGGGTAGTTTATGGAATAATAAGAATAAGAAACATATGATGAATTTACATAGTAAATACTTACACAACGTCTACCCTCGTCATTTTTGTAGATATAGATAACAATGTAGATTGTTTCTATTAGATTAGGGTGCGAGGGGGAGGGGCACACACACACACACACACACACACACACACACACACACACACACACACACACACACACACACACATATATATATATATATATATATATATATATATAATATAAAGAGGGGTGATCGATTCTATATTATAATCAATACATAAACTGATCCCTGACTTTATGAAGTAATAATATATATTTTTCTACTCCTAATTTTGGCTTTCTGAAAAATTACAAGGTGCCGTTAGCGTTCTAAAATTTTGATCTACATCTGAGCTCAACTCCCGTCGAGCTAGACTGCAAAATGCAGACGCTAAGAAAGAAACAAATACTTGCAAAAAACTTCCACCGTCGTAACTTTTATAGATATAGATATAGACAGACCTGGTCGGTTTAATTTAATAAAAAAATTTTAGATGAATATATGGTGCGTAAATATACATTTTATATATGAGGCTATGAAGGCCAATCGTTAGCAATCTAGCTATATAACGTTAGTTTCATAATTTTCATTTAGGTTTTAAGTTTAATTTTATCTGTAATATTTTTTGTTCGTTTATCAGTTCCAAATATTCTTTTACTTTCTTGCATTTTATTTTATCTCTTTTCCTAAACTCGGCTTTCTTTTCTTATTTTCCTTCCATCTTTTGTTCCTTCATTTTGTTTATAACTAATTTTTCTTTTCTCCATCATTTTTTATTTTTTATTTTTTATTTTTTAATATTGGTCACCCAATACAAAACCAAAGTGCTATTTAAGGTAGAAGGTTATTCTCTGGAGTTATATTAGAGTCGAAAAGAACAAGACTTTTGAGTACAGGGCAGATGTAGACATTAGTCAGTCAGTCAGTCAGTCAGTCAGTCAGTTAAGTGCCATACGTGATACACGCTTTGGGTGATCATGTCTTGAAAGAGACATGACTGGGCAGAAGATTTTCCCACAGTAGGTTGCTATTACTTTCTGCAGTAGACTGGTTGCCAGCCAAGGCTATAGAACCCAATTTGTCTTGTTATTTGACTCATAGATAAAAGGTGAAGAAATGTATTATATTATAAGGTAGTAATTAGTGGGGGATCAGTTTATTACTTCATAAAAATATAAAACCAATCCCCCACTTTATGTCCAGTAGAAGCCCTAATCATATCTCCAACTATTATATTCAGTCAGTCAGTTAAGTGCCATACGTGATACACGCTTTGGGCGATCATGTTTCGAAAGAGACATGGCTGACAGGCCAGAAGATTATCCTTCAGTAGGTTGCCATTGCTTTCTACGGTAGACTGGTTGCCAGCCAAGGCTATAGAACCTGATATCCAAAACGTAGCTGGATGGAAAAGAGATTGATTATAATATTATATTAATGAGCAGTAATTAGGGAGAATCAGTTTATTACTTCATAACAATAGAAAACAGATCAACCACTTTATGCCCAGGACAAGCTTTAATTTATTCCAACTATTATATTCAGTTAGTTAAGTGCCATACGTGATACACGCTTTGGGCGATCATGTCTCGAACGAGACATGACTGACTGGTCAGAAGATTATCCAATCTGTCCTGTTATTTAACCCATAACTTGAGGGAAGAGACGGATTAATACTTTTCCCGAGGGTATTTGTGCGTAAGTGAATGCAAGGAGTTCAACTGGAATTCGAACATGGCTCCCCGATTTATCGATTCGGGTCGATATCCACTGCACCGCAACAATAAAAAGGTATATTCATTTCTTTTGATGTGTTTATTATTACTTATATTGTTTCTTGTTATCATTATTATTGCTGGTGTTGTTCTGCTTGTTTCTTAGTTCATTTGTTTCTTGGTTAGCTAAGTGAATGCCATGAATTCAACTGGAATTCGAACTCGGGTCCCCGATTTGTCGTTCCGAGTCGATATCCACTGCACCACAATTAGAAGGAATTAGACAACCACTCCTAAACAGGAAATAAGGGATAAACCTCTAATCATGTTCAAACCTTGGAGGAATGGAAGCGAACGATCGGCGAACTTATTCTACTCTTATTAGTGGAGGGGAGAAAATGAAATAGAATAAATAGTGAATAAAATTTCTGAGTTCAGACGCAGACACTATGATTTCAGAGCAGAAGTAGTCTTTAGAAGGGACCGGAAACCCAATCATGAGCAAGAAACAAGGGATAAACTACTACCAACCGGGGCAGTGTGTGAGCCGGACGATGAGCAAACATATCTACTCCTATCTCCAAAGTATTTACTTTATCAATATTTAATTTCTCCGTTTAAGAATTTATTTGTAAGAAAAGAAAAAAAAACAAAAAAAAAACCAGCAAGAATTCAAATTGGATTAAGAAAAAAAATAAGTCGTCTAATTGTGTTTTATAACAACAGTTAATTTTCCTAACATTATTATTAGTAGTAGTGGTAGAAGTAGTACTAGTAATAGGAGGAGCAGAGCTAGTAATAGGAAGAGGAGTATTAACAGGCGTATTCAGAGGTATTGTGGTAAGAATATTAAGACTAATTGTATTGGTACAAGTAAAAACCCGCCGTGACAACCATTGACACGTGAAAACGTGACTCTCAAAATCTGACAGAGAAAATACAATGCATACACAATATTTTCAAATTCTCACCGGACGTAAAAAAAATGGTCAGAAATTTAGAAAAAATAAATTTAAAAAATTTCCTTGATTTTCAATAAAACACACACATTTTTTATATAATCATTTCACCCCAAGTAATGCTACTGGTGAACAGCGGGGTTACAATGATAGACTGAAAAAGGTACAGGAGATGTCGAAGACAAGACAAGAGATGGATGGGAATCAAGTAGATAAAAGATGGCAATTGACATTGCATTTAAACTTTTGGAGATTTTAGGTATCAGAGAAACAAGTGAGTTCCACAAAAATAGTGAAAAGATTGGAAAAGAGAAAGCCGGAAACCACATCCTAAAGAGGGAAAAAGGGAAGAGCCTCATCACCTGTTCAATAGACGTGGGTGAAGTGTGAACCGGGCGATAGTTTAGTCTATCTACTCCAATTGAAAAAAAAGTGAAAAGATTGGAAAAGATTGAAGAATAGTTTTGTCTTTGGACACAGAATTTTATTCCATCCATACGTACCCTATACTTTTATATATATATATATATATATATATATATATATATATATATATATATAATCAGTTACTCTTGTCCCTCAAATATAGACAACATTATAAATTCTCATAATAGGCAAATTAGAAAGAATTTATGTAATACTGACTCTGAGTCCGGAATTTTAAATAAATGCAATTTTAGCTCCGTGGATGCCTGCCCGGTGGAGGGCAAATGTAAATCCACCCAGGTAATTTATGAAGCTCACATTTCACCATCCAACAACAAGAATAATTACTGGATTTATATTGGTATGTCCGCGGGGCCTTTTAAGCAGAGATATTACAATCACAGGTATTCGTTTTCGAACCCAGGTCAAAAATACCAGACAGCCCTTTCACGGAGATTCTGGGAAATGAAGGAAGAAGGGCTGGACCCTGTAATTAGCTGGAGACTAATAGGTTCAGCCCATATTCCGAGGAATTTTCGTGATAGGTGCAATCTGTGTCTGAAAGAAAAAATTCTAATATTAAAGTACCCAAAACAACACCTACTCCTGAATTTTAGAAAGGAATTCATTAGTAAGTGCCGCCATAGAACGAAATTTGTGAACATTTAAATTTTAAATTCTAAATTTAGTTTTTAGAAGAGTAAATATAAATTTAATTGTTTTTGATAAATTAATTTAATTTTTGAATAGTAATTTTAACCCCTCTACCTTCCTCTTCCTGTCTCCTTTGATTATCTACCTTTATAAAATATGGATACTTTTACTAATTTAACCCCCGATTTCTTCTGCAAGTATATATATCTTTTTCACAACATAAATTTTTATAAAAACTTTAAAAATAATTTTTAGAATTTTTTTATTTACATCTAGATTTATCATTAATTAGATTAACTTAATTAAATTTAATTAAATCATATATCTGCTTTTTCCCCTAAAAATGTTTTTTCTAAAAATCTTTTTTCTAATACTTTAACCCATTTATGAACGCCAGTTTTGTTTGACACGTATCGAGCGTCTCTAAAATATGGAAATTTTTCTTTTTTCTTTTCTTTTTCTTTATCCATCTTACCCCTTCCCACCCTTTCCTTCTGTTTTGTTTAACGCAATTCTCAATTTAACACAACTTCCTATTCAATCCTTTTACCCATTTCCCTTTGTAAAGCTAGACAAAGCCAAATTTTCCAATTTTTTCACTTACAACTCTATTTAAAAGTAAAATTGTCCAAAATCTAAAAATAGATGTTGATTGATAACCGATTTTTTTTGTGACGTAAAATTTTTTAATTCTTAACCTTCATTTGTTATTTTTTTTTATTTCATTTTGAAATGTGGTAATTGCCGATGAGATATGAAATCTCTCTTAGGGATTTCATTCTGAAATGATCATTCAACAGTTTTGAACATCGAAATTTATTTTATTTTATAATTAGCTCTGTAATTTTAATTACATTGAGCTCTCCTCCTGTATCATTTTTTAATATTAAAATTTTAATATTAATTAGGATCGGGTCTTTGGGATTTACCTTCCTACTTTTCCTTTTGGATTAAAGTTATTTAATATATATATATATATATATATATATATATATGTACTACCGGCCATAATTATTAGACCACCCCAGTTTTTTAAAAGTAATTATGTATTTCATACTATTTTTAGTATTTATTGCCAAGTGGATAATTCTAAACGAAAACAGAATGGTTCTCTTGTTATTATTACTTTGCAAAATTTTACAAGGCAAGTAATCAAAGATGAACTCGTCTGAATCACCCTAAACTTTCTTTATTCTTTCATTGATGAAACTGCAATATCGGTAATTATTAAATATTTACAAATTTATTTGATGCACATGTTATTGTGCAGTATTAACAAAAGAACCATTCTATTTTCATTTACAATTGTTCACTTGGCAATAAATACTAAAAAAAATTTTATGAAATACATTATTTTTTTAAAATACTTGAGTGGCCTCATAGTTATTGCCGTCAGTGTGTGTGTGTATATATATATAGTTGTGGTGCACTGTTTATATATATATATATATATATATATATATAAATGCATCAGAGCGAAGAATATTAATCAGTGTGATATTCATTGCTGAGTAATTTAGACATGTGTGTGTGGAGGGGGTGTTTTAGTTGTTAGAAGGTTTTTTTCTCCGCTTATGAGTCCCAGCTTCGAATCACACCATAGATGATTTATCAGAGACAAGGGTTCTTGGTATATTCGGTATTGGAAATCCCAGTGAAAACTTCATAAGTGTAATTGTGTAGACGAAACTGTTCGGAAGCGGTTGATGGATGTACTAGCACAAAGTCACAAGACATCGTGACTGAGACTATGAGCGTACTGGCTTTGTTCAAACTGATGATTATATTGGATTTTACTCTCCCTCTCTCTTCCATGAATTGTAACTAACACCATCATAGTTGCAGTATAGATCTTTTTTACTCGTTTCACCCCAAGCAATGCGGTACCGCCACTGATGCGCAGGGGCGCTATATAAGAGTAAAAGTTTAGACAGGAGGAGAGTGAAGAGAAAGACGAACCAGTTACAGAGAGTGTCAGAGAAAAGGCAAGAAAAGGATGGGAACACAGGTGTGAAGACATTTGCGAAGGCAGAGAGAAAGCGAAAGAACAAGATACACAAGATGCTGTAGAAAGAACTGGAGCCGAGTAGATAAGAGATTGGTATTGACATTGGATTTAAATTCCTGGAGGTTGTAGCCGTCAGGAAAGCAAGTATATGGAAGGGAGTTCCACAGGCAGGAAGTGCGAGAAAAGAAGCTGTTGGAGTTAAATTATCGGCTGCATTTGGTTGATCTGACTGTAAATGGGTGGGACCTTGTTGCCAGTCTGGTTGCACGAGTAAATTCTGTGACTTAAGTTCGTCAGAGCATAAGCCATGAAAATATTTGTGAAATAGATAGCGGGAAGCCACATCCCACCGGTGAGTAAGTGGCTGGAGTCGAGCTGCCAAGTCGGGACCTATCACATTACAGATTCTGCTTTGGAGCCTGTCGAGAACACTGAGATGAACAGCAGTGGCCCCTGACCATATATGGCAGCAAAATTCTATGCACTGACGGATGGCTGATTTGCATATGTTTAAGATGAATTCAGGCAGAAAAAAACTTTCTGGCCCGACACAGTGACCCAAAGATTAGGTGTGCGATTACTTAAACACAAATATTTGATGAGTGGGTACGGTAACAAGGGGCCAGCTATCATGTCAAGTATTTAGTTTGTTAAACAAAATTACCTTTGAAAATAAAGATGTGCTTTATGATTGAAAAAGAGCGACTTATCTAAGATCAAAGTGAGTGCTTTCTACTTTTTTTAACAAAAAAAGAGCAATTATTAGTTTTACTAATATTATAATAACCCTTACACACAGCAGATACCCTTACTAGTATATATATATATATATATATACGAGCACTTATACACAGAAAAAGAAATAAAGACACCTATAGAAAATGGAGTAGATTAACTATTCGTTCAAGAACATTCCAGTACACAAACAGACACAATATTTTAGCTGCAGTAAGGAAGTGTTCTAACAGGAGATGGAAAGAGCGACACGGAGATCCGAAGGCGAATTGGCATGGCAAAGGACGCGTTCCAGAAGATGAGCAAAATACTAACACACAGGAAAATCTCAATAGAAACGAAGAAAAGAGTGCTAGACTGCTACGTGATGTCAGTTCTTCAATACGGCTGTGAATGCTGGACAATATCATCGAAAATGAGGACAAAACTGGAAGCGGCCGAAATGTGGTTCTACAGAAGGATGCTACGGATATCGTGGACTGAGCATACAAGCAACGACGAAGTGTTAGAAAGAATGGCAACAAAAAGGAAATTGATGCTGAGCATCAGGAAGAGACAACTGAAGTTCCTGGGACATGCAATGAGGAAAGAGAGCCTGGAGAACCTGATACTGACTGGACAGATAGAAGGAAGGAGAGACAGAGGAAGGCAGCGGATAACATATTTGCAGGGTCTGATCAGGTGGATGACGGAACGGGGGTTGCCAGGAGCAACAGGAGCAAACATACTAAGAGCCACAAGGGATAGGGAGACGTGGAGATCCATGATCGCCTACGTCCTGAAGGGACAAGGCACATAGAAGAAGAAGAAGAAGAAGAAGAAGAAGAAGAAGAAGAAGAAGGATTTACTGACACAAGTCTTACTGATTCAGATCATTCCCAATGGTATATAGTGAATAAAACTCGCCCACTGAGAATCTTAACTCGATTTTCTAATTAATAATGCCGAGCCATTAACTATTACACCATCCGCACATCCAAGATATATCGTAACGAAACTGATGTTTCGACATCATGTAACCATAAGCCACATATGATCAGAAAATTGTGTTCAATCGAGAAACAGGCTGACGTCATTCAGAGTTGAATTCTGCATCAACACTGCTTGTATTTACATACGCTTTATCTCATATTGAGAGCTTTTATCCTAACAGTATAAATATAGAATACATTTAAACTATATATATATATATATTAGAGTGAATAAGGAACGAAGAAAAACATTTTTACAACGTCCAAAACATTAATTTAAAACAGTGCTCGATGTATAATATATAGAGCTGTGAATATTTATTATAAATTATATTTTAGGACATGTACAAATTTTTATATATCCACTACAAATTGTACATTTGTTTCGACATTGGCACGATTTGTAGTGGTTATATAAATAAATTGTACACGTTCTAAAATATAATTTATAATATATATATATATATATATATATATATATATATATATATATATATATATATATTATTATCATTATTATTATTATTATTAATATATAATATGTGGAGTTCGAATTCCAACTGAATTCCTTGCATTCACTTACGCGCAAATACCCTTGGGAAACGTATTAATCCGTCTCTTCTCTCTAGTTATGGGTTAAATAACAGGACAGATTGGGTTCTACAGCTTTGGCTGGCAACCAGTTTACCGCAGATTATAATGGTGACCTACTGCGGAATAATCTTCTGCCCAGTCAGTCATGTCTCTTTCGAGACATGATCGCCCAAAACGTGTTTCACGTATGTCACTTATCTGACTGATATAAGTTGTTAAATATCAAGAAAAATTGATATCTATTTATTTTTTCAATGCTTAAGACGATTACGAATCCCGTAACTCATTAGATTCGTAGCAGAAGTGGTATGTATTGAGAAAGACAGTTTGACGGTGCCCAGACCTCTCCAGGGTGACCTCAATTTGTATAGCTAACCAAGGCTATAAGGCCCAATATCTCCCTACTATTTACCCATAGCTGGGTGCAGGGAATAAATGAATTCATAGCCTTTTTAAGAGTATTAGAACGTAAGTGAATGTGATGAACTCGACTGAAATTCGAACCCGGCTCTCTAATTTCTCACTGAGCTGCCATCCATTACCTCCGATGTTATTTTTTCTTTAAAAATTAACGCAGTGTGTGCATATATATATATATATATATAGTCATCCGCAGACTGATCTGTTTCGCTCTATCACAGCTCATGAGTACGGTTTAGACTCCGATTGCTTTTAACCCAGGATTGAAACCCGACCAAATTTGCGTCAGTCGGCGATTCTACCTCTGGGCTATGGGCGCTCGGTAGAAGAAGTCAGACTTTTTAGCGTGTATATTATCATTATACACGCCCAATAGCCAGAGTGCTCTAATTCATTACTGAATGAGCGATATATGTGTGTGTCTTTGAGAGAAGAAAGAGAAAAATAGAATTAAAAGGAATAGTGAGAGAGTGACTAATAAAGAGACAAGAAAATTATGAAATAATGAAATAACTACGACATTCTATACATGTGCACACGCACACACTTACCAGGGTTCCAAAACAAACACCCAAAGAAGAAAAGATTAACAATAAAAAGTACATATATTCTTTTTTGGTGGCCTGGGGTAGGAAATGGCTAGTAAATCTCAATGATTCTAAAACGAAACTGTTATCAACTAACCACCATAGACAATCGCATCTACCTCCCATTAGCATGGAACAGGCTTGCCTCCCAGATAGTAAAACACTGCGCCTCCTTGGCCTTACACTTTCGGCGGACCTCAAATGGAATGACTATATGGAATCCATTGCCAAATCTGCCGCTATGAAAGTCGGCTCTCTGTGCAGGGCCCGGAAGTTTTTTCTGCCTGAATCTATCCTGCACATATAGAAATCTACCATCCACCCATGTATTGAATACTGCTGCCACATCTGGTCGGGTGCCCTTGCTACTCTCCTTGGGTTTCTTGACAAATTACAAAGGAGAATCTGTAACGTGGTTGATAAAGACTTGGCAGACCGGCTGCAACCACTCTCTCACCGGCGTGATGTGGCTTCCCAGTGCCTCTTCTACAAGTACTTTCATGGCTTCTGCTCCGAAGAACTTAGATCATTGGTGCCTCCTAAACACGAATTTACACGAGATACTAGATTGGCAACTAGGTCCCACCCTTTTACAGTTAAACAGATAAGATGTAACCGTAATTTCTACTCCAACAGCTTCTTTTCTCGCACTTCCCGTCTGTGGAATTCCCTTCCGCATGTCTGCTTTCCCGACGGCTACAATCTCCAGGTGTTTAAATGTAGGGTCAATAGACACCTCCTATCACACTAACTTCCAATTATTCTCCCAACACTCTCATCTACCTAACCTGCATTCCCGGTATTCTTACCCGCCTATCACCCACCCTCTGACATTTCCTATATTTAACCATCTTTTCTCCACTCTATGTAGCCCCCTGCGCAGTAGTGGTAGTGAAATGCCTTGCTCGGGGTGAAACGCTTATAAAAAAAAAATGAGAAAATTTGTATTTATCGTTTGTGTGTGTGTGTGACAAAAATTTCCTTAAGATTTTTTCATTTTTCTCTTTCGTGTCGTTACGATATTGTGTCAAGAATCCATTCGAGAGCTGTTTTAGTTTCAGTTAGCCTTGAAAAATTGTTAGAAAAATTGTTTGATGTTTTATACAAGAAAAATATTAATTATAATAAAGAAGGAGAAATGTGAAAAGATGTGGTTGCAATAATAATAAGTAGTATTGTGTAGTCTTAGTAACTCAAGGGGAGTGCAAAGCACTCAACTACCTTATGAGTAATATCTGTAGCTATACATACTCATCTCTCTGGACTAAAAAGGTTTTGACCCCTTATTTTCATAGGTACTTCTGGGAAGTTATTTTTATCCAAAATATCTCCCTTTCTCTCCATCAGAGATATGGGAGATCGTGGTCAGTTTCTTTTTTATAGGAGTGACCCGCCAACAACTGTCCATTTTCAGAGTCTGTACTGCCCTCAACTTCATTGCCATACTTTTGTGTTGTCATGACATTTTCGCTTTACTAGACATTTCTTCATTGGAGTAGATAGACTAAACTATCGCCCGGTTCACACTCCACCCACGTCTATTGAACAGGTAAAGAGGCTCATCCCTTGTTCCCTGTTTAGGATGTGCTTCCCGGCTTTCTCTTTTCCAATCTTTTCACTATTACGTAGCCCCCTGCACATCAGTGGCGTTACCACAAAAAAGTCTAACTTGGTCTGCACGCGCAAATACTCCCGTTTTTTTTGTTATTATAATGGTCTGTTAACTTTGCATAATAAATTTTGCCTCTTGTAGTTTAGATTCAGTATTCCTTTTTTTATCACAAATTTTTGCTAGTGACGTTAAACATGGTCAGTGGGGCTCTAATTTGTCTAACCATGAGGGCGAACCGTCTTTCCGATGTTCCATCATGTGATATTTTCCAGTAGCTTAGTATCAAACTCGAAAGAAATGTTTCTATTTTTGCTTTTTGTGATAGACATTTTTTTAGTCTGTTTTTGTTAAATTGGAGTAGATAGACTAAACTATCGCCCGGTTCACACCCCACCCAAGTTTATTGAACAGGTGAAGAGGCTCATCCCCTGTTCCCTGTTTAGGATGTGGTTTCCGGCTTTCTCTTCTCCAATCTTTTTTTTCTTACGTAGCCCCCTGCACATCAGGGGCGTTAGCGCCTTGCTCGGGGTGATATAATTAAAAAAAAACAAAAAAAAAAACATTTGCACCATCCTTTCTGCTAATTCGTTTGATTTAGGTTATTTATGTGCTTTTGTCTGTCTGAATTTTCTTTCAATGCAAGTTTTACATCTTTTTACGTATTCTGCTGTGCTGTTGACGGAATGACGACATCTGCGTTACAAATCATATCTTTTTCAACAGTTAATTTGTGTTTAACCTCTTTAAAACGTTTTTTGTCCGAGAGCAATTATTCCACTTTTTGTATTTTATTCTGAGCAATATACAGTTCAATTCTGTGATCTTGCTTTGTATCAGCAGCTAATTTGTCTCTCGACAAAATATCAGTATCGAAGAAAGTACAGTGTAACCCGGATATAAGATAACAATTCTGTTATATCCGAGTTTCTCTTATATCCGGGTTTGGTCTGTTTTATATGCATTACCACAAGCTCTAATTTAGGACCAGATAAAATATCTCTTATATCCATGTTTCTCTTATATCCGGATCTCTTATATACGAATTATACTTCAAATTTTTCGTCCTCTTATCACTTTCAGAAGTCATGAATCACAATCTCGACAAAGTATCGACATAAGGAATGGTATTGCCTTTCACATACAAAGAAAGTCAAATATCCACTGGGCCATGTGTCCTTAAGATCAAGAAGAATTTCTGGAACTTATAAGCCTAATGTTCAGTAACCATTTTTTCCCAGAGTTCATATTGAAATTTTCGATGTTAATGGTTTTTTGATGTTAATGGCTTTATCCTAGTTTCTCTAGGAATGAGAATGATATATCCTAGTGATCCTAATGAAGCGTTCGGTTCGAAATTGCTAGCGTCTCAAATTATGCGTTCTTTTCTAGAAAGTCACCATATAAATCATAGGTGGGCTCTGTAGGTGCTGAAAAAACACTAATGTATGGTGGTTCTGCCAAAGGGTAGAATCACGACTGGGGAAAGATAGACAGATATTTTTGGCCGGGCGATGTGGCCCGGAAGACCCACATTAAAAAGACCTTGTGACACATCACGCCTTAAGTGGGAAGGTGGGTAAATACCGTTTCGGACTTAGCACTTCTCGTGAGTTATAAACACGACACAAAAATGGCGACACATATATAAAAAGAACAGATTGAACAATTATCATTTGATAATAACGAGCACACTCAAGTGTGACTCAGGAGTGTAGCAGCTAAAACTAGAGTAAAAAACTGAAGGATTTGAAATCTGTTGGAAGAGAAAACCAGATAACTGATATTTTCTTGATGACTGCGGATTCTGAGGCTATTATAAAACTATCAGCAACTGCGTACTTAAGACACAGGAAATAACATTCGACAATATAAGTCAGCACCTAAGAAAATACAGTGAATTCAGATGAAACTAAGTTCATTAAATTTTCTCAAAGTGACTGAACCAGTCCAATGTTTTTCGTTTGAAACACGCTGTCAAATATTCTGAGTTTGAGAAACTGGGATCGAAAAACCAGTCAATCGAAAAGGATTTGATTAAAATGAAATTGGTAAACGGTTTTCAAAATGAAGAGCGCGACAAATGACTAATGCCGTTATAACTGGGGAAAGTGTTCAATAAAATAGTGTGTCTAATTTGCTCAGCAACAAGAATTGATGCCAAAATTTTATTCAACAAAATTTACGGATCTGGTAGATGAAATGGGTACATACGCGCTAGAGAAAAAAACCCCCAAAAAACATAAAAATGTGCACTTGGCGTAGTTATAAACATCATAGAAAAAACAAATATAATAAAATATATATAAAAAAAGATGTGAAAAATGTTTTAAGATGAATCATTTTAAACGTATGTGCAAATCAGAAAGAGAAATGAAATGAAGAGAAAATGAGTGTGGATGTTTTTCATTGAGAAAAAAAGTAAAAAGATTATGAAAAATCCGAATTTTACTAGACGTGCAACTCGATACAAAAAGTAACATGACTTTGATACCCAGGAACTTTTGAAAGAAATTAGGAAAACCAGGTTTAAAAGTTTTGTCCAATTGAATCAGTTTGACGGATCCATGATAAAATGTTAGGCTATTTCAAAATAGCCTAACATTTTTATCATGGATCCGTCAAACTGATTACGTGGAAATTTTAAAAAAGTTTACTTATTACCAATTATAAATTTAAAAATAAGTTTACTTATTACCAATTTACGTGGAAATTTAAAAAAAAGTTTGACTTATTACCAATTATTATGGCAAACAGTGAAAAGAATCACAGTCTAATAGGAAATTATGTGTTAAACATAAATTCGACAAAATTAGTGAACAAAGCCAAGGCAAAAGAAACTGGAATGTTAAAAAACTAAGCAAAGATAAGACTAAAAGAAAATATTGCTTCCTTATATTTTCAAGCACGAAGAGTGCCAGTCCATTTACTACCAGTAGTCGTGGAAAAGCTAAAAATATTACTGGAACAAAATCTACTTGACTGAGTTTTGCCTGGAGAGAGCAAATGGTCCTCCCCGTTACTAATTTTAAGAAAGAAAGATGGGGATCTGCGCATTTGTGGTGACTATAAAATAGGCGTAAACCACAAAATGTGCAGACTCATATTCTATTCTGAATGTAGAATAGGCTTTGAACTCTTTATGCGAGTATGAAAGTATCACCAAAAATTGATCTAAAGGCAGCATACCCTCAAACGCTTAACGATGAAGGCTTTAAAGAAGACGCAATAATAAATACACTACTAGGCTTGTTAAGATGGCAAAGAATGCCATATGGAATTAAAACAATATGCTACCAGTATTTTATTCGTATTTGGTGCTATTAACAACGAAGTAAAAGGCAAAACCAGTATGGTTTTGAATAAACATGCTAGATTAAGAATAAACGAAAAAATAAATTATGTATCAATATTGTGATTTTCTTTCATCATTTAATGATAATTCTATTAAGCTTATCAGACAATATGAAAAAAAAATACATGAAATAGACAAAACTTGTCTATATTATTTAATGAAACATGCATCAATGAAAAAACGTTTCCTATATATATATTCCTAAACAAAAATTAATTACTGAATGAAAGAACAGAAATTATGACTACGAGTAGCCATACCATAAAATACCTGTTAGGTTCATACAACCATGGATGAAAACGTCATAATTTTTTCTCATTTTGAAAATTGCGTGTTCAAAAAATCCCTGTTACGTGAGCGTTCTAAAAAAACCAAAACGGTAAAATCAGTTATTTGAAATCGCCTGAAGACACCACATGGTAGCATGGTAGAAACCTAGGTCACGTAAAAACTCGTTTACAAATGAAGAACAATTTGTTACAATGGTTTATAAAAGCATAGTATCATTTATGCTTTTATAAACCATTGTAACAACTGTTACATTATATATATATATATATATATATATATATATAGTCATCCGCAGACAGATCTGTTTCGAAGCTCATCAGTACGGTTAGACATCCGATTGCTTTTACCCAAGATTGAAACCCGACCGACTTGGTGTCAGTCGGCGATTCCTCCTCTGAGCTGTGGGCGCTCGGTAGAAGGAGGCAGTCTTTTAACGTATGGTGTATCATACGCCAGTAGTTAGGTGATCTAATTCATTAATGAATGAGCGATGCGTAGATGCTAGAATAGCTATTGTTTTTTTGTTTTTTTCAAAGTCTACCATTCTTCCAGAGTGCTCAATCAAGGTGATATATATATAAATCTTTTGGTATATATAAGCCTTTTAGTTAATTTGTCGTTATCAGAATACAGCTATTCTGGCAGCAGTATTCAATGCACAGATGAATGGTAGATTTATAAATCTGCAAGATAGATTCTGACAAGAAAAACTTTCTGTCCCAATACAGTGACCCAGCCATCCTAGCAGTAGATGCAGCTATAGATTTGATATAGTTGTTCCACTCCTGGTTGGTTGAAAAAGTGAGAGCAAGGAAGTGCATTGTGTATAAAAAGTACAGTTAATTGTAGGTTGTAAGCGAGTAAATGAAAGGAAATTCCACAGGTGGGAAGTGTGAGAAAAGAAACAGTTGGAGTAGAAGTGGTGGTTACATTTGAGTATTTCAGTGGTATGAGGGTGAGACCTGAAAGCCAATCTAGTAGCACACTTAAATTCATGTTGTCGGGGCACTAGTGGGGAAAAAAGCTCGTCAAAGCAGTTGCCATGAAAATATTTATAGAAAAACAAGACGTCAGTGAGAAAGTGACTGGAGTCAGGATTGATTACATTGCAGATCCTTCTTTGGATTTTTGCTGAGAACCTCGAGATGAATAAATGAGGCACCAGACCAGATATGGCAAAAGTTTTCAATGCACAGATGAATGGTAGATTTATAAATCTGCAAGATGGGTTCTGACAAGAAAAACTTTCTGTCCTAATACAGTGACCCAGCAATCCTAGCAATAGATGCAGCTACAGATTTGATATAGTTGTTCCACTTCATGACTGTTGAAAAAATGAAGCAAAAGAGGCGCAGTGTGTTACTCTCCAGGAGACTAGCATCAGCCATGCTGATGGCGGACAGTAAGTTTCTATGGTGGTTAAAGGAGAGCAGTTAGCGGGTGGCTGCTTTGTAGATATTACATTTAAGCTTTGTTGTTGTTTATAAAACACCAGGCACTTCAGCCAAGTATAAACTACTCCACCTCTTAGATTTTTTAAAATTAAAGTCGGTTTCGATCAATTCACAGGAGCAGACGAAAACTTAAATATTTCGAAGAAGTAGATGAAAGAAAAAATATATATGAATTTTAATTTTTTTTATAATTTCAACGCAAGCAAAACAATAATGCTTCTAAAATGCAAGTGGTTACTAGTAGTAAGAAACAATAAGACTTTAGGAGAAGGAATCGGGATCCAAATTCGAAACAAGAAACAAACCATAAACCTCTTCTCCTGTTCAAAAAACGGGTAAAGAGTGTGAGCCGGGCGATATTTTAAAAAGTTTCTTCAGCTTGCAAACTGCAATCTTCGACCGTTTCAGCAAGAAACAATAGCAAAAGCTTTTGCGATTAAAAATATTTTTTGTTAACGTGTCAATAGTTTTTTTTTTAATTTTATTAAATAATTTATTCATACCAGATTTCTATTTTTTTTTCTAATCACGTCTCTTCATCCATTTTTCTATTTTCCATTTGTCAATGATGTCAGTGGCCACGTGACTCAATATGTCTTCTCTGCAAACCTAAATCTTGCTCGTTATATTTTTAGTCACTTATTTTTCTCTGCTTTATTTGCATTCGCTTCTGTTGCAGTTGTCAAATTGCCATCTCTTTCAAACGAATTGATACTCTCCTGTAAACAAGTGAAAAAAATAATGAAAGAAAAAGAATAATAGTAACAAATATGGCGTGCAGGTACCTAGTCGTCGCAAGCTCTAAAAAACAGGAGAACTTATTAAAATCTCTGCCCTAAATACTAAAAACGGATAATTTGAAAGAATTCACAAACTTTAATAGATTTTCTCCAAATCCAAAGAAAAATATAAAAAAATAAGAGAAAAAATTTAAAAATCATCAAATCAGAGATGGAAGAAGACGAACGCCTGGAATTTGATGAATTTGTGCATTGGCTGCAGCAAACGACTTCAATTTTGCCATAGCAACAGCTGTGGTGATAAAAATCAAATCACAGTATTGCCATTTTTCATCATGTCAAATCTATCGACGCGAAAGCTTAACAACGTAGGGATAACGAAATGCAGTGAGATTGTAATAAAAACAATTCAATAAGCACAATATCGTTTTATTATCGCTATTAGTTTTTTAAATGTTATATCAAATTTATATCAATTTTATAATGTTAAAAATAACTATCTTGTTCAACGAACACTTGTGTCTTTTCTCCGGGAGGCACAACAACAACAAAAAAAAAAAAAAAAAAGAAGAGAATAAACCATATTTTTCGATAGCGGACAGATAGATGCGTTTGCATTGTTATGAAGGAATTTCGGACACAATAATGAGTTTTCGTTTTGTAGTAGTTATAATAGTAGTAGTAGTTTAGATAGTGATTTTCTGCATTAAAAAAAAAGCCGCGTCTTTGAAGCCAGACATTTCAGTCGTTGACAAAAAAAAAACAAAAAAAAAAATTCTCCTCAAAGAAATTGACAAGCTGAACAAATACACCGACCTCCATATTGAAATAACCAAACTTCGTGAAGTGGTAGTAGGAGGAGTAGAAATAGTATCTAAATAATAATAATGCCTCTCACATCATCAACGCTTGTAGAAGAACTATGACGGATTTCAGCATCTACACAGACCGCGCCCTGACAATTACTCTCCCTCCACATCTTTTCCCGGTGTTCATAATATCAAGCTGAAGAAATTCACCGATCTCAAGCTTAAAATTGGCAGAATGTGGCGCGTTCAAGCCACTATTGTACCATTTACTATTGGGGTGATATCACCGACCTTAAAGTCCTATACTGAGAAAATCAGAATAAGCCTAGTGTCCTATATCATCAGATATTTGTTTCAAGGTAAAAGAAATTTGTTTCAAGGTAAAAGAAATTGACAAGCTGAACAAATACACCGACCTCCAGATTGAAATAACCAAACTTCGTGAAGTGGTAGTAGGAGGAGTAGAAATAGTATCTAAATAATAATAATGCCTCTCACATCATCAACACTTGTAGAATGCTTGCAGAAAAATAATTGCCTCTATTATATAATGGCCGCTCATCTGCATTATGCCTATTTAATAAAATAAAGACTAATACTTAACATCAGTAAAAAACAGCTGAAGTTACTGGGAGATGTAATGAGGAAGGAGGGCTTAGAGAATCTGATACTGGCATGTCAGATAGAAGGAAAGAGAGACAGGAGAAAGCAATTTGTAACATACTTGATGGGCTTGAACAAATGGATGGCAGAGCGGGGCTTGGGAGAGGGTAACATAAGAAAGCCTGTTGAGATTAAACTATCGCCCGGTTCACACTCCACCCACGTCTATTGAACAGGTGAAGATGCTCATCCTTTGTTTCCTGTTTAGGATGCGGTTTCCGGTTTTCTCTTTTCTAATCTTCTCACTTTGTTTTTTTTTGTTTTTTTTTTCAATTGGAGTAGATAGACTAAACTATCGCCCGGTTCACACTCCACCCACGTCTATTGAACAGGTGAAGAGGCTCATCCCTTGTTTCCTGTTTAGGATGCAGTTTCCGGTTTTCTCTTTTCTAATCTTCTCACTCTTATGTAGCCCCCTGCACATCAGTGGCGTTACCGCCTTGCTTGGGGTGATATGATTAAAAAAAAAAGTGCTTCTAGGGATGGGGAGATGTGGAAGACCCTGATCGCCTACGTCCTGAGTGGATACGGCACATAGAAAAAGTAGTAAGTAGTGACTAGTCGACGAGAAACGGTACCGTCACAAGCCAGAGAACGTGATCGAATACGACCAAGTAAAGAACACAGACCGCGCCCTTGGAGCCAGATATCCCTAACACTGACAACTTACCCACTCCACATCTTTTCCCGGTGTTCATAATATCAAACTGAAGAAATTCACCGATCTCAAATTTAAAATTGGCAGAATGTGGCGCGTTCAAGCCACTATTGTACCACTTATTCATGGGGTGATACCACCGACCTTAAAGTCCTACACTGAGAAAATCAGAATAAGCCTAGTGTCCTATCTCTTCAGAAATTTGCGTTGCTTGGCACTGCAAATATTTTGCGAAAAGTGCTCTCTCTTTCAAGTCGTATGAATTGTTGGAAAACACCCAAAATGTTAAAAAAACAAAACAAAACCTCCGATTGAAAACGAAAACGGTGCAAAAAAATAAAAATAAAAAATCCTAATTATTATTATTAGATATTTACCTCTTGTCCCCACTGAGACGTGATGTGACACAGAATTCAAGTTTATGGTGATGAACCCGAACGCATACGCTCCGACCAGGACTAAAATTTGTCCAGCCTCCGCAACCGTTTGTTGCGCTTGACTCGGTGATAACCACGGATCCACCCTCCTAGTGCAATGGGGCAGTGTAGCCTCACGCATGTGTTCCCCATGATCAAGCATCTCTCAGTATTTATTTTTTTCTCAACAGCGTCTCTGTCCGTGAAGAGACGCACAAACTAACCGCACTCTGTCCGGAGACTGAGATCCAACTGAGAGATCATAATCCCTACTCGGCTGGTGCCCGGTAAGTAAAAGAGACAGTATAATGAATTTGCTGTGATTTGGGTTTTGTTCTTACAAGTTAGATATGTGTCACGTGTATTAAAGCAATAGGTAATCATTTTTAAATGTATCTACCTGGAATATTTTGGATGGTAAAGTGTATAGTAGTGTATTTTTTTTTTTTAATCATATCACCCCGAGCAAGGCGGTAACGTCACTGAAGTGCAGGGGGCTACGTAAGAGTGAAAAGATTGGAAAAAAGAAAGCTGGAAACCACATCCTGAACAGGGAACAAGGGATGAGCCTCTACACCTGTTCAATAGATGTGGGTGGAGTAAACCGGGCGATAGTTTATTCTATCTACTCCAATTGAGAAAAAAAAAATGAAAAAGAAAAAAAAAGAAAAGTGAAAAGATTGGAAAAGAGAAAGCCAGAAACCACATCCTGAACAGGGAACAAGGGATGAGCCTCTACACCTGTACAATAGACGTGGGTGGAGTTGTAAACCGGGCGATAGTTTATTCTATCTACTCCAATTGAGAAAAAAAAATGAAAAAGAAAAAAAAAGAAAAGTGAAAAGATTGGAAAAGAGAAAGCCAGAAACCACATCCTGAACAGGGAACAAGGGATGAGCCTCTACACCTGTACAATAGACGTGGGTGTAGTGTGAACCGGGCGATAGTTTAGTCTATCTACTCCAATTGAAAAAAAATGCATATGTTTGTATAAAACGCTTGTCTGCTTAGGTGTATGTTAGACATATGTGGTAACATTTATTAATATATGTGCATATGAGAGTGTGTGCGTATTAATGTACATGTCACGTGTATTAAGGACATCACTTAGCATCTTCCATAATTTACCATGACTTTTTGTTAGCCTGAAGTGAGCATTTTTAATTTTAAAACAATTGATAAACTAATAACGCTTTTACTTGTGTGTTTGAATACTTGTTACAAAATAAAATCCTTACATCATTTGCCTTGAGAAAGTTCACCAGAGGATAAAACGCGTCGGCTGAGATAAGTTTTCCTTTTGTCTTTATTCATATTGTCCTTAAACAGATAAAGTTTTAGTTATATCTGAATTTACACGCAACATATACTGATCAAGGACTTAATACCACAAAACATAAATACCGATTTCTTTCGGTCAATACTTTGTCGGATGAAAAATATTTGCGACATTTATGACGAAAAAAAAAGTACAATTCACTCAGTAATGAAAAAAGAGGTGAGAAGGGAAATCAATGAAACACTATTAAAATATAGTGTATGGGTAGGTTTTTGAAGGCTATCACAATGCGTTTAGTAAAATAAAGGAAAGTTAATAACAAAACTCTCCTATTAAAATATATTTATTAGTAAAATAATTAACCAGGTAAGTACTAGTTGTTATTAGTACAGACAACTCAATTAAAATGTAGTCCTTAGAATACACTAGTGACTATGAAAGAAGTACGGCCTCGAGTAGCCAGAGAAGCAGCACGAGCATTCACCACCGTCAGTTACCGAGAACGAGTAAGTGTAGCTCATGGGGAACACGACCATCTTGACTTGACAAGCGCTTAGAGAGCAATCGACCTGATGTCACATTTGTGCACAAGAGCAGCCACGAATGAATCCTGACAGAAGGTTGTGATAAAAACAGTGTGAAGGTAGAGGTACCAAGACCCGACAAATTAAATCGGTGAAGTGTTCCAATCGGCAGCTCATGTCCCTTTTGTGGATGGCACACTCAAGACTAGTTCCAGAAACATTTCTATCTCACACGATGTCTTTGTGAATAACTGACACCAGCGGGAAAGTGAAGGTGGTAACACTGCTTGCAACAACATATGTGCCTAGAAAGGTTTTGTAACCTTAAGTTGCAGACAGGAGCTTACATATTTACTCGCCGAAATATTTGAGCGTCGGAGAGGATGTCGAATCAAATCAAATCATAAAAATGACCCTTTTAAATGACATGTCCTTGTTCCTTAATGCCATGTCTCTGTTCTTTACAGACGTAGGTATTCATGACAGAACACGGTTTCATTTATTATTTGTGATTTGCCATTACTACTTGGGAAAGAGAGCGAAGAAGTTTCTTGCTCGCTACTTTATGGTTTTAAATTTGGAGTTATCCTTCTCCTAGGTTGACTGCCACGAAAGCTAGCGACAACATTTTTTTATCTAACACAAAGCTCAGGGGAGGAGAGAAAAAAAAACATATGTTCATGACGTTTCCAATGCATTAATACGAAACTGGGGTACCTCGATCAATTACGTGAGTTTGAATGCAAGGAATTCAACTCGAGTTCAAATTCCAGTTGAATTCCTTGCATTCACTTACGCACAAATGCCCTTGGGAAAGGTATGAATGTTTCTCTTCCCTTCAGTTATAGATTAAATAACAGGACAGATTGGGTTCTATATCGTTGGTCGGCAACCAGTCTACCGCAGAAAGTAATGTCAACATACTGCGGGATAATCCTCTGCACAGTCAGTCATGTCTCGTTCGAGACATGATCGCCCAAGCGTGTATCACGTATGGCACGTAACTGACTGAGTGAGTTTGATCCTATGCTTAGAAAATCGTTGCGGGCACATCGATGGGGTCCAATGGTTAGCAAGCTTATCTCGTTAGAACGATTTCGACTGAGTAGTGAGTTCGATCCTCATTGGGTACCCCATACTTTTGTCCTTGTACACATCTAAGCTAGGCTTAGAAAATCGCCTTTAGTACGAAAATGAATATCGCAAACTAGAAATTGAAATTGGCTCCCAGTTTTCATTTTCGGCGTCTTAACGATAATAATTTAAAGGAGCAAAAAATAAACAAAAGAAAGAAAATTAAAATTTGCACATGCAAAAGAGTTGAGATTACAATCAACTATTACAGTCAGTTAAGTGCCATACGTGATACACGCTTGGACGATCACGTCTCGAAAGAGACATGACTGACTGGGCAGAACATTATCCCGCAGTAGGTTGCCATTGCTTTCTGCGGTAGACTAGTTGCTGACCAAGGCTATAGAACCCAATCTGTCCTGTTATTTAACCCATAACTGGAAGGAAGAGACGGGTTAATACCTTTCCCAAGGGTATTTGCGCGTAAGTGAATACAATGGATTCAGCTGGAATTCGAACTCGGCTCCCCGATTTCACGTTCCGAGCTGATATCCACTGTACCACAACGCACATCGACTATTGCAGTAAATGCTAAAATTACAGAAATAGATTAGAGATGTTGACGCTAAATTTGAGGTGGGAAAAATTGAGCTCCTACCATAGAGTGAGTAGAGGAGTTATTATCATTCACAAATTTACAATGCGGAGAGAAGAGAAAAGAATAAAGATATCTCTCTCTCACACACACACACACACACACATACACACACACACACATATATATATATATATATGCTGTTAAATATAAGAGACAATGAATGTCTGTTATGTTTAATCATGAGCCGTTCTGAACGTCGTATTTTTGCTTTAATTTCAGTTGAAAATAAAGACAAAAATTCTCCAACATTTGGATAATTATTTAGAAGAAGGCTTAGAAGAAAATCAATAAATAATTATCCAAATGTTGGAGAATTTTTGTCTTTATTTTCAACTGAAATTAAAGCAAAAATACGACGTTTAGAACGGCTCATGATTAAACATAACAGACATTCATTGTCTCTTATATTTAACAGCATATGTTTAGAAAATTACTTGCTGCCTCGATATACTATATATATATATGTGAAAAGTGTATGCATAATGTATAATTATAAATATAAATACATATATATATATAAATATGCATTTTGTTATGTATATTATATTGTTTACATATTATATATGCGTGGTACTTATTTAAAAGCCCTCAATATCAGTGATAGTGCAGACATATTCATATAGGTAGGTGGGAGTTTCTAACCCTGGGTTTCACGCTTTTGCGATCGTCAGACAAACTGATTAATTTTTTTTAAATTTAAAAATTTTTTAAATTTAATTTTTAAATTAAAATTTTTTTTAAAAAATTGATCAGTTTGTCTGACGATCGCAAAAGCGTGAAACCCAGGGTTACAAATTCACACCTATCTATCTATCTATCTATCTATCTATCTATCTATCTATCTATCTATCTATCTATCTATAAAATCTAGGTGAAAAGAACCAATAGTTTTACAATTCCGAGTTCTCAAGCAATTATTAATCTTTTTTTCTAAAAGTGCTTAATACAACAAATATTGCAGAGCATAATATAACTAAATTTGTTTTTTAATTAAAATTAATATATTTCATATTGCAATGTAAAATATATTAATATATTAATAAAAAATATATATTTATTAATATATATTTTATTAATATATTAATATATATTAATAAATATATATATTAATATATTGATAAATTAATATATTTTACATTACAATGTAAAATATATTAATTTTAATTAAAAAACAAATTTAATTTTATATATATATATATATATATATATATATATATAAAGTAGATATGTTTGCAATAAAATTCCGTATTCAAAAAAACGTTTATTCAAAAAGTGCTCAATGCAAATTAGAGCGAATAATATTTAAAATTTATAACAAGTAGTCTGTAATACCACAACAAAAGTAGCTATTTTGTTTCGACATTTCTTGTGTCGTATCACGTGATGGTGCTGATTACAAGTTGAAGAGTTTTAAAATGTTCAAAACTCGCCAAATCTCTTCAGTAGGAGAGAAATTGTTACATAGTCTGTGATGTCTAATTAAAATACAAGTAATTTTCTAATTTGATGGACATAATAACTGACTCCTAAAAACAATTTATTCGTGCATTAATGTTTTAGATACCTCCACTCATTTTTCTATACCTAAATTTAAATTGAAGTTTTAATAATAAATATGTTATTTTCAAGCTTTAAAATTAGCATTAATTGAAAGCCAAGGGATTAAATTTACTAATTTCAGTAAGCAAAATACCCTGGTGTATTTTGAACCGAAATTATATTTATCGAAACCAAAAATTTTCTAAATTTTCAAAAAAATTTTCAAAAAAATTTTCAAAATTTCAAATTTTCTGCCATTTTTCATCGATTGTAAACAGAAGCCAATTCTGGGTTTTAAAATTTTTTACAAAAATATAATATACCTCGCTGACACATTATTTTTTTCAAATTACCGAATTTAAACTTACTTTCAGTTGACTTGAAACAAGAATTACTTGCTTACTGCTTGAAAAATATTTCAAAAAGCATTCCTCAATTAGGGTAGCCTTGTTATCACAGCTGTCAACACCTTATCAGCACCTTAAAAGCAGCTGACAACTGATGATTTGGTATCCGGCCAAAAGTATGGAAGACGAATTTGGTATAAATCTTATTCATACAAATCGTGTTTGTTTATTTTTTATTTTTAACTATGTTAAAATTAAAACTTTAACACAGTTTTCAGCAATTATCCAATATTTGATGAAATTTTAGTTAGTTTAGCTTTGTAGGCTTATGTTTGAAGATGTTTTATGAAAAATAAAAATTAAAATAATATAAAACTTTCTTTTAAAAAAATTTACAATTTAATAACAGAATGAAAATAACAGCAGAGTTAACGCAATAATTTATGAAATGTTATGGTATTTATTAATTTTTATTTTTAATATCTATTTTTCATATTATTTTTATGTACCTCTACAAATTGTGAATTTCACAATTATTATTTGTTTTGACAAAATTAGAAAATTAGGAATTAAAATGTAAAAATTGCTTTAAATGTTTAAGGAATGACTTGCAAAACAGGCTGTTGAATTTTAAACGTCTTGAAGAAACTTGAATCAGAATCAAAGTATAGTTTTCTATGTAAGGGGAATAATCCAAAACACTTGTAAACTTCTAAAATAAATACGACCTCTATGGAAACTTGTTATGACCCCTATGGAACATCGTACTTAAATGAACATATTTATTTAAACACCCAAAAAATTTTTTTTAATTATTTGAAAAATATAAAGGGTGAAAAATTTTTATTAAATTTTTATTAATTTTTTGATTTTTTGATAGGCAATATAGTCATCAATTCTTTACTAAAAAAAAGGACAACAGTTCTTTCAAAGATTTTAAAAATATTTTAAAAACTTTATGAATTATTATAATAATAACAAAAAAATGAAAACAATTCTTTTAAAATTTTATTAGTAATCGAAAAAGATTTTTTTCCAGACTATAATGTCCTTAATTATTATTATTATTTATTCCAGCAATTAAAAGCTTATAAAATTAAATTATATCAGAGTTTTATTGCATTTTTATTTTACTCTTCGGGGCAGATTTTCGGATAGTGCCGAATAATTCTAAATAAAAAAAAATAGATGATTTATATTCCTCGATGAATTCTGCGTTTAACTAATAAAAAATAATTTGCAGAAATTAAAATTTATTAAAATTTCATGAATTTACGTGGAGTGGGTAACAGAGTTAATTTGTTTTTCATCAATATTTTAAAAAATATTTCAAAAATAATTTTATTCTTTTGTGAATGAGTACTGAAAGTTTCATTAAAATCCGACAATTATTTGATTTTTGTGAGAATTTCCAAATTAATGTGTTTGTCACTGAAAAAGTGAGTTACGTAAAAACATTACGTAATCGATTGTAAACAGTCGTAAGATTTTCTGCAACGCTAACTCAAATCAAAACAAAATTTTCTGCCAAAATTTCCAACATGTTAAAAGGGATTAAAAAATTTTATAAAATAAATTTCCTCTTAATAATATAAACATTTTGATAAAAAAGGTTCGTTTTATGAAGTTTTGAACCTTTTTAATTCATACTATCCTGGATTTTTTGAGATGTAATGGAAGTACCTAAAATGTTTGATTAAAGTAGATATCAGTATTATTAACTGGCTATTAATTTTTTGCAATAAAAATTAAAATTTATTTTCAAATTCATTACGAATTAATGATAGAGATTACGAATTTTAAATTCTAAATTTAACTCAACATTAGGTTTAGATTATTATAAAGTTATTCAAATATGAAACGGAGAAGAGAGGTAGACATACATACATATAAATATATAGATTTCATGCATGTTTCATTAAATAATATAACGTCTGATAAGCTTGATAACATTATCATTGAAAGAAGAAAGAAAATCACAATATTGATACATTTTTTTTTTCATCCTATCTAAGCTTTCCGCTTACATAAGCCATTATCAAAGATGATAATTAACGGTTCACAGACGAACAATAATGATAGTATGTTTATGTTTGTTTGGAAGATTTTCAAAGCGTCGACGAACGCGTGAGTACGGGACGCTGAAGTCGAAAATCGCACCACAACTCATGACGTCACACATGACTGCGTGAGAGTGAAAACGAGAAGTATTATGTATGGAAAATATACATACCAACATATAGAAAAACAGATAAATATATACACACATACATACATATGCGTGAATATATACATGTACAAACACATTTTTTAAAAATTCTATCACCCCGGGCAAGGCGGTAACGCCACTGATGTGCAGGGGGCTACGTAATAGTGAAAAGATTGGAAAAGAGAAAGCCGGAAACCACATCCTAAACAGGAAACAAGGGATGAGCCTCTTAACCTGTTCAATAGACATTGGTTCTTTGTGAACCGGGCGATAGATAGATCTATCTACTCCAATTAAGATCTATCTACTCCAATTAAGATCTATCTACTCCAATTAAGATCTATCTACTCCAATTAGATCTATCTACTCCAATTAAGATCTATCTACTCCAATTAAGATCTATCTACTCCAATTAAGATCCTTATCTATCTCCAATTAAGATCTATCTACTCCAATTAAGATCTATCTACTCCAATTAAGATCTATCTACTCCAATTAAGATCTATCTACTCCAATTAGATCTATCTACTCCAATTAAGATCTATCTACTCCAATTAAGATCTATCTACTCCAATTAAGATCTATCTACTCCAATTAAGATCTATCTACTCCAATTAAGATCTATCTACTCCAATTAAGATCTATCTACTCCAATTAAGATCTATCTACTCCAATTAAGATCTATCTACTCCAATTAAGATCTATCTACTCCAATTAAGATCTATCTACTCCAATTAGATCTATCTACTCCAATTAAGATCTATCTACTCCAATTAAGATCTATCTACTCCAATTAAGATCTATCTACTCCAATTAGATCTATCTACTCCAATTAAGATCTATCTACTCCAATTAAGATCTATCTACTCCAATTAAGATCTATCTACTCCAATTAAGATCTATCTACTCCAATTAAGATCTATCTACTCCAATTAAGATCTATCTACTCCAATTAAGATCTATCTACTCCAATTAAGATCTATCTACTCCAAAGTAGTATTCGATTTTCTTGTAGTTTATTTGTAGTTCTCTCTTTCGACTTTCTTCAGTGAAAAGCTATAATCGCCTATGTCCTGAAGGGACATGGTACAAAGAAGAGGAGAAGAAGCATGTTTTAGCTTTATTGCATTTTTGATTTTGAGGTTCAGAGCAGATTTTCTTCAAAAGACTTAAGTCACTGGTGCCTCCGCAACCAGACTGGCAACTGGGTCTCACCCATTCACAGTTAGATTAACCAAATGCAGACAACTATTCTACTTCTGCAGCTTCTTCTCCCGCACTTCCTGCCTGTGGAACTCGCTTCCATATTCTTGCTTTCCTGACGGCTATAACCTCCAGGAATACAAATGCAATGTCAATACTCATCTATTAACCACTTGACTCTAGTTCTTTCACCACCCCGTATATCCTTTCCTTTCTCTCCACCTTTGCAGCTGTCATAATACCTGTATTCCCATCCCTCTCTTGCTCCTTTCTAACTGGTTCGTCTTCCTCTTCACTCTCTTCTATTTAATCTTTTTACTCTTATGTAGCCCCCTGCACATCAGTGGCATTATCGCTTTGCTCGGGGTGATACAATTTTTAAAAAATGAGTAACTGATAAGGAAAAAATGATTTACATTCCCTTAGGTGTACTGTTTTTTATTAGGTTGTTACAAAAAAAATGGCCGATTTCAGAAATATAATTTTATTCTTGAAAATTAAATGTAGAAATGGTAAAATTAGGCACAATTTGAGCCTTGAGCATCTATGCGCCTCTACATTCAATCGACGAGATTATTTATTGGCTGCGATACAACAATTTTGCAACATGGAGCCACACATCATCATATATCAGAATTGGACCACGTCAATTCACCAATGCAGGTCTCATTTTTTGTAGGTATGTTAAGTTAATTGCAGTACAGCTCTGCATTAATGCTCTGATTGACTTCCAGAAAGCTGCAGTGGATAACACTAATTGCAAACCACCATGCAGTTACCATAATTTTTTTGCTGATGCAACTTTGGCTTTGGGAAATGTTTAGAGGAGTCATCACGATCAAACCTTTAACCTGGTCGTTTATGGTTATCATAAAGAATCCACTTTTCATCACAAGCGATTATTCGGTCAGGAAAGGGATCATTGGTGTTACTCTGAAAGAGAATCGAACACACTTCAAAACGGCTAAGTTTTTGATTTTCATTGAAATTACGAGGACCCTATTTCTTGAGAACTTTCACTTTGCCAATACACTTACAAATGACGTGAGACTGTTGCAGTGCCCACACCAAGTATCTGATACATTTGTCTGACATTTTGACGTGGGTTTCGCTCAACAACTGCTTGCAATTGTTCGTTGTCAAGACTGCATGACTGTCTTGCGCCTTCTTCATAATCAAGGCCCTCATAACCAGTATGAAATTTCTGGAACCACCTTCGTACTGTCCAATCACTTGTGGACCCATCTTCCCATTTCCTGTTGATATTGATATTGCTGATATTCCTCCAAAGATTGAATTATGCAAGAAAATTAAACGAAGATCATGTTTTGTCATACTCATAATTAAAAGCTTCTATGTTTCAAGAATAATTCTGTCTAAGAATAAATTAAAAATTGTTAAAGAGCGCCCATTAGTTATCATGCCTACCAAAAATTCACCGAATATAGACCGTGAATACTATGATAAAATGGCTTTTCGAAATACAACACTTCGAGCGGTCATTTATTTAACTAATACTAGCAATATATCCCGGCGTTACTCGGGTGTAATGAAAGCTTTTATATATATATTATCGATTTTCGGCACTATTGTAAGAACTGCAGCCTTGAAACTTATGAATATTGTTTCTTTTGTTTTTGTCTATGAGTGTATCAAGTTTAATTAAAATTGGACCACTCTTTCTATAACCCGATTTTTTCGATTACCGATTTTCGATATTTATCGGGGGTATCTCGACACAAAACCTAGCTAAGAACACTCGCAGACGCTTATTGTACAACTGTGTAAATTTTCAAGAAATTCGGTTCAGCCGTTTCAGAGTCTATAGGTAACGGACACACACACTCACACACACAGACACACAGACACACACACACAGACACACACACACACACACACACACACACACACACACACACACACACACACACACACAGAAACAAAGTTCCATTTAATTTCAAGACATATTATTAATTAATGGGGTAACAGATGTAAAACAAATATTTTTACTAAGGCTTAGGAATAAGTCCTCCCGACAATTATTTGATTTTTGCAAGAATTTCCAAATCAATGGAATGTGACCGCAAAACTGGCGTTAAATGTTTTATAATAATCTTTGTTGCCCCCGCTGAAGCAAGAAAAACAAGATTTTAACCAAAATTTTGAATGGGCAAGAAAAGATTAAAATATTTAATAAAATATTAAAATATACTTCGGTCTTCCCTTTTAGTAATTACATTGCTGTACGTCATTCCGTTACTAACCTTTTTTACCAAGAGATATTTCCATTTTGCAGAGCATTATTAACATGAAAAGTTATCAAGCAAAGAGTGTTTTCTATAATACCAGAATTCGTCAACAAATCACAAATACCATTAAACACCTGAAAAATATAAAGGGAACAGATTAATCAAACAGCCTTTATCCTTTATCTCCTCTTTATTTCATTTCAATACATTGTTTTAAGACTTTTGATTCATTGAATATCACCATTAAAATTTCTAACAATTCCCACCATTTTTGAAGTACCGGGCACACCAGTACAATAATAAATATCTTCAGCTTCATGAGTCATTTTCATAACTGTTTTGTGTCTGGATGTGTGTATGCATGTATTAGTGATGTATTTTACTTTTTAAAATCGAACACATTTTCGGCTCATTAACTGTAATTTCGCTCGGTATTTGTGTTGTGGTTGAGGTGGAGGATTCTAGTAAGGAGAATCATTTTTTTTTCTTTGATTTTATAAATAATTTATTTCATTGTAAATATTCATTAAGCAACAAAAAAGTATTGTCTGTATGAGACTAATTATCATTTCGTAGAGAACGATTTGTAACATAGTACATTTGTAACATAGTACATGGAGTACGACCAAGAAATTTAATTTTTTTATTGACAGGAAAAATATTCATGCAAATGAGTCAAAGATTGTGAAAAACTAGGTTTTATTTATTAAATGTATAATTTAGTTAGGTTAAAAGCGAAACCCCAAAACGGAATATGATACTAGAATCCTCGGAGTAAAAAAATTATATTTCCGACTAGCAGTATAGCTCGGCGTTGCGCGGGTGTACTGAAAATTTTTAAACTAATCCCTGGTACTGGAGCTCAGTCTCAGCCTAAAGAATATTTGTGTGAAGTTTGGTGAGAATCGGATAAAAATTGTGGATTTGTATAAAGGACATACAGACAAATAAACAGACACACACACAAACATCTCGCCTTATATATATATATATATATATATATATATATATATATTATCGATTTTCTGCACTATTGTAAGAATTGCAACCTTGAAACTTCTGAATATCGTTTCTTATGTCTTTGTCTATGAGTATATCAAATTTGATTAAAATCGGACCACTCCTTCTATACCCGATTTTTTCGATTATCGATTTTCGATATTTATCGGGGGTACCTCGACACAAAACCTAGCTAAGAACACTCGCAGACGCATATAGTACAACTGTGTAAATCTTCAGAAAAATCGGTTCAGCCGTTTCGGAGTCTTTAGATTACGTACACACACACACACACACACACACACACACACACACACACACACAAAGTTCCATTTATTATATAAGTTTAGATCCTATGTTAAAAGGGACGTCACTAGTTCATTCACTTTGGAAGCGTTTTAATGCATATTTTTTAAGAATAAAAAATAAAAAATAAAATTAAAACTTAGAACAAAAAAATAGAAAAATAAAAGGAAAAATAATTTTAAAATATTTAAAAATTGATAATAAGAAAGAAATATAAAACAAAAAGTGTAGCGGAATAAATGAATACGGATAGATATACGCACATATGCACATGCATATATGCGTAAACATACACAGACGTATGAACGCACGTATTTTTTTTATATTTCTGAGATGAGGTAGTATTTACACTATTTACATTATTCGGACTATTGTCCTCATCTTTGTTGCCATTTATACGACGTTTCGGCCGTTGTACGAACCGGCCTTCTTCAGGTGCTAGGAATTTCAAACCGAACCCTTTATTACAATCATTGGGGTATATCATCCTGATTCCTTTCGTAGAGCTCTTTTGGTAGTCAAGAGTTATCTCCCTAGCCTAGTATTGAATTTTAAACTCTTTGGTTGAAGTCACAGGAACTAACCAATGAAGTCACAGGAACTAACCAATGTACTGGGCTATGAGTCCTTAAGGACAAAACAACTGAATTTTTGGGACTTATAAACCTAATGTTCAGTACCATTTCTTAATAGAGTTCATATTGCAATTTTTTATGTTAATGGTCTTCTCCAGTATTTTTTTAACCTGTGTTCATATTGCAATTTTGACAATAATGATTTTCTCTGGAACTCCGTATTACTGGTTCCCATATTGTATTCATCTCTATGCTTGGTCGGCTAACGAGATTTTCGTAGCCTAGCATATGAGCTGATTCATTAAGTTTACGTATTTTCTAGTGGCGTTCTCCATTATTTCAACTTCATCCCATAGTGGGCCGTGATCCCTTTTCTCCCTCCCTATGTGGTCAGCCACGCCTGATTTTTCTATCTCCCTAGGGAAAGACATGACTAAGGAGAGTGTTTACAAGAACATCGCAAGGTCGTAACACGAGGGTGATAACTACCAAAAGAAGCTCTACGCAAGGAATGAGTGATTGTAATAAATTGGGTGTGCTAATATATTAATTTA
Source organism: Ascarosepion bandense (assembly GCA_037127315.1). Taxonomy (NCBI): domain Eukaryota; kingdom Metazoa; phylum Mollusca; class Cephalopoda; order Sepiida; family Sepiidae; genus Ascarosepion; species Ascarosepion bandense. Next base: position 418,616 of record JBBBDQ010000546.1, read on the forward strand.
TTAAAATAAAGTAAAATTAGTTAGGTTTATATCGAAACTTTAAAATAGGGGAAGAGAACAAAACTCGTGGGGTAGGGGGAGTGTAGAAAATGAAAAAAGAAATGTTAGGGCTATATCGATTATTCAGTTTTTAATTATTTAAGTAAGAATTTGTTTCTAGGTCTGCATCTTGTCATAATTCATTTCTTTTGTTCAATAATGTAGGGTTATTTAGTTATATTATAAGTTTTTCTAAAAGCATAAGTTACATCTATTTCCTATTCCATTATAAGAATTGGTTTTCGCGGTGATTTTTCAAGTAATAGTATAGTTTTTGTTGTTATCTTCTAAGAACCCAACATATTTGGAGAGGGCAGTACAACTTAATTTAATATTATGCAAAGTCAATTTATGATTATTGAAGCTAGATTTCCAAAGACTGTCCGTTGATCCAAATTAGAACTTGGTATCGTTGTCAGAATGTATACAACCTTGTAAATTATACATTCGGTCATACAGTGATCGTTAAGTAGATAGGTCGTGTTTTGTCTGCAGTTAGAATTTTTGGTAGTGTTACTGTAATTGTTAGTGAAGTTATTATTAATTTGTAGGTTGGACATGTTTTTCTTTAATAACTTATCGTTATGTAGCGAGATATAGTTATAAAAGTTATTGACGCAACTATAGTTAATTCTGATATTGTTTTAACTGAAAATCTTTTGTAGTGGAGTGGATATCAATTTGGAACGACAAATAGGGGTACCGAGTTCGAATTCCATTTGAATTCCTTGCATTCACTTACACACAAATACCTTTGGGAAAGGTATTAACCCGTCTCTTCCCTCGAGTTATGGGTCAAATAATAGAAGAGATTGGGTCATGATCGCCCAAAGCGTGTATCACGTATGGCACTTAACTGACTGACTTTTAGTGTAGGGGAAGGATTGAAACGTTTGTGGATTAAATTTAGGAAAATTTTACCGACGTTAGTTTTGACGTTTTTATTTGTTTATTTTTCTTCGACAATTTTTTGTATCCTAGTCCATTTTGGGGTTTTAGTAGTAACCTAACTAAATTATACATTTGATAAACATTCGTACATCCGATTTACAATTTATAACGACCTTAACTTAAGGAACGCTAATACCTAATTCAAATCGAAAAACGTTCAGTTCATAATATGCACCTGATGATTGCATAAAAATCCGAGTCGTGTCTAAAACTTAAGATGATATGGATATTTATTTATATATATTTTGACTCTGTTATGCCGCATTGAGCACTATTCTATTAATATTTGATTCATATTTATATACTAATGTGCATTTGTATACACGTATATATACTTACTAATAGCCTGGCGTTGCTCGGGTGTAATGAAAGCTTTAAAACTAATCCATAGTCCTGGAGCTCAGACTCTTTGGATGTTGGCACGAAAGACTAAAAAGCAATAGTTGTTTCCAGTTAAAGCGAAACCGTAGACTGAAAGAAAAATGAATGGATGTAAATCAAATTTTGATTTCCAGGTATCGATATCAAATTTTCTGCACTATTGTAAGAAGTGCAACCATGAAACTTCTGAATATCGTTTCTTATGTCTTTGTTTATGAGTGTATCAAATTTGATTAAAACCGGACCACTCCTTCTATAACACTATTTTTTTCGATTATTGATTTTCGATATTTATCGGGGGTATCTCGACACAAAACTAGCTAAGAACACTCGCAGATGCTTATAGTACAACTGTGTAAATTTTCAAGAAAATCGATTCAGCCGTTTCGGAGTCTATAGGTAACGGACACAGTCACGCAGAGACAAAGTTCAATTTATAAATAAGTTTAGATTAACATTCATCTCTGTTTGTCTCTCTGTCTAAAAATATATATTATTTGGTCATAATAAAATTAGACGAGTACACAGTTGTATTAAAAATTGTTCAATACCATTATATTGTAGAACTTCTGAATATACTTCATTTAAGTTATTACGTGACCTAAGTTTCTATCATGTGGAAAAGACCCAGACAACGTGAAAACAGGCAAGCCTTACAACGGTGGCAAAATAGACAGTACCAGAAAGAAAAGTTAGCTATTATGTTATTCCTAAACAAAAATGAATTACTGAATGAAAGGACAGAATTTATGTCTAAGTGTAACCATACCATAAAATAAAGAAACAGCTTTTTAAATTATTCAAAGAACTACATTCTGACATTACAGTGGATACAAATAATAAAGTGGTACAATATTTAGATGTAGAACTTAATTTACAAACTGGAAATGTCTCGCCATACAAGAAAGCAAACACTAAGTTATCATACAACCATGGATGAAAACGTTATCATTTCTTTTAATTTTAAAAATTGCGCGTTTAAAAATTCCCAGTAATGTGAGCGTTCAAAAAAAAAATCCTCGTTACGTGAGCGTTAAAAGTTAAAAATCAGTTACCCGAAGACGCCACATGGTAGAAACCTAGATTGCGTAATAACTCGTTTACAAATGAAGAATATATATATATATATATATATATATATATATATATATATATATATATTCTATCGTATGATGGAGCAGAAATCTCAGAATTGATGGGAATATACATTTTAAATAAAATAAACAAAACAACCCATATTGACAACCACGGATTATATAGAGATGACGGATTAATAACAGCACCAGACAACAAAAGAATGAATGATAAAATAAAGAAACAGCTTTTTGAATTATTGAAAGAACTATACTTTGACATTATAGTGGACACAAATAATAAAGTGCTACAATATTTAGATGTAGAACTTAATTTACAAACTGGAAATGTCTCGCCATACATGAAAACAAACACTTAGTTATCATACATAAATACACAGTCCAATCATCCAAATAATATAATTAAACACATTTACAAAGGAATAGAACACAGACTATCTAATAATTCGTCAAACATATCAATATTTCATGAAAAAAAATATATATATGAGGATGCACTAAGAAATTCTGGCCATAAAAACATTTTACAATATAATTCTCAACCAAACAGACAAATCAAAAACAACAATAGAAAACGAAACATTATCTGGTTCAACCCACCATTTAATTTAGAAGTAAAGACCAAAATAGGACAACTATTTTTTAAACTACGAGATAGACACTTTCTAAAAGAATCATAACTAAACAAAATTTTCAATAGAAACACAATCAAACTAAACTATAGTTGCACTAATAATTTAGAGAGTTTCAAAACACCAGAAACTTAGATAGCTTCGTACAAAACAAAGCCACCAACAAAGAATGCAACTGCAAGGACAAAAATAAATGTCCACTTCAAGGTCTTTGCAACACAAAAGAAATAATTTATAAGGAAGCCGTACATGACACAGATGGCCAAAACAAAATATATTTGGGCTCAACCAAAGACACCTTTAAAACCAGGTGGTTCAACCACAGATCTACATTTAAAATAGAAAAATTAAAAAACAATACAAAATTGGCTAACCATGTCTGGAAATTGAAATCAAAATAAGGAAAAAACCCAGACATAACGCGGAGCATTGTAAAAATAGCCAAGACTTACAATGGTGGACAAATATGTAGACTGTGCCAAGAAGAAAAATTTGAAATTATGACATACCCAAATAAAGACGAATTGTTAATTGAAAGAGCAAAAATTATGACTAAATGCATCCACACTAAGAAATACCTCTTAGGTTCATACAACCATGGATGAAAACGTCATAATTCGTTTTGATTTAAACAATGCACGTTTATAAATTTCCTGCCACTTGAACATTCAAATAAAACACCGTTATAAGAGAGTTCTTAAAAAGAAAAACGGTAAAAATCGCCTGAAGACACCACACATGGTAGAAACCTTGGTAGCGAAATAACTCGTTTAAAATGGCATATATATATATATATATATATATATATATATATATATATATATATATATATATATATCCAAATGTTGAACTATTTTTGTCTTAATTTTCACCTGAAATTAAAGCCAAAATACGATGTTTAGAACGGCTCATGATTAAACATAATAGACATTTATTGTTTGTTATATTTAACAATACATGTTTAGAAAATTATTTGCTGCCTCGATACACTAAATTTAAGTTTCATGATGCCGCAGCATTAAATGATCCCAACATCAAGAAAAACGTCCCTGTAAACTCTATGAAGATGGCATAAGTCAGCCGAAAGCTTAGAACCAGCATAATAAAAAAATATCCATATATATATATGGATATATTTATATATATATATATATATATAAATTATATTTTAGAACATGTACATAATTTTTCTGTATATATCCACGACAAAGGTACGTTTGTTTCGACATTGAATCTTCAACGTCTCATCAGGTGATATGTAGAGTAATGGAAAGCTTCTTTCCTTATATTTGGTCAGTTTAGTTAGAGGTGTTGGTGGGGGTTAGTGATAGGGGAGTGCGTCTCTGACTGTTGGAATTTTGGAGAGGGTTTAGTTAAAGTGGTTGATTAATGAGAGTCTTTGACCTCTAAACAGATTTAACGTTGTAAGTTTTATATCGTTTGGATTTCTTAGAGTAGCCGGTCGGATTTGGAACCGGATATTTTTATTTAAGCAGAGTCTTTATAATTAATGTAAATTAGTGTATTTAATCTTAACTAAATATGCACAGCTCTATATATTATATATCGAGCACTGTTTTAAATTAATGTTTTGGACGTTGTGAAAATTCTTTCTTCGTTCTGTATTCACTCGGATATATAGTAGATAGACTTAACAAATTGGAGTAGATAGACTTAAATATCGCCCGGTTCACACTCCACCCACGTCTTTTGAACAAGTGAAGAGGCTCATCCCTTGTTTCCTGTTTAGGATGTGGTTCCCGACTTTCTTTTTTTGTTTCCAATCTTCTTTCACTTTTTTTTCTTTTCTCCTTTTTTTTTGTTCTCAATTGGAGTAGATAGACTTAACTATCGCCCGGTTCACACTCCACCCACGTCTATTGAAGAGGCTCATCCCTTGTTTCCTGTTTAGGATGTGGTTTCCAGCTTTCTCTTTTCCAATCATTTTACTCTTAAGTAGCCCCATGCGCATCAGTGGCGTCACTGCCTTGCTTGGGGTGATATGATTAGAATATATTATTATTATTATTATTATTATTATTATTATTATTATTCATAAATTATAACATGGATATGTTACAATATCACTACAAAAGTAGCTATTCTGTTTCGACACTTTTGTGTTTTGTCAAGTGATGTGATAGTTCTTAAATGAATGGTTTAAGAGTCTGAAAACGAGCATGACCCCTTTAATCAGGGAGGTATTATTCTTGAAACAAAGAATATTATTCCAACAATACTTATATATATATATATATATATATATATATATATATATATATATATATATATATAGTAATATTGTTTTTATTGTAAGTCTTCTTATTATAAGTGTTTATAATAAAAACATACTTGACTGCAACACAAGAGTTGTTGTGTTTCGATGCTACATCATCACCACTTCATCAGGCAGGGAAATATTTTTGTGTTAGAAAACATTATATATAGAAATTTTAAAACAACACAGTTGTTACCATATCCAATGAATTAAGTGGGATTGTGGAATTCAAAGGGTTTAGTTAACCAATAGAACGTAGGGTAATGATGGATAGGGGGAATCAGTTAAATGTGATCGGGTCGGGTAACGAATTAGGATTTCGAGGTAAGCTAGAGTTTTGGAGCCATTTATGAAACATTTGTACGCATATATTTTGTATTATGTTTTGTCGTTAATGGTGTCGAATGTGTTCATGAAACGATCACAGAATTTTTTAAAGTTGTTATCAGTTAAAGTGGTGGAATTGTTATAAGAACAGAAATGTCTTAAAACATACTGTACGTCAAACATATGTAGTCGACCTAGTAGGTGATATATCAGTTAATTGGAAAAAATTATTTATCAGAAGATGAGAGAATCAATATATTTATGCAAGTGGACAGACTATAGATTATCGGATCTGGTTATATTATAGCAGATAATAAATTAACTAAACTTTAGGGTATATATAAGACGATGATGACAGATAGAAGTTACTCCGTTTAGGGAAATTAATAATTTCAATTTTTTCCTGTATACATAGAAAACATGGCTCATGTCAAGATTTACAAATTAAGTTAATATTCTCCATTTTACGGTAGGGATTTTATTGGCTTCTTTTAATTGCCAAGATGATGTAGAAAGTGATGTACTCTTGCGATACGTCTTGTTATTGAAAGATAAGATATGCTGGTAACAGCCTGTTTTAAATGGGTTCTTTGTAAAACCGATATATATTTTTTTTTACTGTAGTATTTTTTATGGTAGAAATAGAGCAAAGATAAACTATGGGACCAGTTAGACATTTCTTTTGTAATGGACACTCAATTGGCTTTCGACAATTGCAAGTACTGGCATTATTGTCTGTACTTTTTTTAGGTTCTTGTTGATTACTTAGGTTGTTCTGTTGGTTTAAAAGTCTATGATTATGTTGAGAAAATCATCAAAGAATTTGTATATAATGATCTCTAACTGAAAAATATACCACTTCCTGATGAAATGCAAAAAAAGCAGCACCGAGAAACAACAGGTCTTGTGTTGCAGTCAAATATGCTTTTATTATAAACACTTATAATAAAAATATTACTCTAAAGATTTCCTGCTTAGTATTGAGCACTTGTCAAAAAAAGTCAGTTGCTACAAACAGTGAACTCTTAATCTATTTGTTTGTACTACTCATATTACATATATACAAATGTGTACTAGTCTAACCCTATTATGACCAAAAGCTAAGTATTAAGCAATCAATATATCTATATATATATATAAGCATGATAAAAACCTCGTCAGATCAAGAGGCTATCCATGGTCGAGTGGTCAAGACGGTACCAAATCAAATGGTATGCTTCCCCTATGTAATAGGGGTCGTAAGTTCGAATCCTGCTGGGTAGCACACATTTTCGTAATAAAAATTTATCGTAAATAATCAGGCCGGTAGATATAAATATAAAAATACTGTTTAATTAAAAAACAAACAAACAGAATATCTACTTAAATACGAGTATCGATTAAAATAATGTTCAAAATAATTCATTACAAATTGTCGGTTGCTTATAACCAAGTTTCGTTAATTTCCGTAACATGTTTATATATAATTATTACTTTAGAACAAGTGCAAACTACTACAAAATTGTACATTTTGTTTTGACATTGAAAGAACAATGTCTCATCAGGTAGTTAATAACGATGGTAATAAACGTTTTATTGAATTTTCTTTTAAAACACCAGTTCCTTTTATTTTGGGAAACCTTTTTTTGTACGAGGTAAGAAGATATTTAAAAAGAGGGGAAAAAATAAAAAGAGTAGAAAAGATGAGAAAATAAGATGAGAAATCAAGAAAAGGAAAAGAAAGTAAAGGGAAAGGTACAGGGGAAAGAGATAGTAAAAAGGAAAATAAGTGAGTAAAAGTATTGAGAGGAAAGAGCCAATTTCTAATCTTATTTTCGCATAAATTTTACCGTCTTTCTTTTTTCACTAGTTTTACTGATAACAGGTACTTTGGCAGGAAGTTTTTTTTTCTCGTAAAGTGTTCGTTATCCGGGTGGAGATAGAGCGTTGATAGTTTTAGTGTAAAAATTTGTCACTTTACGTGAGCGCTATATATATATATATATATATATATATATATACACCATAGCACACTTGGGATACAATCCAGGGAAATTCCGATAGAGACTAACTCAAGAGAGCTCAATGTTAAATTCATTTATTTAATTTCACAGAGTTATATAATTTATAAAAGATTTTAGATTTTAGATTATTACAAAGTGTAATACATATTTCACCGCGTCCTGACTTTATCATCGCGGCTCGTCAGATAATAACATTAGGACACGGTGAAATATGTATTACCCATTGTAATAACCTATCTATCTATCTATCTATCTATCTATGAAATGATTTGTTTGAACATTATTTTTGATCGATACTCGTATTTAAGTAAATATTCTGTTTTTAATCAAACAGTATGATATATTTATTTTTACCGGCTTGATTATCTACGATAAATCTTTGTTACGAAAAGGTGTGTCATTCGGCAGGATTCGAACCTGCGACTCCTATCTACAAAGGTTCGAATCCTGCCTAATGACACACATTTTCGTAATAAAAATCTATCGTAAATAATCAGGCCGGTAGAAATAAATATATCATACTGTTTTATTAAAAACAGAATATCTACTTAAATACGAGTATTGATCAAAAATAATGTTCAATCAAATTATTTCAAATTGTCGGTTGTTTATAGCCAGTTTCGTTAATCTTCGTTAATTTCCGTTATATATATATATATATATATATATATATATATATATATATATATATATATATATATTAGTCATCCACATACAAGCCTGTTTCGCTGTATCACAACGCATCAGTGTGGGTAGACACATTCACTTGCTTCTGGCCGGGATCGAAACTCAACCGATTTGGTGTCAGTCATATATAAGTAATTAACTCATTTAGTTGTCTATCTTTATAAAATATGAACTCCTATTCCCCCCCCTTCCCAAATATACCGTTTCAACACCCTGTAACCCCGCGACTACCAGCTCTGTCCTTTTCTACTTTGTAACCGTTGTTAACCTAAAACCCCTCCAAATCTACCTAAGGGCCTTCGCCATTTGGAAAAAACAATGTCGATGACGTGACGTAAAATCTCTATTAGAGATCCTATGTCGAAATGCACATCCGACACCTTTGAATTTTGAAAATTTTCTCTAATTTATATATATATATATATATATATATATATAGGAAAGAATATTAAAACGTTTTGTGTTTAAAAATGTGTTTTTTTGACAGTATTTGTTTATTTCTACTATTATATTTTATATTTTATACCGCCCTCGGTCCTTCATCAGAAACAGTATACGTGGATAATCACTATGCTATATATATATATATATATATATATATATATATATATATATATATATATATAATTTCCTAATATTTTACAATATATAATTTCCTAATATTTTAACCACTTTAGCATTCAACCCCGCCCCTATAAATATCGGCTCTCAATGAATAAAATAAATAGCGATAAATAAATTGGCATAATGATAAATATTGTAGTAAAAATGTTACTTATCCGTCTTTCTTAATTTATTTACCGGGAATAAAAATTAAAGTACGAAAACTTGTCATTTTTTTTTAATATGACGCAATTTCTTTTCGTCAGGAGAACTTTTAGAACCACAGTCTGGTGGAACAAGACGCTTGCCTTATGGAACCGACTCCTAAGACGATGCTTAGTACAATCTTAATATGTTCAAGTCTAGGGTTAACCGTTATCTTTCACACATATCCACATAAGTTGTGTTTCTTACTCTGTAACCCTTTACCTCAAGTAGCTCTCGGGTCTTGTACCGGATCAACATCATTGTTAGGGTAAGTAAGAATCTAACCTAGAGCCAACGGACCTACCTACCGTTGGCTTTAGGTTAGATTTTTATTTGTTTGCTCGGCTATCGTATTGAGCGCTTTACGTGTTAGGTTCCTAGTCTCGGGGATTTTTTCTTTCGACTAGTACTTTGACTAATGTTCAAGTGCTTAGTTCGTTTCTTTTTTTGTTTCCATTTTTTCCCCTCTGCGTTTATACTCGGTGGGTTTTTCGAGACGGGTTTAAAAATAAATTTACATATATATATATATATATATATGATCTCATTACGATTGAGCTATCTGAAGAAAATTTTAAAAACAGTTTCCACTTCGGCTATATGCGTGACTTTTCAGAAATGAATTGAGTTCTCTCGGTGACTGCCGTGTGTATACACTGCTTATATACAAGACGTTAAAATTTCACTACTATGTTGCCATGCGCCGATGACTTAGGGAGCAGAGACTCCGACTGACACCAAATCGGTCGAGTTTCGATCCCGCCCAGAAGCAAGTGGGTATGACTAGACTCACTGATGAGCTGTGATGCAGCGAAATGGGCTTGTATGTGGATGACTAATATGTATTCCATTTGTAAACGAGCTATACGCGACCTAAGTTTCTACCATGAGTGGTGTCTTCATTATTGAAAAATTGCCTGAAGACGCCACTCATGGTAGAAACCTAGGTCGCGTAATAACTTTTTTTTTTACAAATGGAAAATATTCAAAAGTTCTACAGTATAATTGTATTAAATACAAATGTGCACTGCTCTAATCTTATTATGACCAGAAACTAAGTAATTAAACAATCAATCAATATATATATATATATATATATATATATATATATATATATATATATAATAATAATAATAATTATTATTATTATTAAACCGACTCTGCGTGTATTCTAATCTCAAAATTTTATAAAAGGGACTTTCTAAGACTATGAATGACCAGCAGAACCTAAATCCGTTATTGCCCTCGGCTATAAAGCTTTGGGCAAAGAGGGGGAAAAAAAGAAAACTGCGTGGGACCGACAATACATACGGTTCCTCCCAGTAAAAAGAAAAAAAACCCTCTAACGGAACGAACAACCAGAAAAGAAAAGTGCTCGATACACACAACCGAAAAGTATTTAACTAGAAGGCAGTAACGCAGAGCAAACACACTAACAAAATAGCAAGATCGCCAAGACCGACCGCGGTTTCGCACAACGGCTCGTCAGGGCCGTTGTGCGAAACCGCGGTCGGTCTTGGCGATCTTGCTATTTTGTTAGTATATATATATATATATATATATTTCTATTTATTTTACTTTTGTTTCTCATTTCCTTTCTGAGTGTAATTGTTGTCTCTTATTAGCAGTAGATGCGAGACATAGTGAATCTGAAAAAAAAAAAGAGAATGATGATGATGATGATGATGATGATGCAAGTTAACAGCCAAGATAGTTGCAGAAGAAAGCATTTTTGGCTGAATAACGGACTTATAACTTTCAAAAAAAAGGCTTAAGCTCTCTCACTCCCTTTCTATTTTCTTCCGTAAAACAATAAATAAAATAAAAATAAGTGAAAGATGCAGTTCCTGGCAGTTCTGGCATGTTATTGGTCGCTCTGACAACCAATGAAATTAGTCGGCAAAAATTTTCTTTGTTGATTGCAACCAAAAAAAAAAAAAAAATAAAGGTTGGGAAAATCTTATGTTTGTATTGGTTTAAAAAAAGATGATGTATCCGCGTGAAAATAAATAAATAAATAGGCAAAGAAAAAGAGAAAAACATTCTTATTGCAAAATTTCCCTGCAGATCTATCCAGAGGCGATAAAGAAATAAACAACATTATGAAAGTTAAACACCTAGAAGATAAATAAATAAACAATTCAAACCGAATTGCCCAAAAGAGGAGCCTGTTATAACACGGCGACAGAAATAATTGTTTATAATGAGACAAATTTCTCCTATCGAGTGTTAGCCATCTGTCTTTGCATTATTTTTTTAACAGTAGATATCTGAGAAAACGAATTTCACTTAAAAGAACGTCTATTGAGGAACGGAATCACTCGCACGTAGGCACAAATACGTAGAGGCAAAGAGAACGAGTACCACCGTATAATTTACCATTTTCGTATTTATAAGTTTATACTCTCGATTAGTGGTTCCCAAGCTGTGTTGTACTCCTCATAGACAATCAAATATTTAGAAATAGTTTTAAAAAATCCATATGCCAAAAATAAATATGATTTCCAAATTTAAAATATTATCATGTATTACTTGCAATTACATACACGAGTCCCAGTATAAATAGTTATAAATAATTATTGGCCGATTTTCTCATTGTGATATTTTTGCATTATATCAAGTATTAAGAAAATAGTACTAGGGTCCGCAAATTGGAGGAGAGTGTCATCAATGATAATGTTCTGAATTCGAATCCGAGGTTATCTCACTTTAACCCTATTTCTCTAGTTTTTTTTTTGCGGGGGTGGGGTTCAAATGTACTTTTTATCACATAATATTTGGTAAGGTACAAGCAAATTTTCATTACTAAAATGCGGCCTAGAGAAAAAGGTTTGGGAACCACTTCTCCAGGTCAATGGTTCTTAACTTTTCTTCTTTTTTTGCTTCTTTTCAGATATTTGTGTTGGCTGAGACCAAACTATCGCATGGGTAAGTGGAGCAGAGTTAATAACTCGAGTTCATGATTTGTTGCACCATAATAAGAATGATGGGTTACTCATTCATGCGCACCCTTCCGCTAGGGCAGCTGGACAGTTCATTTTGCAAACGCATCTTCAAGTACATTCGTGTTCGTTCAACACCCACAGAGAACACCTGTGAAGAGTTGCAGTTCCGGGAAGAGAACTAATCGTCTAGCGGGATCAACAGTTTGAACAAAATCAGCCCGCTAAAATTCGTGCTAACAGAACAGAACCATCGACCATAGAAGAAAAATGTGACGAAATAGCCAATCAGTGAAAATAAAAATATCCGGGTATTAATTTGTTTTTTTTTTTTTGTTTGATTGTTTTTCACTATTTATAAAAATATATGAGAATAAGTAAAACAAAACAAAACACACACACACACACACACACACACACACACACACACACACACACACACACACACACACACACACACACACATTCGTTATAGCGTGTCTCTAAGTTTGCTACACTGCCCTCTGTTCACGCGTGCTTATTGTTGGTACTCTTGTGATCATACGATCGAAGTATGAGCATTGCATTTGGAAGAAGTTTTTTAATCATTTGACCCGAAACACATGACACAAATTGTTGCGAAATACTTAGAAGACACCAAAAATTAAGATATTGGCGTACCCCGCAGAAAGTTCTAGCCTAAACCCCCTTGAAGATTTAGGGATTTATTTAGGGGTTTATTTGAATGTAGGAGACAGAAATCCTTTAAATTTAAAAGAACCTGAAACCCATGAACTAAGAAAAAGGAACCAAAATACCCGCAAATTTATGTTACGATTATATGAGAAAACATCAACACGATTAAAGGCAATAATCGAGAATAAAGGTTACACAATTGATTATTGAAGCTAGAGGTTGAATAATTTTGTCATATGTTAAAAGTTTCTGTGATGTTCTTTTGGTATTATTGTTTGGCATTGAAATATAATTTTGTTGTGGACTTAACGGTCAGTCAGTTAAGTGCCATACGTGAAATACGCTTGGGCGACCATGTCTCGAAAGAAACATGACTGCCTGGGCAGAAGCTTATCCCGCAGTAGGTTGCCATTGCTTTCTGCGGTAGACTGGTTGCCGACCAAGGCTATAGAACCCAATCTGCCCTGTTATTTGACCCATAACTGGAAGGAATAGACGGATTAATACCTTTCCCAAGGGTATTTGCGCGTAAGTGAATGCAATGAATTCAGCTGGAATTCGAACTCGGCTCCCCGATTTCTCGTTCTGAGCCGATATCCAATGCACCACAATGCACATCCTTCAGTCAGTAAAGTGCCATACGTGATACACGCTTGGGCGATCATGTCTCGAAAGGGACATGACTGACTGGGTAGAAGATTATCCCGTAGTAGGTTGCCATTGCTTTCTGCGGTAGACTGGTTGCCGACCAAGGCTATAGAACCCAATCTGTCCTGTTATTTAACCCATAACTGGAAGGAATAGATGGATTAATACCTTTCCCAAGGGTATTTGCGCGTAAGTGAATGCAATGAATTCAGCTGGAATTCGAACTCGTCTCCCCGATTTCTCGTTCCGAGCCGATATCCAATGCACCACAACACACATCCAACATAACGATACATCCGTTATTGCATCCTTTGTAAAAAATGTACACGCAAGTGACTGACACATACCATGATAACTTATTCATTCTGCTACCATGGGCAATGACTGCTGAACTGGACAAGAAACTCAGAATGAACATAGTTAATGCGCACAAGAAATTCGACGAGTATACAACCCTTCTCTAGAATTTTAATGTTCCTGAATAAAAGAATTGTACCATGAGAACTAGTGAGAGTACATATTTATCATTGATAAAGAGCAGCGTTTGGATATTGTTAAAAAATATAAAACAAAGTACATGAAAACTGTCTTTAGGGCGTAACTGAACGTTCCAACAGGACAATGACCCGAAACACATGACATGAATTATTGCGAAAAACTTAGAAGACAGCAAAATTAAGATATTGTCGTATCCCGCTGAAAGTTCTGACCTAAGCCCTTTTGAAGAATTAAGAGTTTATTTAGGGGTTTATTTGAAGAAAACTGTCGGAAACAGAATTCCTTCGAATTTAAAGGAACCCGACAGCTACGAGCCAAGAAAGAAGAAACCAAAATACCTGCCAGCCTATTTTGTGATCTTATGAGGAAATATCAACACGATTAAAGGCAATAATCATGAATAAATGTTACACGATTATTGAAGCAAGAGGGAATTGTTGTTTTAGTATTGGTGTTTGGCATTAAAATAAAATTTTCTTGTAGGCATGAAACAATGCTTTGAGTGCATGCTTTGAAATACACTATTTTATAATTTATGAAAAATGCAAATGAAATTTCTATGAAAGCTTGAGAAATTCCATATAGAAGGATAAATTATCTGTGAAATTGAGAGCACCCTTCTGACGTCCCTGGACCCTTACTCTCCACCCATTGAGTGTTCATAGTCGCTTCTTTGTTGGATGCTGGTAAATGTGATTATTCTGAACCTTACTACCGATTTCGATCCTCATTAGATATCGCATAAAAAGTTATACATAATCTCAAAATTGATACCTCATAAAACCAACCAACCATTAGGGAGGCATTAGCACCCAAGTTAAGAATCATTGCTATAAATGAAGATGTGATTAACGTTTTACTACAACTTTAGAGTTTGACACGGTAAAAAGAATCAGCAAGCACAGCTGAAAATGTGTGCGAAGAATCTGCAACGTTATTGGTCCAGACCTGGCACCTCGGTTTCAGTCACTTTCCCACCTCCGCGATGTAGCTTCCAAGGGCTGGTTTTTCTATAAATATGTTTTTGGTGTCTAGATTTAGGCAGTAAGGTTTATATCATTTCAGTGTTGAAATTGCTGGATGTAACTGTAAGTTACATTCTAATAGTTCCTGCTCTCGCACTTTTTACATGTGGAACTTTTTTCTGTTTCTTACTTTCCGCCCAACAACTTTCTTATATATCGTATTCCCTCATGACGTGGACGATCATGGCATTCACAATTTCCTGTCCTTTGTAGCTCTTAGTAAATTTAGATATTTGCTATTTCTCCTAAACCCTGTTCCGCCATCCATTTACTCAAGCTCACTAAGTAGATTACGCGTTGTTCTCCTCTGTTACTCTTATCTTCAATCTGTCCTGTGAGCATCAAATCTTCCAAGCCCTCTTTTCTCATTATGCGTCCTAGGAATTTCAATTGTTTTTTCCTGATGTTAAGTATTTTTTTTTTTATAAGCGTTTCACCCCGAGCAAGGCATGTCACTGCCACTACTGTGCAGGGGGCTACGTAGAGTGGAGAAAGGCTGATTAAATATAGGAAATAACAGAGGGTGGGTGATAGGCGGGTGAGGATACCGAGAATGAGGGTTGGGTAGATGAGAGTGTTGTGAGAATAGTTGGGAGTTAGTGTGATAGGAGGTGTCTATTGACCCTACATTTAAACACCTGGAGATTGTAACTGTCGGGAAAGCAGACTTGTGGAAGGGAGTTCCACAGGCGGGAAGCGCGAGAAAAGAAGCTGTTGGAGTAGAATTTACGGTTACATCTTATTTGTTTAACTGTAAAAGGGTGGGACCTAGTTGCTAATCTAGTATCTCGTGTAAATTCGTGCTTAGGCGGCACCAGTGATCTAAGCTCATCGGAGCAGAAGCCATGAAAGTACTTGTAGAAGAGGCACAGGGAAGCTACATCACGCCGGAAGTATAAGGTTCCTTTTTGTTTATAATGGCGTTAGAACTTCGTCGTTGCTAAAACGTTACCCCCCCCAAAAAATATTTACAGGCAACGTCGATAGTCATATTTTGGCTTTTTGAACCCAGTTTTTTATTGTTTTCTTTCTTCAATAATGGGCTCCCCAGTTTCTTTCACTCTCAGTAGACCCTTCATCTTAGTGGCTTTATTGACTTGCTTGACGTCAAATGATTAAAAATATTTTCAAAAATATATAGCAACATTGTGGCGTTGACCAGTATTCATCGGTAATAAATTGAGCCTTTCACGCTAAACTTACTATTAGTAAGCAGTACAATAACTTTCGGCAGTAGAATTAATGCGTATTCAAATATATATATATATATATATATATATATATATATATATATATATATATATACATATTTCATTTGTAAACGAGTTATTACGCAACCCAGGTTTCTACCTTTCGGTGTATTCAGGTGATTTACAATAACTGGTTTTATCTTGTTTAAAAACGCTCACCTAACAGGGAATTTTTTATGAACGTGCAATTTTCAAAATTAGAAGGTCTTAGAACATTTTCATCCATGATTGTATGACCCCAATGATTATTTGTTGGTATGAAAATGTTCTAAGACATTTAAGTAACTTCTCCTAATTTTGAAAATTGCCAATTCATAAAAAAATCCCTGTTACGCTAGCGTTTTTATAAAAACGGTAAAATTAGTTATTGTAAATCGCATGAAGACTCTGAGAAACTAGAGAAAGATTTTATAAATTTCAATTGAATGTGACACTGGCTGCTCGGTCAATGAATGTCAAACATTTCCTTATAAGGAAACGGCTAATATTGCCATTATCACTGAAGCTCTGTTGGAAGCCCGTAATTCATTTTGGAACGTCCCATACAGCGTACACTTGATGCGCATCACAGTGGTTACACCCACCTGTCGTTCTTTCCGCATATCTTCTAATTCTCATTGAAGTCTTGTTGGATCGGGACTACCCCCACTTCTCATTACGCCGGGCTTATTCCTGATATACACGTGCATGATATGTCTGATAGTGGACTCTGATGCCTTGATCTTCGTGACGATAGGACTTTGGCTTTCGGGAGACGTGGTTAATGAACGACTCGATAGTCCTTATGACGTGTGATCACAAATTACTTTCTCTTCGCCAAGCTCGACATAGTTCCGCCCAAAACCTGTAACGCATTCCACATCTTGAACTTGTAGAGAAGCCGATTATCTCCGAGTCGATGTTGTTGTTGTTGTTAAAGGTAGGGCCTAGTGCTACAAACATGACGTCTTTTCTATTCCGGCATCAGACGAGAAACTGACATGTTTATGCTCTGAATACACCCGAAAGAGAAATGAAAACTTTAATAATTGGTTTGTTGCCGCGTAACATAATGTTCAGTTTTTTCTCCATTGACGTGAATACGGTAAATCATGTATATGTGCGTGTGATAACTTTAATTGAGATTAATTTGAGATTATCTTTTATATTTAAATATTTTCTGTACAAGAAAATTACCTTCGCCTTAAGGCGGAGGTACTGTATTCGGTCGCGTTCGTCTGTTTGTTTGTCTGTCTGTCTTTCTGTCTGTGGTCAAGATATCTCAAGACCCGCTGGATAGATTCGGATGAAAGTTGCATCTTTGTAGAGAAAACCATGAACATAAAAAATTGCAATATGAACTCTGGTAAAAAAATGGTACTGAACATTAGGTTTATAAGTCCCAGACATTCAGTTGTTCTTATCTTTAAGGACTCATGGCCCAGTGGATATAGACGTTGGTTAGTTGACCAAAAGAGTTGTGAGTTCAATACCAGGATTGAGGGTTAGAGGGAGGTTACTCATGACTACCAAAAGAGGCTTTACGAAAGGAATGAGAATGATATACTCCAGTGATTGTAAAAAAAGATTCGGTTCGAAATTCCTTGCACCTGAAGAAGGCCTACAATAGCTGTTTACAGTATTCGGAATATTGTACCTATCTTGGTTTGCATTTGTATAACGTTTCAGCCACTGTACGCTCCAGCCTTCTTCAGGTGCTAGGAATTTCAAACCGATACGTCGTATACATGGTAACAAAGACAAGGACAATAGTCCGGATAAGGTAGATAGTGTAAATACTAACTCATCTCAGAATTATAGACCTTGTTCCCTGTTTAGGATGTGGTTTCCGGTTTTCTCTTTTCCAGTCTTTTTACTCTTTTTTTTTTCAATTGGAGTAGATAGTCTAAACTATCGCCCGGTTCACGCTCCACCCACGTCTATTGAACAGGTGAAGAGGCTCATTCCTTGTTTCCTGTTTAGGATGTGGTTTCCGGCTTTCTCTTTTCCAATCTTTTCACTCTTACGTAGCCCCCTACGCATCAGCGGCGTTACCGCCTTGCTCGGGGTGATATGATTTTAAAAAATGCATTTATTCTCTTCTCCCCCAGCTGTTAATAGGGTTTGTATCAGTAAATCATTTCTATCTCCAGACAATTCTTATTGTTGATTCTTACTCATCACCAATGGTGGTGACTTTATAGTCAGCCAATGTTACGACCTCTACTAACTTTATCAGATCTAGTTTCAAGGATACTCACTAAAATGTCTCGATGCCATCATTTTAAAATAAAATACAATTGTCTGATTCGTTTTCTACAGAACACCAACATTTTATAAAAGGGCAGAAATAACTTTAGAAATAATGGTTTAGTGATACAAGCTTTACCAATTAACTCATAGCTAGGGGGAGAAAAGGTGGATCTATATCACTTCCAAGTGTAAAGGAATATAACGAATTGCGACTCGACTCTTCGATTATCAATTCTGAGTCATTATCCATTACACCAGGCACACGTCCCTGCTAACATCACTTTATATTACCAAGCGGTCACCCATCATACTAATCAGGTTCCTCGTTGCTTAATTTCGGTGATTGTATAGGAACCGGTGATGTGGTCGCAAGTCTTTATTTTTAAAAGATATATTTAATTCCAGTGATCAGTTTCATTTATTAATTCTAAGCTTCTTTTCTCGCACTTCCCGCCTGTGGAATTCCCTTCCACATGATTGCTTCCCCGACAGCTACAATCTCCAGGAGTTTAAATGTAAGGTCAATAGACACCTCCTAACACACTAACTCGCATCCATTCTCTCAAACACTCTTCCATCTACCCAACCTTCATCCTCGGTATCCCTACCCGTCTATCAGCCTCCTTCTGACATTTCCTATATCTAACCACTCTTTCTCATCACCTTCTCCTATGTAACCCCTTGCGCAATAGTGGCAGTGAAATGCCTTGCTTGGGGTGAAATGATTACAAAAAAAAATGTAAGACTTCACAGTGTCAGATTTTTAAAGAATATTGTGTCGTGGCTCGTACCATGTGACATCCGGTCGCCTGGATGTATAAAAACATTGCGCGTTTAGCACGAGGAGTTGTCATTAACAAGGACTTCGTAACACCTACTACTGCGAGAGACTATAAATATTGTAAATATATTTTGGTTGTATCACTCTGTTAATAAAGTAGTTTATTGTGTTTATCTTCATTTCACGATACAATAGAGAAATAGTGAAAGAAAATTCTGAAGAATTGTCGAGTATTGAGAGACAGAAAAATTCGCTAGAAACAAAGAAAATAGTATTGGATTGCTATATGATGTTTGCTCTTCAGTATAGTAGTGAATGCTGGACGATCTCATCCAAGATGAATAAGAGACTTATTGCAACCGAAATGTGGTTCTACAGAAGGATGCTGTGGATACCATGAACCAAACATGTGAGGAACGATAAAGTTTTGGAGAGGATGAAAACGAAAAAGAAACTAATACTAAACATCAGGAAAAGACAGCTAAAGTTCCTGGGAGATGTACTAGGGAAGGTAGGGTTGGAGAATCAGACAGAGGGAAAGAGAGACAGGGGAAAGCATAGCGTAACATACCTGGTGGGCTTGAGCAAGTGGAAAGCGGAGCGGGGTTTGGCTAGGGTAACAAGAGAAAGCGTTCTAAACGCTACAAGGAATAGGGAGATGTGGAGAGCCATGATCGTCTACGTTCTGAAAGAACACGATACATAGAAGAAAAAATATTAGTAGAAGGGAATAAATATATTTAGTTTAAACTATTTTGTGATACGCAACGTGTTTCCTTACCTTATACGAACCAACCCCAGTTTTCGCAAATGCGTTAGTAATCAGCTAACTGGGTGCAATACACTCGATGTTTAATATATATATATATATATATATATATATATATATATATAGGTATGTGAATTAATAAATATACATATGGGTATACACTCAAGTATACGCACATATATAAAATATTCAGGAGTTAATACAACTGTAAACAAACCTATTACTTATATATTAATAAATATGCATATTATCCTACGTCGGTGGCACGACTTGGAGTTTCATGTACTCCGCAATCATCATGTGCATATTACAAATTTACACACACACACACACACACACACACACACACACACACACACACACACACACACATATATATATAAGCAATAATATTAACTATAGTAATAACAATACCAATAGTAACAGAACTAACTCTGCCGAAACTCGTATTAATTAAGCTATAATTAAAATCGTCTTGTACAACCCACCGGGAATGAACTCGGAGGGAAAAGAAGGGGACGTAAAAAAAGAAATAAACGAAGTACATGAACAAAAAGTCAAGCACCCGTAAGAAAGAAAAAGAACCCTAGACGAAACCCTAACTCTAAAGCGCTCAATACGAAAGTAGAGCAAACAAAGACAGAAAATTGTATATATATATATATATATATATATATATATATATATATATATATATATATCCAGGTGTGTGTGAAGAAATAACTGTTTTAGAATTCCGACTTCTTCTGCATTTACCTGTTTATTAAAGTGTTCAATACAACATATGCCGTAGAGTTTAATATAATTAAATTTGTTTTTTATTTAAAATTAATTCAATTTACATTGCGACACGGAAATTTATATGTTTCGAGATTTTGCCTCGTCATCATGCAATGTTATCTTTTTTGTTGTGAAAATGATAACTAGTTAGTTTTTGCTCATAACTAAATTAGACCAGTACACACTTGTATTAAAATGTGTTCAATACAATTATATTGTAAAACTTTGGAATATTTTTCATTTGGAAATGAGTTATTTCCGCGACCTGGGTTTCAACCTTTCGGTATCTTCAGGCAATTTACAATAACTGATTTTTCCGTTTTTCAAATGCTTGAACAGATACTTTTTTACGAACGCGCGACTGGAATTTTCAAACAATCGAAAAATTTTCAAGCTTAGGGAATAGTTATTTAATGATCTCAGAACACTTTCATCCATGTCTCTATGATCCTAGTACGTATTTATGGGTATGGTTAGATCAGGACATAATTTCTTATCTTTGATTTAATTATTTTTTTTTTTGATTCTGGGGACAACTTAATAGCTAATTTTTCTTCCTGGAAGAATTTGCATATATTGCCACCGCTGAATGGTTTGACTATATTAACTATAGCCCAAGTTATACAAGAGCTTTTCCATATTTCAAATTTAACTCCCATTTTTAATATATATATATATATATATATATATATATATATATATATATATATAAATTCAATTTATTTCATTTGGAGAATAGCTTTTTCAACAGGTCTTTAAAAACCTGTTTCTTCAGCTCTAATTAAGAGATATTATGAAAAATTTGTTGTGTGACCGGAAAAGGCATTTCTCGCGAAATTCCTATTTCCAGCCGAAGTCTTTTGTCTAAAATGTGCGTTGACGAGCGAATAGAACCAATCCGGGATTATATATTTGACATGTAATTGGAAGGTTTCTTACTCTGTCTGGCAAATCAAATAAATCAAGGATAAAATTTCAATAGAAAACACAAAGCCAAAGTTTCCGAAGATATGATCTTATGCAACATGACTGCCAAGGTAATCCTTATTTCCTCCATGGTGGAAAACTACGCGCACCCCTACACATCATCCGGGTTATTGTTGCATAACTTTTAAAATTAGAAGACTAGTAGGCACTAACTAGTCAGTCAGTTAAGTCCTTTACATGATGCCCACCTGGGCGATCATGTCTCGAAAGAGTCATGACAGGCTTAGCAGAAGATTTTTCATGCAGTAGGAAGCCATTACTTTATGCGGTAGACTGGTTGGCAATCAATCTATCCTGCTATTTAATTCATAGCGTTGAGAAGCGACGGGTTAATACTTTTCCCAATAGTATTTGCTGTGTGACAGGAAAAGGCATTTCTTGCAAAGTTCCTTTTTCCAGCCGAAGTCTTTTGTCTAAAATGTGTGTTGACGAGTGAATAGAACCAATCCTGGATTATCTGTTTGGTATGTAATTGGAAAATTTCTTACGCTGTCTGGCAAATCAAATAAATCAAAAATAAAATTTCAATAGAAAACACAAGGCCAAAGTTTCCGAAGATATGATCTTATGCAACGTGACTGCCAAGGTAATCCTTATTTCCTAAAGTGAATGCAAAGAAATTGACTAGAATTCGAACTCGGCTCTCCGATTTCTTGTTCCGAACTGATATCTACTAAACCTCAACTCACAGACGGTATGAAGAAAGCCGTTTTAATATCCATTGAATTCACTTTTTCATTCATCAGAATGTGACAGAAGCAGTCGTAGGAGATTCTGCCTCGGGAACTTGAAAACCATTTGCCAACACAACTTTTATTGTATTGCTTTTCCCAATGTAAACTCATCTTACCGGAATCTTCGTCCTTAGTTTGAAATTTAGATATATACCTGGTTACCAGTCCAACTTTTTCCCCTCTTTTTGCTTGGCTGATTCAATGTCTTTCTAATTATATGTAATAAGCGCATTCGCTTCATCACTCTTTTTTCAAGTCTTCTTGATTATTCGGCTGTTCGTCCGTCTGTTCTTAATTTAATACACCTTTCTCAAAGTCGAGGAAGAATAACTCCCTGTTTTTTTCCTTCATACAAAACATTCATTTTGTACCTGTTGCCTTTCTAGCTTCACTTAAAATTCAACGTTTCTTCCATTCAGAGTCATCACTGCTTAGTTTGCATCTAATGAGCTCGCCTGGTTTAGGGAGAATCTCTGCGGTTTCTGTCTTTCTTTTTTTTTTTTTTTAGCTTTATTCCCAGGTCGATGTCCACATCTATCAAGATTGGCCGACTCGTTATCATCATCATCATTATCTGTTCCTTCTTCAATAACAGGATTTGAACATTTACAAAATCAAATTCAGATTCCTGTTCTCGGATCTCATTTTGTCAAGTGACAAATCTTCACTATTTGCTTGATTCGTTTTCTACAGTTTATCAAGTTATTTAAAGCCAGAAAAAAAAACTTTCAGATTGTATAAATTCTTCAGGGTATAATTATGGTTTAGTGATACAAGCTTACTAGTTAGCCCATAGCTGGGGAAGAAGAGATGGATTAATATCTTTGCCTACAGCATCTGAGCGTAAATGAATATAACGAACCCAACGGGATTTGGAACTCGATTCTCCGATTATCGATTTCGAGGTATTATCAATTATACCACACAAACATCCATGCTTACAGCACCTGATATCAAGCAGTCACGCATATAGATATTGAGCAAGCTCGGCGTTGCTTAACTTTGGTGATCGCATGGAAACCGGTTCACTATTTGCTATGGATGCATTATCACCAGCTCAATTCTTTAACTTGATGAAACTCTTATTAACTTTTTTTAGGCGACAGATAAGGTGGGGGTCTAACAGAGAAGCCACCGTGTTTCCCGAGAACTTGTTTATTCTGTCATCCAATTATAGACCCAGGACGAATCCATTTATGAGTGTTTTTTTCTTTACATTTTTTTTTTGTTTTTAAAATAATCTGTCAAATCTTCATTGTTGAAGATACACTTCAAATTAGTTCTCAACCGATGTGGAAGAGCCCGTCTTAATTTCGCTGATGCTTCGTTTTCTATGAAAACCTTTTTTGTTGTATATATTGCCTTTAGATTTTCGCTAAAATTTCATGACTTCGAACTCCTCTAAGGCAGGAGGGTGATTAACTCAATTATTGGGGGAGGTGAGGATTATGACCAAAGACCAGTTCTTTAGGAGTGAAATCGTAGACATTATAAAAACCATTCTTCGCACTTACTACTCAAGCTAAGTTAATATCTAATGCGCATTTAGTATTCTCCAGAGTTTTCATGGTTATTTAACTGAGGATTCCGTCAGGTCTCTGATTCAGTCATTTGCCCCAAGGACCCTCAATAGCAATAAGGTTACTTTTTTGGTACCATATCAAGAAAATATTCTTTATTATGATCTTTACAGTTTTGAATTTCTGGGATGTTTCAAAATAAGACTCTATATTTAAACAAAGCTACCAATATTTCAAAACTCTTCTAGTATCTCAGTTTGGCTTCCTCCTTTATATTGTATTGAATGATCTAAAATCTAATACATTTAGATCCTTTGATTTACTTTATCTCCATAGCAACCAAATTATGAAATCTTATGACTAACAGGAAACAGGCTACAATCTTCGAGTTGACCTTCTATTTCATACATATGTCACGTACAGAAGAGAACTCGGAAAACAGTTTTTAAAAATCCCTGTCAATAACTACTGCATTTTTAACCAGTTTGTGCCTTTATTCAACTTTGGGATGACTAAATTGTTGATGTAAGCGGCTGAAATGTGGTTCTACAGAAGGATGCTGCGGATATTATGGACCGAGTATGTGAGCAATGATGAGGTTTTGGAAAGGATGGAGACGAAAAGGAAATTAATACTGAGCATCAGGAAGAGACAACTAAAGTTCCTGAGACATGCAATGAGGAAGGAGGACTTGGAGAACCTGATACTAACAGGTCAGATAGAGGGAAAAAGAGACAGAGGAAAGCAGCGGATAATATATTTGAAGGACCTGATCCGATGGATGACGGAAAAGGGGTTGCATGGTGTAACAGGAGAAAGCGTGCTAAGAGCCACCAGGGATGGGGAGATGTGAAAAGCCATGATCGCCTACGTCCTGAAAGGACATGGCACATAAAAGAAGAAAAAGAATATGGGGAAAATGGTGATCGGCTCGGAATAAGAAATCAGATATCCGAGTTCGAATTCCAGTTGAATCTATTGCATTCACTTACGCACAAAGACCCATGAGAAAGGTATTAATCTATCTCTTCTCCCTCTCGCTATGGGTTAAAAAGCAGATCAGAGTGGGTTCTATAGCCTTCATTGACAACCAGTTTAGCAGCAAGAAAGGGCAAACTAATGCGGGAAAATCTTCTGCCTAGTCAGTCATAAATCGAAAGATACGTGATCGCTCAAACATGTACGGCACTTAACTGCCTGACTGAATATCCCCATAACTTTTAAAATTAGAAGACTAATGGGCACTAAGTAGTCAGTTAGTTAAATGCTATACGTGATACACGCTTGAGCGATCATGTCTCGAAAGAGACATGACTGACTCGGTAGAAGATTTTTCCACAGTAGGTTTTCATTACTTTCGGCAGTAGACTGGTTTCCAACCAATGTTATAGAATCAAATCTGCCCTGATATTTAACCCATAGCTGGGGGGAGAAGCGAAATTTTAGTATAGTCTAAATTAATAATCCGATGGTTTGGTAACTAATGTAGTACAACTCACCATGAGAACACTTGTTCAGGAAAAATAATACTGTGGCTCGATTTCAGCTTGATTAGAATCAATAAGATATTCAGATCTGTAGGGCTACCCATGGCGACAAGGTTGAGGAGAAGAGCCCAGGCTGGACGAAATCACCCCCCCCACCACCGAAGACCGCAACAAAGCAAAGATCTACACGATCTCAACGGTCAAACCGGTGGAAAAGAGCAGCACCAGTCGGGCTGGTGTAACCAAGTCGACAATGTGCATGAAGATTGCGTTTAGCATGAAACAGACTGTCACCCCTGGGTGTTGACTTCAATGTCCACTTCTATATTTACATACGCTGTACTGCTGAGATTGAACACTTTAACCCATGAATACAGTATACCTTAGATTTTAGCATATCTATCTATCTATCTATCTATCTATCTATCTATCTATCTATCTATCTATCTATCTATCTATCTATCTATCTATCTATCTATCTATCTCTGACTGTTCATATCTATCTATCTACCTACTTTTTCTTTTCCAGTATATTTTCATCCGTTTCTATTAATCTTTCTTTCTTCAAATAATTTTTCTGCGGTGATGTCTCGTTTGATAACTTTTTCCATTTTTTTTTTTTGTTGTTGTTTTACCTGTCTGCTTATTTTTTCCGTTTCTGCTTTCTTCTCGACTTTAAAATATATATATATATATTAGATTCTCCTACTGTCACTCAACTTTCTTCCCCTCTTTTCATTCTTTTTTCTCTTTCACCCTCTACACACAAATGCATACGCGCACACATGTAAATGGTTGTCACAACTCCTTGCACCTCTTTTTTCTCCTTGCTCACTTTCTCGCGCGACGCACGCATGCGCGCTCTGCTTGCGAACATGAGAGCAACTATGCGAAATAGTACAATATTATAAACGATAGTGGAGACGTGTTGGATCTGAATATAGGTCATTTAATTGAATGCCCAAAGTAAAGATCTGATAAGTATTTAGGTCATATTTGCCAACTATGTGGAATTAATTCCGTTTGCAAAACCAGGCCGAAACAAACAAAACAAAAACAAAAGAAAAGAAAAAGAAATGAAGTCAAAGAAAATAAATAAATAACCAGACAAGCACAACCAGAAAAGGAGAGTGACAATAAGAGAGAGAGAGAGAGAGAGAGAGAGAGAGTGACAATAAGAGAGAGAGAGAGAGAGAAGAAAGGAAGAAGGAAAGTGAGAAAGAGGGAAGATGTATAGAGCGTATAAGAAAGATGCACACACACATATGTATACATATTGTTTATAATTTGCAATATGTATGGGATCAGTCCGTTAAATGTCATACGGGACACTCGCTTGGGCGATCATGTTTCGAAAAAGACATGACTGACTGGGACAGAAGATTTTCCTACAGTAGGTTGCCATTATTTTTTGGTTTCCAACCAAGTCTAAAGAACCCAATCTGTCCTGCGATTAGACCTATAGCTGGAGGAAAGAGATGGATAATGACTTTTCCCAATGATATTTGTGCGTATATGAATGCAACGAATATCAACTGGAATTTGAACTCGGCTTTTCTATTTTGCGTTCCGAGCCGATATCCACTGCACCACAAAAGAGCGTCATATCAAGAATAAAACGTATGTAGATAGAAACAATGTATAATTGCATTTTCACGCCTTCAGATGGAAGGAAACTTACAATCATCATGCAATACGGATTTGAATGCGCTTACATATATATACATATATATTTATATATAACCTAGTGATGATCCACGTATACTGTCTTAATATGTATAGGAAAGAATATTAATAAAAAGTTTTGAATTTAAAAATGTACTTTTTTGGGCAGTATTTGTTTATTTTTATTATTGTATTTTATATTTCAGACCGCCCTCGGTCCTTCATCAGAAACGAGTGATTTTTTAAATTTGAATTAGAAACGTATTTCACGATAGCGTCCGAATATTTTTTTTGTGTTTACATCACGTGGTGTGTTTGTTCACATCTGATGAAGGACCGAGGGCGGTCTGAAATATAAAATATAATAAAAAAAAAAATACAATAATAATATATTCTTTCCTATATATATATATATATATATAAACTTATTTATACATGGAACTTTGTCTCTGTGTGTGTGTGTGTCTGTCTGTGTCCATTACCTATAAACTCCGAAACGGCTGAACCGATTTTCTTGAAAATTTACACAGTTGTACTATAAGCGTCTGCGAGTGTTCTTAGCTAGGCTTTGTGTCGAGGTACCCCCGATAAATATCACAAATCGATAATCGAAAAAATCGGGTTATAGAAGGAGTGATCCGATTTTAATCAAATTTGATACACTCGTAGACAAAGACATAAGAAACGATATTCAGAAGTTTCAAGGATGCAGTTCTTACAATAGTACAGAAAATCAATAATAAATATATATAAAAGCAAGATGTTTGTGTGTGTGTCTGCTTATCTGTCTGTATGTCCTTTATACAAATCCACAATTTTTATCCCATTCTCACCAAACTTCACACAGATATTCTTTAGGCTGAGTCTGAGCTCCAGGACCATGGATTAGTTTTAAAGTTTTCATTACACCCGAGCAACGCCGGGCTATACTGCTAGTATATATATATATATATATATATATATATATATATATATTAGGTTTATTTTTAATCCGACATTTTTTTTGCTTCAAACGTTATTTTTATTAGATACCGGTATTTAAAATAGATACCCCATTTCTATATTAAATAATGTATTTGATATCTATCGGCTTCCGCAACCGTAAATCCATAAATAATTGCTTTTGTTTACGTTTCAGATACCAAACTGGGTAAAAATGGTTTTCTGAACGAGGAAATGTGTTTTCCTTAAATGGAAAAAACAGAACATTCCGTTCTTTCTGGCCAAGCAAAAAGTGGTTTACTCTAAGAAGAACAAGAGTTCAAACGCTGCCGAAGACGACTTTTTCTTCCTTAAGATTTCTCGCGCGTGCAAGTCTATAGATGTAATATTCACTGCTTAAAAGAAAAACGAGGCGTCTAATGAAAATATGGTTATCCGGTAGAAATAACCTCTGAAGCAATATATATATATATACTAGCAGTATAGCCCGGCGTTGCTCGGGTGTAATGAAAGCTTTAAAACTAATCCATGGTCTTGGAGCTCAGACTTTTTGGAGGTTGGCACGAAAGACTAAAAAGTAATAGTTGTTTCCAGTTAAAGTGAAACCGTAGACTGAAAGAAAAATGCGTGGATGTAAGTCAAATGTTAATTTCCTGCTATCAATATCAAATAAGTTTTTTCGTCGTAAACTGAATTTTGAAGACTAAATAAGTCCTCTGAGTAAATGGTATCATGGCTGAGACTAAGAACTACAATTATACCTGCTTAGAGCCAAACCCGAAGCAAAAACTAAAATAAAAGGGCTGAAAAAATACAGACATACAGACAAACAGAAACACACACAAACATCTTGCATTTTATATATATATATATATATATATATATATATATATATATATATATATATATATTATGGATTTTCTGCACTATTGTAAGAACTGCAACCTTGAAATTTCTGAATATCGTTTCTTATGTCTTTGTCTATGAGTGTATCAAATTTGATTAAAATCGGACCACTCGTTCTATAACCCGACTTTTTCGATTATCGATTTTCGATATTTATCGGGGGTACCTCAACACAAAACCTATCTAAGAACTCTCGCAGACGCTTATAGTACAATTGTGTAAATTTTCAAGAAAATCGGTTCAGTCGTTTCGGAGTCTATAGGTAACGGACACACACACACACACACACACACACACACACACACACACACACACACACAAAGTTCCATTTATAAATAAGTTTAGATCATCCACATACAAGCCTGTTTCACTGATCATCAGTGTGGCTAGATATCCACTTGCTTCTGGCCAAAAATGAAACTGGAACGATTTGGTGTTAGTCGGTGTCGGTAACCCCTAAACCATAGGCGCATGGAATAAGAGAAGTGAAATTTTAGCGCGTTATATACAAGCGGTGCATACAGACGCAAGCCACCGAAAGAACTCAATTCATTGATGAAGAGTAATTTTTTTTCATGTATATATGAGAGAGAGAGAGAGAGAGAGAGAGAGAGAGAGAGAGGGCGGAAGAGTTATCATGCAGAAAGACAGAAAAAAAAGGATGTGAGGCATAAATATATTTAGAGAGAAATAAGAGTAACAGAGACAGACATAAACAAAATAACATACACCAAAACAATACCTTCAAAATACATTTTTATTATTTGCATTACGATTTTCTATTCCTCATATATTTTAATTACGAACTCATAAACACATGCTTACAAATACACAGAGATCTTCCTTCTCCTCGTCTCGCTCTCTCTCTCTCTCTCTCTTTCTCTCATATATATATATATATATATATATATATATATAACTGTAAATTTGTCTTTGAACACGTCTCGAAAAGCCCACCGGGTATGAAACGTAAACAAAAGCAATTATTTATGGTTTTTCGGTTGCGTAAGCGATAGATATCAAATAAACTTGCCCTGAAGATCCAATTTAGTGAAACCTTGGTAGGTTCGTTGGCTCTCTACGTTAGCAACTTTCTTATATATATATATATATATATATATATATATATATATATATATATATATATATATAAATACGAGTATCGATAAAAAATAATGTTCAAACAATTCATTTCAAATTGTCGGTTGTTTATAACCAAGTTTCGTTAAAATTCGTTAATTTCCGTAACATGTTTATATATATATAGGGTACGATAGATGAATCGTCGCTAAAAATGAAAATAACACTGTTATCTCATTTTAACAGGTATATTAACTAAAATTACACAAAAATGTCTTGAAATACCAAAGAATACATTTAACCAAAATATCGCCATTGGCCTTAACCGCGGCCTCCAGATTACTTCGGAAACTCCTTCAACTCTTCTGGGCGTTCTCTTTGTTTAATTGGGTAAATGCTGCCATAATCCTTAGCTTCACATCATCTTTGGTGTTACAAGGAGTTTTGTTGGTCTCTCGCTCGCCTATGTCTCATGCTACAGTCTGGGGAGTTAAGTAACCAGATGCGGTTGCAGAAATTGTCTGACAGCCATCACTGGGTTCCCCTGCTTGTGTGGCATGGTGCAGAGTCCTGTTGCTAGACATAATGTCTACGCGCTTGATCCCGGGAAGTACTACCTTCTCAAAGCTCTTGATGTAGCCATCCGTGTTAAGCCTATATTACTCACCAAGAAAAAAATAGAGGGTGCAGAAGGATCAGATTTTGAGTTATCCGGGTTGCCTTACCTTCGTAATCACTATTAGACTCGTTAAAACTCTTTTCGAATCCTCTGCACTATCCTCCGATTGACACCTAACCACTCTAAAATGTTCGTATTGGAACTTCCGGTGTAGCGCTAAGCAATACAGCAAGCATCTACCAAATTTCTGGCGGAGTGAAATGCGTCATAGTGCTCCTTTTCTCGAAGGTGTTGCCCAACTAACCCTACTGCGCAGTCGACAAAATAAAAACAAACAACGCGCATGAGCGAAAATAAAAATGGCGACAATTTACCAGCCTGTACACACACATGCTGAAGGCAATCGGATGTCTATCCACACTGATGAGCTGTGATGCAACGAAACAGGCTTTTACGTAGATGATATATATATATATATATATATATATATATGACATACTAAATCGGCACACCAGAGAAAGTGAGCTCATTGCCAAAATGTTAAAGCTTTTTGTATATTTATATCATCTGGTCAACTCTATAGTTAACCCGCAAACTGGAATCAAAATACAAGGGTCATTCAATAAATAAGGTGAATATTTCGGCATAAAGACTCCTCATACAGATAGAAGCTTTTTTTTTTTTTTTTTTTTTGGTTACTGAAGGGTGAAAACCAGTTGAAATTCGCAGGAAAATGTCAACTGTGTATGGTGCCACATGTTTCAGCCAAAAAATATCTACAAGTGGGCTAAATTGTTTAAAGAAGGACGGAGCAGTGTTGAGGATGAAGACAGACCTGGGAGGCCTACAGAAGTGAGGTCTCCTGAGGTAATCGAATCAGTCAATGATCTCATTCAGTCTGACAGAAAGGTAACAGTGGATGACATTGCAAGGATTTTGAGCCTATCTGTTTACCAGACGCAGGGGTCATCAGTCACATGAAGTCGTCTTGCATCAAGACAACGCAAAGCCTCACACAGCAGCCCAAACGGTGCAGACCATCAACTAGCTGGGCTGGGAACTACTCTCTCATCCCCCTTACAGCCCAGACTTTCACCTGTTTGGTCCCTTGAAAGCGTTCACGAGAGGCACGAAGTTTGAAAGTGACGATGAAGTCAAAAGTGCTGTGAGCGATTGGCTAAGACATCAGTCCAAAGATTTTTATTCTGATGGAATACGGAAGCTTGTGCACACATGGGAAAAGTGTGTGACACTGTTGGGAGACTACGTTGAAAAAAAAGTAAGCTTCTATCTGTAGTATTCTATCTTATACCGAAAAATTCAACTTATTTATTGAATGACCCTCGTACTAACGAAAGTATACAAATAGACTTTTATTGTGGGAATTCCAGCAATACTTTTTGTAGTAGAAGACATTACCAAAAATACATTATAGAAAAAAATTGAAGGAAAAAATACGAGCAATACATTTTTGATAGAAAAAAAATGTTACCAGCAATACATTTTAGAAGAAAAATATTACCAGCACTTTCTCCAGGTCTTGGATAAGCGAGTCTCTCGTAACCATGGAATGCTGGAAATTGTGGATGGAACACTGTTCCTTACACCAGTGAGTTCTAAGTTTAGCTTTTAGCAATGAAAACAAAAATAAAAATGCTTAATTTTTATTAAAATATTGTTTTATTAGATTTTTTTAAACTTTTCATTGTTGGAAAAATTCTGTCACTTTTATTTCTAGTTCTTGTAAAATATTTTTTAAAATTGAGTTTTTGTTTGACTATTTAAATTTTAAATGCAAAGTTTAATAATTTCATTTAATGCTTGTTTGTTTAACAGCATACCAACACTGTTAGTTGTTTAACATTAGAGAGGGTTTCTTTCTTTTTTTTTTTTTTTTGAATATATGGTTTCCAATCAGTCCTTTGGGTTCTTTGCGTCATGACTCTCCAGTTATGCACCTAGAACAGAGTTTATAACATGGTAGAGATCAATTTCTTTCAAGTAGGCTAAAATAATCACAACTTTTATCTTCAAGGGGTTCTCTAGACTAGTCATGTCATAAAAATCCGGTTCACGCTCCACCCACGTCTATTGATCAGGTGAAGAGGCTTATCCCTTGTTCCCTGTTTAGGATGTGGTTTCCAGCTTTCTCTTTTCCAATCTTTTCACTCCTATGTAGCCCCCTGCACATCAGTGGCGTTACCGCCTTGCTCGGGGTGATATGATTAAAAAAAAAAAAATTTAGTAAAAAAATATTACCAGCAATATGATTTTTTTAAAATGAAAATATATACCAGTACTATGTTAAAAAAAAAATTATGCCAGCAATATATTTGTTGAAAAAAAAAATTCTTCTTCTTCTTCTATGTGCCCTGTCCCTTCAGGACGTAGGCGAGCATGGCTCTCCACGTCTCCCTATCCCTTGTGGCTCTTAGTATGTTTGCTCTTGTTGCTCCTGGCAACCCCCGTTCCGTCATCCACCTGATCAGACCCTGCAAATATGTTATCCGCTGCCTTCCTCTGTCTCTCATTCCTTCTATCTGACCAGTTAGTATCAGGTTCTCCAGGCTCTCTTTTCTCATTGCATGTCCCAGGAACTTCAGTTATCTCTTCCTGATGCTCAGCATCAGTTTCCTTTTTGTTGCCATTCTTTCTAACACCTCTTCGTTGCTTGTATGCTCAGTCCACGATATCCGTAGCATCCTTCTGTAGAACCACATTTCGGCCGCTTCCAGTTTTGTCCTCATTTTCGATGATATTGTCCAGCATTCACTGCCTTATTGAAGAACTGACATCACGTAGCAGTCTAGCACTCTTTTCTTCGTTTCTATTGAGATTTTCCTGTGTGTTAGTATTTTGCTCATCTTCTGGAACGCGTCCTTTGCCATGCCAATTCGCCTTCGTATCTCCGTGTCGCACTTTCCATCTTCTGTTAGAACACTTCCTAGGTACTTAAATTCTTGGACTTGTTTGATTCTGTTATCCCCCACATGTATTTGGCATTTTGGGTTGTATCTTTTGCTGATGACCATGCACTCAGTTTTCTTAAAGTTTATTTGTAGTCCCTTCTTGTCACTCTCCACTGCTACTTTCTGTATGAGGTCTTGTAGTTTCCTTTCTGTGTCCGCAATCAGCACTGTATCGTCCGCATACCTTATGTTGTTCAGGTTGTGGCCTCCAATAACAAATCTTGGCGTGTCATCTAGGGTCCTCAAAATATTCTCGCTGTATAGGTTGAACAAATCCGGTGAAAAGACACATCCTTGTCTTATGCCTTTTCTATCTTTGTGTATCTACTGAGGTCGTTATCTGTCCGTATGCAGGTCGTTTGCTGCCAGTAGAGATTTTTGATTATTCTTATGTCTTTCTCGAAAATGTCGAGGCTGCCTAGCATCTCCATCAATTCTTTGTGTCGTATTTTGTCGAATGCTTTCGCGTAGTCAATGAAGCATAGGTACAAGTCTTTCTTCATTTGTAATGCCCTTTCAGAGAGTATACTAATCATGAATATGGCGTTCCTTGTTCCTTTGACGAACCTGCACTGTTCCTGCCCTATCTTTGGCCTGATTCTGCTTCTCGCTCTATTCATCAGGATTCTGACAATCAGTTTTGTAATGTGACTCATTAAGCTGATAATTCTGTGTAGTTCGCACTCGTTTGCACCAGGTTTCTTCGGCAGTGCTATAAATATCGACTTTCATAGATCGTCTGGTATTATTCCGCTGCTATAAATTTCGTTTATTATGTCGGTAATCTTTTCTATGCCATATTCTTCTAAGGCTGTCAGCAGCTCTATCACTATGCCATCTGGACCAGGTGCTTTTGGCCATTGCAGCTTCCACTTCGGATTTTAGTATTTCCGGTTCATCCATCTCCTTGTGTATTCTCGGTTGTTCTCTCTTGTCGCAAAAGAGATCGTTTATGTATTCTTCCCATCGCTGGAGTATGTCATCTTTCTCTAATATGATTGTCCCTTCCTTGGATTTTATGCATCCTGTTGAGGAGCAGGTTTTTTGTCCTGTCAGTTCTCTTATCTCTTTATGCATCCCTGTTTTGTTGTTCCTGCTCAGTCTCTCTACTACAGGTGTTTACTCGTGCAACCAGACTGGCAACTGGGTCCCACCCTTCACAGTCAGGATAGCCAAATGCAGACGACAATTCTACACCTGCAGCTTCTTCTCTCGCACTTCCCGCCTGTGGAACTCGCTCCCGTATTCTTGCTTTCCTGACGGCTACAACCTCCAGAAATGTAAATGCAAAGTCAATACTCATCTACTAACCACTGGACTCTAGCTCTCTCCCCACCCCCGTATAAACTTCCCTTTCTCTCCACCTATGTATCTGTC
This sequence comes from Ascarosepion bandense, assembly GCA_037127315.1. Taxonomy (NCBI): domain Eukaryota; kingdom Metazoa; phylum Mollusca; class Cephalopoda; order Sepiida; family Sepiidae; genus Ascarosepion; species Ascarosepion bandense. The sequence continues at coordinate 453,704 of JBBBDQ010000546.1, forward strand.
ATCGCACCTGCTTTCTTAGCTTTCTATTGTTCCTTTCTAACTAATTTGTACTCCTCACTCTTTTCTAATTAATCTTTTTACATTTATGTAGCCCCCTGCACATCAGTGGCGTTTCCGCCTTGCTCAGGGTGAAATGATTAAAAAAAAAATTTGTTGTTGAGCCATTCTTCTTTGGCTTGTCTGCATTTGTTCCTTATCTCCCTGTGAAGTTTTTTGTACTCTGCTCCGTGTCTTGGCGTTATTTTGTGTCTTCTTTGCATCATGTGGAGGATCTCTTCGGGCATCCACTCGTTTTTTCTTCTGCATCTGATTTCCTTTGGGCTATGTTGTTCGCTGAGGTCACCATCTCTTCTTTTTTAAGTGAATCCCATTTTGAGTATCCTTTTCCAATTTGTTCTTCATATTTCTTTCTCACGCTGTTATTGTATTCTTTCTGCAGAGTGAGATCGTCCTCTAGCGTGTCGTATTGCAGCCTTGGTGATATGCTGGGCTTCTTCAGTCTTCGGAGTTTCACTTTTAGTTTGCAGATGACTGGGACGTGGTCACTTTCGCAGTCGGAACCTGGTTATGTTTTGCATTGGACTACTGCGTTCCTGAATCTTTTGTTTATAGTTATATAATCTATTTGGTTCTTCGTGTCACCTCCTGGACTTCTCCATGTCCATAAACGTCGAGGGTGTTCTTGGAACCAGGTGTTAGTAATAACCTGGTCATTGGCTGAGCACCATTGGATCCATTTTTCTTCTCTTTCGTTGCGCTCTCCTAGTCCGAAATTGCCGTTCGTGTCTCCTTCTCCATCTTTACCTACCTTTGCATTTAAGTCCCCCATTATTATCCTAACTTCTTGGCTTTTGCACTGAGCCTTGGCACTGTCCAGTATCGAATAGAAAGATTCTATTTCGTCCTCCGAGCTTTGAGTTGTCGGCGCATAAACTACTATAATAGCTATATTGAAGGGCCTTCCCCGCAGTTTAACCTAGAGGACTCTCTCTGACAGTTGCCAGTATCCAAGTACACATCTCTTCACTTGTTTGTTTAGTATTAAAGCGACCCCTTTTTCGTGTTTTTTACCTCCTGCATATATTATCTTGTGGGTGTCGCTACTGAAATCTCCGTTATTAGGCCATCTTGTTTCACATATGCCTAGGATGTTGATATTCAGTCTGTTCATCTCCTGTTTGACATTCTCTAGTTGTCCACAGTTGAGTGTCCTGACGTTCCATGTTCCTATAGTGAGTTTGTCTTTGATGCGCACAGTTGCAGGGTAACGGTCCAGGGACACCTGTTGCTCATGTCGTTCTTTCCCGGGCGAGTGACAAATTTTGGAGTAAAATGTCCCCTTTACGCCGTTTAAAAATTATACAGGCAATATATATTAAAAAAAATAAAATATTACCAGCAATGCATTTTTGAAAAAAAATGCTATCAATACATCTGGCAAAACCCTCTTTACACAAATACGTCAATGAAACCTTATCTGCATATTGATTTCTTACAAAGAATACATATTCAATGCATACGCATGTATTGTAAAAGTCTTGTTGGCATTAAATAACCCTTTGATGCTGATATGCTGTAAAACAAAACGAAGCAAAAGCAAACTAATGCACCAAGTCAACCCGTAGTTCGTTTGGTGAACTGGGCTGATATACAGAGTGTCCCAAAAGTCAGCAAGAAATTTGAAAGTTTCATGACATTTCACAGTTTTCTTTAAGATATTTTATAAGGGAGGCTTTGAAAATGAATCATTTAAAAGTGAACACAAGTCGTGAAATCTGTCTACCAAAACCGGGATCAATAATTCAGATTCCATTACAGTGTGAGAGATTCTCCATGTTTTGAGAGCGAATCTCTCTCTCCATTTCCCCACTCTCTCTCTCTATATATATAGGGTGCGATGGATGAATTGACGCAAAAAATAAAAATAACACTGATATCTCATTTTAACAGATATATTAACCAAAATTACACAAAAATGTCTTAAAATACCAAAGAGTAAATTTAGCCAATAAAATCGCCATTGCCTCAACCGCGGTCTCCAGATGAATGTGGAAGGTCACCTTCCACAGAATGACACATTCTATTCGGTTCGGAAGAAAGAGGTATATGAGCAGTAAGAGAGAGTCGTTGCATTTACTTACGCACAAATACTCTTTGGAAAGGTAATAATCCGTCTCTTCCCTCAAATTATGGGTTAAATAATAGGACAGAATGGGTTTTATAACCTTGGCTGGCAACCAGTCTATCACAGAAAGTTATGGCAAACTACTACGGGATAATATTCTGCCCATTCAGTCATGTCTCTTTCGAGACATGATCGCCCAAAGCGTGTATCATGTATGGCACTAAACTGACTGGCTGACTGTATTATTTATATTGTTAGCATATTCACCAAGATTCATACAGATGTCTTTATAAGTGGTCTTAGAAGAATTAGAACGTAAATTTATCTTGATGATAGCATACAGGTATTCCGTTTGCAAACAATAGAATTGTAATAGCGTTTCAACATATATTGTGTTCTAATCACGTTGGTTACTGTTGGGACCTAAAAGTTGTGGTATCACACAGTTGTATTGTCTTGGGTCTTCATATATTACTTCATTTAATCGTGGATTAGTAGCAAAAATAATTACTACGATGTGATGTTCCGGTAAATTGCTATTGCAAGATAGTTATTTTCATATCTTGCAAATAGTACTGTATTAAGAGGTTCCTCCTGATAATCTACTCAAGAAATAAATATTAACGTAACACTTTGATTGGTTTGGTTTCGTTTGTTTTGTTTTACGGCATATCAACCTTAATGGGTCACTTAATGCTGACGACATTTTTACAATAGATTTGTATTAATAGAATATATTTTCTTTGTAAATGGGTTTCGTTGAGATTCAGATGCATTGCTGGGAATATTTTTTTCCTTCACATATTTTTGTTGGTTTGTATGAATAGAATATACTTTCTTTGTAAAGTGGGTTTTGAATGGATGAAAACGTCATAATTCGTTTTACTTTAAACAATGCGCGTTCATAAATTCCCTGCCACGTGTACGTTCAAATAAACACCGTTACAAGAGCGTCCTTAAAAAGAAAAACGGTAAAAGGTAAAATCAGTTATTAAAAATCGCCTGAAGACACCACTCATGGTAGAAACCTGGGTAGCGAAATAATTCATTTAAAAATGGAACATATATATCTCAACATATTTATAAATGGAACTTTGTGTGTGTGTCCGTTACCTAGAGACTCCGAAACGGATGAACCGATTTTCTTGAAAACTTACACAATTGTACTATAAGCGTCTGCGAGTGTTCTTAGCTAGGTTTGTGTCGAGGTACTCCCGATAAATAATGAAAACGATAATCGAAAAAATAGGGTTATAGAAGGAGTGGTCCGATTTTAATCAAATTTGATAGATACACTCATAGACAAAGACATAAGAAACGATATTCAGAAGTTTCAAGGTCGCAGTTCTTACAATAGGGCAGAATATATATATATATATATATATATATATATATATATATATATATATATATAAACCCGGTGTGGGCGACAAAGTGAACCTCGCTGCCGAGCTTGAAAAGGACCTCCAATCCGTAGTGGACTGGGGTAGGAAATGGCTCGTTAATTTCAATGCTTCCAAAACGAAGCTGCTATCAATTAACCACCATAGACAATCGCATCTACCTCCCATTAGCATGGAACAGGCTTGCCTCCCAGAGAGTAAAACACTACGCCTCCTTGGCCTTACACTCTCGGCGGACCTCAAATGGAATGACTATATCGAATCCATTGCTAAATCCGCCGCTATGAAAGTCGGTTCTCTGTGTAGGACCCGGAAGTTTTTCCCGTCTGAATCTATCCTGAACATATATAAATCTACCATCCGCCCGTGTATTGAATACTACTGCCACATCTGGTCGGGTGCCCCTGCTACTCTCCTCGGTCTTCTTTATAAAATACAACGGAGAATCTGTAATGTGATCGATACTGACTTGGCAGACCAGCTGCAACCACTCTCTCACAGGCGTGACGTGGCTTCCCAATGCCTCTTCTATAAATACTTTCACGGCTTCTGCTCTGATGAACTTAGTTCATTGGTGCTAAGGTACTAGATTAGCAACCAGGTCCCACCCTTTTACAGTGAAACAGATAAGATGTAACCGTACTTTCTACTCCAATAGCTTCTTTTCTCGCGCTTCCCGAATGTGGAATTCCCTTCTATATGTCTGCTTTACCGACAGCTACAATCTCCAGGAGTTTAAAATGTAAGGTCAATAGATACCTCCTGTCACACTAACTTGCATCTGTCCTCCCAACACTCTCACCATCTACCCAACCCTCATTCTCGGTATCCTTACCCGTCTATCACCCTCCTTCTGACATTTCCTATATCTAACTATCTTTTCTCACCACTTTCCCCTCCATGTAAACCCCTGCGCAATTGTGGCAGTGGAATGCCTTGCTCGGGGTAAAACGATTATAATATATATATATATATATATATATATATATATATATATATATAAAAGGCAAGATGTTTGTGTGTGTGTCTGTTTATTTGTCTGTATGTCTGTATTTTTTTCAGCCCTTTTATTTTAGTTTTTGCTTCGGGTTTGGCTCTAAGCAGGTATAATTGTAGTTCTTAGTCTCAGCCATGATACCATTTACTCAGAGGACTTATTTAGTCTTCAAAATTCAGTTTACGACGAAAAGACGTATTTGATATCGATACCAGGAAATCAAAATTTGACTTACATTCATTCATTTTTCTTTCAGTTTACGGTTTCGCTTTAACTGGGAACAACTATTGCTTTTTAGTCTTTCGTGCCAACGTCCAACGAGTCTGAGCTCCAGGACCAAGGATTAGTTTTAAAGCTTTCATTACACCCGAGCAACGCCGGGCTATACTGCTAGTATGCTATATATATATATATATAAATATATACACATACATATATATATGCTAGTATATATATATATATACATATATATATATATATATATATATATATATATGCAAAACAGAAAATAGTTCGTTGCGATGATTTCTGTTATTGCGCAGAATTACTCATAGTTCTTAGGTATTTATATTGTTCGGACTGTTGTCCGCATCTTTATTGACATAATCACGTTTCCGCCGTTGTACGCTCCGACCTTCTTCAGGTAATAGGAATTTTAAATCGAAACTTCTATTTCGATCATTTGGGTTGATTGTTCTCGGACACATGTCGCAGCGGAAAAAAGCGTTGGTTGAATCTAGCGACTTCATCCCAAAAGTTGTGAGTTCAATATCTGGCGACAAAAGTGGCGAACTAAAACTCAGAGAGTTGATTTAAATGGAGATAACTAAAACATCCGGAAGTAGTATGATTCATGGAACGAGAACTATTTATCTCATTGATAGAAATAAAGTTTAAAATTCCAATCAATTGAAGAAGGTCGGGGTGTACAACGGCCGAAACGTCGCGAATATTGCAATAAAGACGAGGGCAACAGTCCGAACAGTATAAGAATAACATATAATAACAATCTAAAGAATAACTCATATTGATATGCAGTTAATGCAATGGTTAAAATCTCGGGAAGAGAAATCATCGATTTAAGTTTGAATTCCGGTCGAGATATTTGAATTCACTTTCGTACAAATACCTTTGGAAATGGTCTGAATCTATCGATTCTCTTCCATAGCTATAGATTAAATACCAGTGCAGACTGGACTCTCTAGCCGTGATTTACGATCAGTATAAGAGAAGGACTACTCTGAATCTAAAACCGTCGGGCCGCCTACCTAAACTGTAATTTTTTTTGTCTGCTCAGCATTGTTGTCTTAAGTAGATAGACACGCTCGGCGGCGACCTGTCATGTTGAAGATGAGAAATCATATCGATTTGCGGTCTTGTTTGAAGTAGAAATAGCTCTGATCCTGTTAAACGTACGAAAGAATCTTTTGCTAAGGCAAACCTTTGCATGGAGAAGACGTCATCAAACTCTTTCGTATTTAGATCAAGATATTTGCTTTAATAATACATAAAGAAATTTTTTTTGTTTTTTTTGTTAATTACCCTAAGCAAGGCGAAAACGCCACTGATGCGCAGGGGGCTACGTAAGAGTGAAAAGACTGGAAAAGAGAAAAACCGGAAACCACATCATAAACAGGAAACAAGGGATGAGCCTCTTCACCTGTTCAATAGACGTGAGTGGAGTGTGAACCGGGCGATAGTTTAGTCTATCTACTCCAATTGAAAAAATAAAATAAAATAAAAAAAATAAAAAAGTGAAAAGATTGGAAAAGAGAAAAACCGAAAACCACAACCTAAACAGGAAACAAGGGATGAGCCTCTTCACCTGTTCAATAGACGTGAGTGGAGTGTGAACCGGGCGATAGTTTAGTCTATCTACTCCAATTGAAAAAATAAAATAAAATAAAAAAAATAAAAAAGTGAAAAGATTGGAAAAGAGAAAAACCGAAAACCACAACCTAAACAGGAAACAAGGGATGAGCCTCTTCACCTGTTCAATAGACGTGAGTGGAGTGTGAACCGGGCGATAGTTTAGTCTATCTACTCCAATTGAAAAAATAAAATAAAATAAAAAAAATAAAAAAGTGAAAAGACTGGAAAAGAGAAAAACCGAAAACCACAACCTAAACAGGAAACAAGGGATGACAATGAATTTTTTAATAAATGTTGACAAAAATTGGTAGGCCGGAGAGCACATAAGCCTAAAAATTTTAATAAAGCAAGCAAACAAAAAATTAGTTTGAATAATTATCAGAATAATGTTTCAGATAATATAAGAAGGTTAAAGAGCACATCGAACAAAATCGTAAACTACATTGCAGGACATAAAAAATACAACTTTATTTCATTAGTTTCCCTTTTTATCTTAAATATTGTTCACACCAAGACCCTTTAAGATTGTCAGTCAGTTAAGTGCCATACGTGATACATGCTTTGGGCGATCATGTTTCGAAAGAGACATGACTGACTGGGCAGAAGATTATCACGTAGTAGGTTGCAATTGCTTTCTGCGGTAGACTAGTTGCCAACCAAGGCGATAGAACCCAATCTGTCCTATTATTTAACCCATAACTGAAGGGAAGAAACGCTTTGCTACCTTTCCCAAGAGTATGTATTTTTGCGTAAGTGAATGCAAGGGATTCAACTGGACTTCGAACTCGGCTCCCCGATTTGTCGTTCAGATATCCACTGCACCACAACGCACATCCTATTATTGTAGCGTCTCGTAAAAGAGTTTTTTCCTGTATTTTTTTAATGGTTCACTCAATACAAAACTCAAGAGCCACTCAATGTAGAGGGGTACTGATTGAGGTTGTATGAACGGAAGAAAAGGAGGTAAGTATTTGAGACTAAGAGGATGTGTAAGAAGTAAACACTGAACCATGACTTGAAGGTGTTAAAATTGCAAATGATCGGCGAGTCTGTTCTATAAAGTAGCGGTTTTTGCGAAGAAGCAATCTGAATGGAACTTCCTTCTTACAAATGGAAAACGAAAAGAGTGTGGAGGGTTCGATCCGATGTAAGCGACAATGGCCGGTTTTAGTTAAACAGATGTTTGTAGCTGGTGGGAGAAAGATGGTGGAATGAAGCTTGTTAGAATATTTTCAGTGGCAAAAACAATAGAAGAGAGGGAGGCTACGAAGAATGGCATAAAAATCAGATGGCACACTGAATCAGACAGATTAATCAAACAACAAAAATGAGGATATTACAATAATTTTAGAATAGATTACCACAATTTATCTTAGTCCTTGTAACATTACAAGAAAGCAGATTAGTCAAAATTGTCAATTCAGCCAAATTACCAGAATGACCAGAAAGCAGATTGGTCGAAATTGTCAATTCAACCAAATTACCAGAATAGCCATAAAGCAAATTAGTGGAAATTGTCAATTCAACCAACTTACCAGAATGGCCAGAAAGCGGATTGGTCGAAATTATCAATTCAAACAAATTACCAGAATGACCAGAAAGCGATTGGTCGAAATTGTAAATTCAACCTAATGACTAAATTGACAAGTGAGCAGCTTGATCGAAATTGTCAATTCAACCAAATTACCATAATGACCAGAAAGCGGATTAGTCGAAATTGTCAATTCAAACAAATTACCAGAATGGCCAGAAAGCTGATTATTCGAAATTGTAAATTCAACCAAATTACCAGAATGGGCAGAAAGCAGATTACTCGAAATTGTCAATTCAGACAAATTACCAGAATGGCCAGGAAGCGGATTGTTCGAAATTGTTAATTCATCCAAATTGCCAAAATGACCAGAAAGCAGTTTGATCGAAATTGTCAATTCAGCCAAATTGCCAGAATGGTCAGAAAGCGGATTGGTTGAAATTGTTAATTCAGCCAAATTACCAAAATGGCCAGAAAGCAAATTACCAAAATGGCCAGAAAGCAAATTAATCGAAATTGTCAATTCAACCAAATTACTAAATTGGCAAGTGAGCAGTTTGATCGAAATTGTCGATTCAACCAAATTAACAGAATGGCCAGAAAGCAGATTGGTCGAAATTGTCAATTCAACCTAATTACTAGTATGACAAGTGAGCAGTTTGATCGAAATTGTTAATTCAGCCAAATTACCAGAATGGCCAGAAAGCGGATTTGTCGAAATTGTCAATTCAGCCAAATTACCAAATCGACCAGAAATCAGATTGGTCGAAATTGTTAATTTAACCAAATTACCAGAATGGCCAGAAAGCAGATTGGTCGAAATTGTCAATTCAACCTAATTACTAGAATGACAAGTGAGCAGTTTGATCGAAATTGTTAATTCAGCCAAATTACCAGAATAGACAGAAAGAGGATTGGTCGAAATTGTCAATTCACCCAAATTACCAGAACGACCAGAAAGCAGTTTGATCGAAATTGTCAATTCAACCATATTATCAGAATGGCCAGCAAGCGGAATGGTCGAAATTATCAATTCAAAGACATTAACAGAATGACCAAAAAGGATATTGGTCGTAATTGTCAATTCAACCAAATTACTAGAATGGCAAATGAGCAGTTTGATCGAAATTGTCGATTCAACCAAATTACCAGAATGGCCAGAAAGCAGATTGGTCGAAATTGTCAATTCAACCTAATTACTAGTATGACAAGTGAGCAGTTTGATCGAAATTGTTAATTCAGCCAAATTACCAGAATGGCCAGAAAGCGGATTTGTCGAAATTGTCAATTCAACCAAATTACCAGAATGGCCAGAAAGCGGATTAGTCGAAATTATCAATTCAAACAAATTACCAGAATGAGCAGAAGGCAGATTGGTCGAAATTGTCAATTCACCCAAATTACCAGAATGGCCAGAAAGCAGATTGATCGAATTGTTAATTCAACCAAATTAGCAAAAAGTGAATTAGTCAAAATTATTAATTTAAACAAACTGAAAGAATGGCCTTAAATTGGATTGACTGAAATCATCAGTTCAAACAAGGAATGTCAGAAGATATGATTTATAGAGTTCAACGCGTGTGCGTTTTAAGATTAAGTCATGCTGAACGCTTTTTTCAGCAGTTCGTCACACACTTAGAAAAGACTAAATAATGTCAGTAAATTATGTAAACATCAGAATATGCAACATTCGCCAGGCATTTGAGGATACATTTCGCTCCTCCTAATTGCAAAAAGACCTAAAGTTATGTTTTCTTTTCAAGCGTACTGTGAAGACTGAACTTTTAGCACCGGGACAGGGTTGCAAGCGTTAAATGTTCACTTTATAAATTGATAAGTCATAAACTATATTTAAGTACAAAATATAAGCACATATATATTCTAGTCTTTTTGGCGTATAAAATATAAAATTCTTTGCATTCACTTACGCGAAAATACCATTAGGAAAGGTATAAATCCGTCTATTCCCTACAGTTATGGATTAAATAACAGGACAGATTGGGTTCTATAGCCTTGGCTGGCAATCAGTTTACCACAGAAAGCAATGGCAACCTACTGCATGATAAACACTGCCCAGTCAGTCGTCTCTTTCGAGACATGATCTCCTAAGCGTGTATCATATATGGCACTTAACTGACTGACTGTTATAAAAATAAGTCTTAAAATATGTTCCACTAGTGTGAAAATAGTCATTAATCGATTGACATGACAGATTTTAGGTTAAGCTCAGGAAATGAAAATACACGTTGTGTTCAGGGAACTAGTTACGAGCCACAATGACTTAAAGATAGACGGCTTCTTGAAAGAAAGCAGAACAAGAGGAACATTTAGCTCTGAGCAAACCCCAAAGTGGTACCAAAGGTGGTGACCATTAACTTCAAATTGTCTCTAATGGTTATATTATATTAAACCAATTTATTACCTTATGTTCATAAAATCAATGATATTGCCTGCATCGACGGGTGGATACATTGACTTGCAGGGATATTCTCTATCATGTCAGCTCCAATGCTACTTACTCGTTTTTTTCATTTGAATCATCATCTGAGGCGTCGTGGAGAAGACCATCCCAACAAAACCAATCGTCCTGGGTATGACGATAAACAACATCCGGCAGCAAGGCCTCTTATCATGGGGTTTTGATGAGCGGGTAACAATCTCTTAACTGTTGTTGTTCTCAGATCCATCCTGACCTAGGGCGTTAGCACCTGTTAGGTTCCTAGCTATTGACAAATATTGAATCCGCAAACTGGGACCAAAACACTATGACAGTATAAAAATATATTTTTATTTTTAAAATACAAGCAATAGATTTTAATAGTAAAAAAAAAAAATAAAATATCCAGTATTAGATTTTAGTAGTAAAGAAAATAAAATTCCCAACATTAGATTTTAAAATTTAAAGAAACATTCCAGTATTTGATTTTAATAGTAAAAAATTAGATTTTAATCGTAAAAAAAAAAAATTCCTGCATGTTAGTAGTAAAAAATAACATTTCCACTATTAAATTTTAGTAGTAAAAAAAAAAAGAAAAGAAAATTTCAGTAATTTTCAATAAAATTTCAATAATAAAAAAAATGCCAAACAGCCAAATAAAATTAAATTTTGCCATTAAATGAATCATAAGGAATTGATATGCCGTTAAACAAACAAGCCAAACCAAACCAACAAAACCGAGGACTCGTTGAAGGCTGCCATGATGGATGTGATAGCCGACATGGACGCAGACCACGCGATCGGTGCATTCAGTAATTTCAAAAGACACTCTTAAACTTCCATTTAGTTTCAGGGAGGTTTTATTCAATTATCTTTTTTTCCGTTTTATTTTATTTTTCATTTTTTTAAAAAATTAAATGTGTATATTCGCTTTAAAGTTCTTTATAGATTGATTATCCATTCTTATATAGTGATTTGTTCTCATTTACCTGACGCACCCTGTACAGAGACTCAAGATACACACACTAAATAAAACAATATATACATGATGTTTACAGAATGTAATGTTGTCAACAAGAGGAAAACCTTAAAAAGCGAACAAAGTATTGGAAAAGCCAAAAATCAAGCAAGTAAAGATGTTTTAATATCTGGGAAGTACTTTAACAGACGACAGAAAATGTAAGACCGAAATACAAAGTTGTATTAAAATGGGAAAAGGTGCCTTCCAAAAGCTAAACAAAATATTAAGAAACAGGAATTCGTTAGAATAAAAAATAAGCGCTGAGCAGTTATGTAATATCAGTCCTTCTAAATGGGGGTGAATGCTGGACAATCCCATCACAGGCAAAGAAAAGTCTGGTTCTACCGAAGGATGCTGGGAATAACATAATCTGATTACGCGAGGGAAAAGGAAGTTTAAAGGAAAGTTGAAACAAAAAGTACAGTTGAAATTTCTAGGATACATAATGAGGAAAGAAAGCTTCCGGAATTTGATACTCAAAGGTATACTGCAAGAAAGCAGCGTGTAACATACTAACGAATTTGTGTAACTGAATGGAAGAATAGAGAGTGGGAGGTATGATGAAAAAGCAAAAGTTTCTGAAAGCTACAAACGATAGGAAGTTGTGAAAAGCCACAATTGCCAAAGATATTAAGAGGCACATCACGCCCTATGCACCACTGGGTGTGATGGATAAATGATGATGATAAGACGAGGATATGTATTCTCAACGGTCTTATTCAACCTATACGGCGAGGTAATTCTGAGAGAATTAAATTTGCTACCAGGATTCATTATTGGCAGCCACAGTTTTAACAACATAAGATACGCAAATGACACAGTGTTGATAGCAGACACAGAAAAAAAAAAGCTCCAAAATCTCTACGAAGGTAGTGAAAGAAAGCGAGAAGAAAGAACTAAACATCAATTGCAAGAAGACAGAATGCATGGTTGTTAGCAAAAGAATGAGGCCAAATAAAAGGAAAGCGAGAAGAAAGGACTAAATATCAACTGAAAAAAGACAGAATGCATGGTTGTTAGCAAAAGGAAAGGACCAAGTAAAGGAAAGCGAGAAGAAAGGACTAAGCATCAATTGCAAGAAGACGGAATGCATAGTTGTTAGCAAAAGGAAAAGACCAAGTAAAGGAAAGCGAGAAGAAAGGACTAAGCATCAATTGCAAGAAGACGGAATGCATAGTTGTTAGCAAAAGGAAAAGACCAAGTAAAGGAAAGCGAGAAGAAAGGACTAAGCATCAATTGCACGAAGACGGAATGCATAGTTGTTAGCAAAAGGAAAAGACCAAGTAAAGGAAAGCGAGAAGAAAGGACTAAATATCAACTGCAAGAATACACCCAAAGATAGAAAGTCTATTTTACTCTGCAATTTCATTAATAGCTCGTCGAAGAAGAGATGAATTTATTCCTTTCCTAAGGACATTAGTACAAATTAAAACAAAAATCTAGACACGAAGAAGCCAAGTAAGGGAAGGAAAAGCAAGAAGAAACGACTAAAAAGTGGCGATATACCGGAAGACGTAAGTATTTGCGTAAGAAACCAGGTGTGAACTCAATTGGGAAATCAGCCTAATGAGCCATATAACAAAATTCATCATCCGAATTCTGACAAATAGAGCGAGTAGCAGAATGAGACTGGAGATAAGAACAAAAATTATTCGTCAAAGACACTGGAACGTGATATTTATGCTCAGGATATTATCATAAAGATCAACACAAATGCACATGGACAAGTACCCGTGTTTTATAGACTACACAAAGGCGTTCGATAAAGTAGGCCACAAAGATAGGTTAGAACTGCTCAGCAAACTTGACATATTTAAAAAAGATATCCGAATAATCAAGAACCTATACTGGCAGCAAACGTTATGCATACAGAGAGAAAATTAGTTCAGCAAATATACAAAAATAACAAGGCTTGTAAGTCGAGGATGAATTTAATCACCAGACTCAATCTATACAATGAAACGATTCTAAGAGAAATAGAACTCCAGGGGAATAAAATGAGCGGAAAGAAGAAGAACGAGGTGCAGGGGATGTCGAAGAAAGGATAAGAAAAATTGAAATCAAGGAAATAGAAAATAGATTGGTGGCTGCAGTCTTAACAACATAAAATATGCAAATGACACGGTGTTGATGGCAGACACGGAAAGAAAACTACAAAAATCTCTGCGGAAGGCAGTGAAGGAAAGCGAGAACAAATGACTAGATATCAAATGCAAGAAGACAGAATGCTTTGTTAGCAAAAAGATGAACCCAAAGTGCGAATTGCAAATAATAAATAACAAAATGAAACAAGTGCAGAAATTTAAATATCTGGGAAGTGTTTTAACAAAGGACGCAAAGTGCGACAATGAAATCCGAAGACGTATTGGGATAGCCAAGAATGAATTCCTAAAGTTAAGTAGTGTACTAAGAAATAGAAGAATTTCGCTAGAAAAAAAGGAAAAGAATACCCTTACCCCTTAGAAAGATAAACAAACAGAAAGAGTAAACTGTTTTATAATCAAGTGGCTTTATTCGTATGTAAACATCTTCATAGCAGCATCTCACTTCCTCAGTTTTTATTTCTGAAAACATATATACAATTTCTTTTACTTTCCATATCTCTTAATTCTATTTCTCATTCTCTTAACACGAAACCTGATGTTGTAGCTGTTATAGATAGATAGATAGATAGATAGATAGATAGATAGATAGATAGATAGATAGATAGATAATGACAGGTATAGAGAGAGAAGGGAGTGACAGGAATAGATAGATAGATAGATAGATAGATAGATAGATAGATAGATAGATAGATAGATAGATAGATATTACCAGGCCACAATAGATAGATAGGTTATAACCGTTTAACCATAAGCAAAGCAGTACTGTCACTAGTGCGCAGAGGAATACAATTAGCGGAAAGAAGAAGAACGAGGTGCAGGGGATGTCGAAAAAGGATGAGAGAAAAATTAAAATCAAGGAGACAAAAAATGGCAAATGATCTTGCATTTAAACTTTTGGAGAAGGAAATATAGAGAAGGGAGTTCTAATGGCGGGAAGCGTGAGAAAAGAAACTGTAGGAGTAAAAGCGAAGGTATATATATATATATATATATATATATATATATATATATATATATATAACTACTTAATTTTTGGTCATAATAAAATTAGGGCAGTACACAGTTATATTGAAAGTGTTTCATACAATTATATTGTAGAACTTTTGAATATTTTTCATTTGTAAACGAGTTATTACGGTGACGACACCACATGGTAGTAACCTAGATCGCGTAATTAATCGCTTACAGATGAAATATATATATATATATATATATATATATATATATATATAAGATAAGATAAAGTAAAGGACAAAGTATGAAATGTCTCGCAATCTGGACTGTTTTGCTTTTATTAAAGCTTCTTCAGAGATCAAGTTAAAATAGAATATATATATATATATATATACATAAATATATATATGTATAGGAACGGTATATATATATAATACCGATATTAAATCCAGGTGTATCCTAGGAATATAATATATTAAAAACTATGAAATATTAAAATTGGTCCACAAAAAGCGTTCAATGTATCTAAATACAGAGCAGATATTGCATATAGGTCAGTTAAGTTCCGTATGTGATACGCTTGAGCAATCATGTTTCTTTCGATCCATGAATGACTAAGCAGACCATTTTCTATCACTAGGCTGCAATTTTTTCTGCAATAGACTGGCTGACAACCAAGGCTATAGAACCACATCCGCCCTGTTCTATAACATATAGCTGGAGAAAGAATAGATGGGTTTACTACTTTTTCCAAGGGTATTTACGCGCAGGTGAATGAAACGAATTCAACTGGAATTTGAATTGGGTTCCACGATTTTTCAACCCTCCCCCCTCTCTCTCTCTCTCTCTCTCTTACACAATTACATTGGCTACACTACCACACGATTGATAAGAAGATTGACGTTGCACCTTTCAGACCATAATTCAATTCGATCCGATTGAAACACACACGGAGATTAAAGATAATTGGAGCATTATACAAATAGTAAAACCATACACTTAATATCAATTATGAACACCGTAACAATGTTCGACTGTGCCCGGAATATAACATTTACAAGCCTACATACATAAACTCTGCCTCTGCACATATTCAGTTATTTTCAGAAAAAAATATAGATATACGTACACATAAAAAATTATATAAAAAACTTAATGATAATACCTTGTCTGTAATTTTTAATGAAACCTGACTGAATAAAAGAATGCTGCCCAAATACACAATATATATATATATATATATATATATATATATATATATATATATTTTCATTCAGATACTTTAATCCAAGCGGAAAAAGCAGGAAGGTAAATTCCAAAAACCCGATCCTAATTAATATTAAAAATTTTATTTTAATATTAAAAAATGATACATGAGGAGAGCTGGGGATTTTCATATCGAAATGATCATCCAACATCATTGAATTAATCCTTTTTTAATTTATATATATATATATAAGCGTTCTAGTTGTCTAAAGTTGTCTCAGGATATAACACTGTAACGACGTGACCTGTCTTTTAGATGTTGACATTGTGAAGCATTGAGAACCTTTCTTTACACCAACGCACCAACGATTTGACTTCCTGAAGACGAAACCGAAAAGGTTAAACCGGCTGATCTCTATTTAAATATTTAAAACCTCTACATGTTGTATCTTCATCTACCTTCAAACATGTATTGAGCACTTTCTAATACAACTGTTTACTGTTCTAGTTTAATTTATATATCTGACCTATAACCATTTAATATATATATATATATATATACAAGCAAACTTTGATTCTAACTATATTCTGATTTAGCAAAAAAATGTCTATTATTCCTGCTTTAAGTGATCATAGTCATCCATGAAAGTACTGGTGAGTCTATTCAGGGAGCTTTTCCTGGCTCAATGTTGTGGTGATACCGACCGAGCAAAAGCGATGGACCGGATGTTTGCCCTCTCACGACAAAAAGACAAATGACCAAAAGTTGTCGTGCGCATCTGGGTTCGAGCAGATGTTCCGGTTGAAAAATAAAAATTAATCAAATATTAAATTTCGATTTCGCGAGCCTACGCGAATTTTATTTATCAGCCAATGGGAAGCCCAGAATCAAATACAAGTGTGAAATCTCAAATGAGCTGCTGTGATCCAAAACGAAGATATAAAAAGCGGACTCAGACAGATCCCAGCCGGCAGACCTTGAGGAGAAGAGTGTAATCAATATCCCCATGACTTAAGTCGAGCAGCTACTACACTTGCCTCTTTCCTTCTCCCCTGTCTCAAAACTATTTACTTACCTAAGGAGCCACTACATCAAAGACATTCCTCACTTACACGCTCCCCACATTTCTAAGCCTTGAACCTCTTTCAGCATTTTATTTGCCAACAACATTTTAACCTCCGTTGGACCTATATTCAAGTATTACTTTAATTGTGAAAACATTAATTGATATATGTATATATAAAATGATATTTTTCAACTCAGTTTGCTTTTCTTGATTTGTAATCATTTTATGACTTTTAGTGGGCTATCTACAACAAGGCCAAATTCCGTTAACCTGCAGCAGTATACAACCACCCTTCACTAGAACGGACTCCCACTACAAACAGAAAAAGAATAGATAAGCAAAGGGCAATAATGTCATGGATTGCTTAAAAATTCGGTTTTCCTAAGTGATCACCTAATAAAGTGCAAAAATTTAATTTCTCTAGCACAACGTCACACCCAGCATACATTCTACATTCTTCAAATTTTGTTTCCCATCTGCAAATCACAGGTAATTTTGACACAAGTCCGCAACAAAATAAAGAAACCGATATTCCTTAGCCAACCTTCATTAACTGATCAACCTCTTGTGAGAAAATCCAAAAAGCCAAAATACGTTTTTCATTAATAAGAATAACCCTTTTTGCGATATAACTATTGCATTAACAATAATGAAAATAACAGTCTTCTACATACAACCACTATTATTAAACCCATAGCTATGGGGATGAAATGGATTCATACCTTTCCTAAGGATATTTGCGTGTAATTCAATCGAACAAACCCGAATCCAAATTCGGCTTTCCAACTTTTAATTCTGAGTATCAATTCAAAACAACGCAATTTGCTTCCATTCCCAGTTTTTTTTTTAACCCATCGAATCGGAAAGAAAAGAAATTAAAATGATACAAGATACTCTATTTCAGTATATATGCTTGCAACATTGTGCAAGCAATTAAGCGATATATATATATAAAATAAATTTCGATGTTCAAATCAGTTGTATGGGAATTTTTGCATGAAATCCCGAAGAGAAATTTCACGTCTCATCGGCAACTTTTTATTTCAAAATAAAGCAAGATATATTACCGGTGAAATTTAAAAAAAAAATACTTCACAGAAAAATTAAAGGGGTGGGATTAATAAGAACGTACACAGAAATCAATGTCTAGTTTTATTTTTGAGATTTTTGAAAACCTTGCTTTTAAACTGAGTTTTAAGTTAAAATTTAACCTATATATAAAGGAAAACTCAAAACATAATTTTTTATAATAGTTTCATCCAAAGCAATGCCGTACCGCCACTGATGTGCAGGGGATGCATAAGTGACTAAAAATTTAGGCAGAAGGAGAGTAAAGAAATACGAACCAGTTACAGGGGGTATCAGAAAAAGGGCAAGAGAAGAATGGTAACAGAGGATTAAAGACAGTTGCGAAGTTAGAGAGAAAGGAAAAGAACAAGATGTACGGGGTGATGTAGAAGGGACTGGAGTCAAGTGGATAAGAGATGGGAATTGACATTGCATATAAATTCCCGGAGGTTGTATCCGTCAGGAAAGCAAGTATACGGAAGGGAGTTCCACAGGCGGGAAGTGCGAGAAAAGAAGCTGTTGGAGAAGAATTGTCGCCTGCATTTGGTACGTTTAAATGTAAAAGGGTGGGCCAGTCTGGTTGCTCGAGTAAATTCTTATAGAGGGGTCACCAGTGACTTAAGTTCGTCGGAGCAGAACCTATGAAAATATTTGTAGAAGAGACAGAGAGAAACCACATCCCGCTAGTGTGAAAGTGGGTGGAGTCGAGCTGCTAGGTCGGGACCGATCACATTACAAATTCCCCTTTGGAGCCTGTCGAGAACCCTGAGATGAACAGCAGGGGAAAGTGGTTATAAATTATACTTTATTTCGACGAACGATTATATTCAGCTCTTCAGACCACGATTTCATTTACTTTAAATTTTCTCAGATCATCTAAATTATTTTTTTCCTAATTTATAACCACTTTAGATTATGTGTTGAGATTTCCTTTATGTATATCATATTGCTGTGGATAATATCTATTGAGCTCTCTATATAGATCTATCTCTAAATATTTTATATTAAATAGATCTTTTTGGATTATCCTCTCCGTTTACGGACTTGTACTCATTAATGTGATAAAAATATATTTTTCAGTTAATCTATATTTATAGGTAAAGATGTTGAATTGCAGAGACAAACTGTCTAAAGGCAGCCTAAAGATTGTGTTCAAGTATGAAACAAACTTTCGCCGCTCGGTATTGACTCAAGTCTCCACTTAATTTAAATATATACTAGCTTAAAAGCCGCACTAGTTGCAAACTTTTAAATCTGCCTCTTGCACAGTGCTAATTGGACTTCCAGACTAAAACTAAAGAGACCTGTTGTCCAGCTTAGAAAACATAAATGAAGATATAACTTCGAATTCTTCAATTCAATCCATGGAATTAAAAGTCGACTAATATACATATATATAGTCATTTGCAGACACATCTGTTTCGCTGTATCACAGATCATATGTACAGTGAGACATCCGATTGCTTCTAGCCAAGATTGAAACTCGACCAAAGTTTTGGGCGCTCGGGAGTGGAAGGTGGACTTTAGCTTGTTATATACAATGTAAACATACGCCAGTAGCTGAGTGTTCAAATTCATTACTGAATGAACGATACTTAGATTCGTGAGTATCTACTGTTATTTCAAAATCTACTATCCCTCCATAGTCCGCAATCAGGGCGTGAGAGCGTATATATATATATATATATATATATATATATAAGTGTAACAGCACTATAGATATTAATGTTCATTTTTTATTAGAAAAGATATCTCGTTTTAAACATATCTCTTCTGTACGATATAGACATTACTTTTTATCTTTTTCATATACAAATGAGTTGATCGTAAGCATTGCTTGTGCTTTTTCGTAAGACACAACTTTGGAAAAATTTCGTAATTTTAAGTAACAAATGATAAAAGAGACCATTATGGCAATTCAACTTTCAAGAACTTTTGAAAACAATTAATCTTGTTTCGAACAATAAACAATCTTAAATAAGGTTGATCTAAATTCTTTATTTTATGCGTCTCGTTACCAAAAACAATCTAGTTTTTCATATCAACTGTTTTGTAGAATACTGATTTCAGCTGCAACAACCTTTGTAGCTTCCTGAATTAAAACTGAATGCTCTTGTGTATGTCATTCTAGTAACAAAGTGATTTCGCTCGCATACTCTACAATGTGATTTTAAAAACGTACACACACTCTGAATAATTATTAATCCTATGTGTATTAAGATATATTTGAATCAATAATTCCAATTATGAATTTTAAAAAATGTTGAAACATGAGCATTTTTAGATATTAAAAATCTTCCGACCATTAGTAGTTTGCGATTTTATTTTTAATCATTTCACCCCAAGCAAGGTGAGAATGCCACTAACTCGCAACGGTGTGAAATTGAATGTGAAAGTGCGAGAACATTGCAAATAGGGAGGATTGGGAAAAGAACAATAATTCAAGAAAACGGGAGATGGTGATTGATGCTCTATTTATATTTTTAAGATTTAATTCTCAGGAAAGCAAGTAAACGAAAGGGATTTCCACAGGTTGGGAGTGCAAGAAAAGCTATTAGTGTAAAAGAGGAGGTTGCATTTGACTATTTCAACGGCAAAAGGGTGGGTCTGTTGTGGAGTTATTTTCGCAGTGGAGGTTAGTATTTGTGCTAAAGTCGGTTCTAATAGGTTCGACGTACAAAACGTTAGGAACTTGATATGATATGTATTACGCAGTGTAATCTTGCCAGGTCGCTGACTACTTTCGTATTCGACTAACTGTCGACTACTATCGTCCAATATCGACTGACCCTCGTTCCTCTTACTACTCCTACTTAAATTAGTTGGGAGAGTTTATTCGCTATAGAATAGATGTGTTTCACCATAACAGGGTCCTAGATGCCAATCTAGTAGCTAGCTTCAGTTCATGTAATCGAAGCTGCAGAGAAAAAAGCTCGTTAAAGCAATTACCATGAAAATATTTGTAGAAAAGACAGTTGGAAGCCACATTATGTCGGTGAGAAAGTGACTGAATCAGAGATGCCTGATCAGGATTAAATTGCAGATCCTTTTTTAGATTTTGTCAAGAATCTCGAGATGTACGCCAGAAGCACCAGACCAATATATAAAACTGAATGAGGTTGTTAGATCCTCATATGTCGAAATCGACGGAGAGTCTATCTCATACATACACCCCCTACACACATACATCGCAGCATTAAATGATCCCAATACCAAGAAATTTCAATGAAACTTCATTAACCTCTCTGAAGATGGCTCATGTGAGCCGAAAGCTCATAATAAAAAAAATCCAAATGTTGGACAAAAATTGTCATTATTTTCACCTAAAATTAAAGCCAAAATACGATGTTTAGAACGGCTCATGATTAAGCATAATATACATTCATTGTCTCTTATATTTAACAATATATGTTTACAATATATATATGATGGACTCTCCCGTCGATTTCGACGTATGAGGTTCAGACTACTTATATTTATAAAATTCATTTATGTTTTTGCCTCTGGTGACTTTTCAGTCCAGCAAGAGATTTGCAAACAAGGCCGCAAATAGAACATGAATGTAGATTGACCGCTGCAGACAGTGGTGCCGCTGCTAGTCGTTTTGCTCTTTTTCGGTTTTCTTTCAGTTTGTTTATGCTTTCAGATTGAAACTTCTGGAGACCTTCAAAACACCGTGATCTCCATTCTTTGCGGTCACTCACTTCATTTTCAAGATCTCCATATGGTATGTTCACTGCAGACAGGTTACTCTTCAACTTGTCTGTGTAGCTAAGCCAAGGCCGTCCCACATTCCTTCTCCCATCTGCCAGCTGACTGTACATCGCAATCTTCGGAATTCTGTCATCAGGCATCTTCAAGACGTGACCAGCCCACCGCAATTGCGATTGGATAAGGAATGGTTCGATTCCAGATATTTTGCATTTTGTGAACAATTCAGCATTTGAAACCTTGTCGCGGAGGCCAAGACCACAAATGGAGCGTAAACAGCTTTTGTGGAATACCTCTAACTGATGAATGTGATGTCTGTACGGAGTCCACAATTCAGAGCCGTAAAGAAGAATGGAAAGAACAACAGCACGGTAAACAAGGATTTTTGTGTCTAGTCGAATACTCCTTTCGTCCCACAAGCGATGACGAAGATTTCCAAAGGCACAAGTGGCTTTAGCAATTCTGTGAACAATTTCATCGTCAAGAGAACCTCTTTGGTTCACCTTGCTACCGAGGTAAGGAAAGGACTTGACATAATTTATATCATGACCGTCGACTTTCAGTTTACGCTCAGGAAATCTATACTCAGGTGGATTTTGCCTTACACCTTCAACTTGTTTCGGAGTAGGGTGTGGTTGATGTACTACCTCAGTCTTTTTTATGCTAATTGTCAATCCAAAGTCTTTGCATGCGACAGAAAAACGATCAAGAAGAGCCTGGGCTTCTTCGAAGGATGTGGCTACCATAGCAGCATCGTCGGCGAAGAGCAAATCGCGAATAATTTCGGTGCGGAGAAGAGTTTTGGCTTTAAACCGTTGATGGTTAAATAAGCCACCGGATGACCGAAATTGAAACTTGACGCCAGTGTCCATGTCACTAAATGCATGTTTCAGCATGAAAGAAAAGAAAAGTGCAAAGAGAACTGGTGCCATTACACATCCTTGCTTGGTCCCGTTTGTAACATCGAAGGGATCAGACATCATGCCATCTGAGACAACATTGGCCTTCATTCCCTCGTGAAATGAAATGATCACATTTAGCATGTTTCCGGGAATACCAAGCTTCCCCAAAACCTGCCAAAGAGCGTCGCGATTCACAGTGTCAAAGGCTTTCGTCAGGTCAACAGACACCATGTACAATTCCTGATTTTTCTCCCGGACCTTTTCCGCCACTTGGCAAAGGGAAAAGATAATATCAATGGTGCCGCGACCCGATCGAGAACCACACTGGGATTCAGGATACACCTTATCAACGAGATGTTTGATGATCCTGTTCAAGATGAGCCTAGCCAGAATCTTTCCTGCAATCGAAAGCAGAGATATCTCGCGATGGTTGTCACAAACATTCTTAACTATCCTTATTCTTGTAAAGATGTTTGATGCAGGCATCTTTGTAGTCCTGTGGAACTCGACCTGCTTTTCATATCTTCACAAAAAGAGCATGGAGCTTTTTTACCAACGCATGCCCACCATACTTATACACTTCGGGTGGAATTAGGTTCTTTGGTGATGGAGACTTGCCAGAAGCAATTTACTTGATGGCTTCCCATACTTCCTGATAAGCAGGTTCCAATGACAATTCTGGAATATCTGGATTCTGAGGAATAGAAGATATGACATCATTGTCAATGACAGATGAGGTCTTTAAGACGGTTTCAAAGTGCTCCTTCCAACGGTTGAGGATATCCGATTTGTCAGTAAGCAATGCCTCTCCGTCAGCTGTGCTTAAGGGAGAAGCACCGCTTTTCTGAGGACCAAACACCTCTTTCAGACCATCATAGAAGGCTTTCGTGTTCTTGCCGTCAGCAGCTTCCTGCAGTTCAATTGCCTTATTGTACCACCAGCGTTCTTTCATAGCTCGAAGAGCACGTTGCACCTCACCTTTACACTTCCTGTAAACCACATGCTTCACTGTTGAGTTTTTGTCCTCGATCCAACATCTGTGAGAAGAGTGCATTTGGTTGATCATTGCTTTTACTTCATCATTACTTTCGTCAAACCAATCCTGATGTTTTCTTCGTGGTATCCCAAGGACCTCCACTGCTGCAGAGTGAGTCGCTTCTCGCAATGCTTTCCAAGAAGATTCGATATCATCAGTTACATCAACAGCCTCAAGGTTCTCGACAAGCTTATTGGAGAGCTCGGTTTTCTTTTCCCTGGATTTAAGAGGACGCACATTGATGCGTTTGGGAACTGTCGATTTTGTAACTGTGCCTCCGCACGTGCAACGAGAGCTTACTTCTGAGAAGGGCATGATCCGAAAGATAGCAAGACGTGTGGAAGGAACGAGTGATTTTGAAGTCATTGATGTCCTTCCGTTTAGTTATGATGAAGTCAATAAGATGCCAGTCTTTCGAACGAGGATGCATCCATGTGGTCTTCCGGTGTACAGGTTGTTGGAATAAGGTATTGGTAATGCAGAGGTCAAACTCCCTACAAATTGTAAGAAGTCGTACACCACCTTCATTTACCTTACCCACACCATGTCTACCAAGAACACCAATCCAAGACAAATGATCACTACCAACACGTGCATTGAAATCACCAGCAAGAATGAGTTTATCCTGATGTCGAACTTTGGAGATGACCTCGCGAAGGGTATCATAAAAGTCATCCTTCTCTTGATCTGAACTAGCCAATATTGGGGCGTAACAACTAACTAATGTCACCCCAGTGTTACCCTCTAATTCTAGGGAAAGAATTGCTACACGATCAGACACGCCTTTAGGCAAAGACGATAAGGAATGTGCGAGCTTGGACTTAATGGCAAAACCAACGCCAGATTGACGGGGTTTATTTTCTCCCTTTCCTGACCAAAAGAAGTCATATCCCCCTTTTTCCTCTCGAAGTTGAGAACTACCAGGCAAGCGAGTTTCGCATAAGGCAGCAATGTCAACATCATACTTCATTAACTCAAGAGAAACAAGGACAGTCCTGCGCTCAGGTGCAGCATCCCTACCCTGTAGGGTACGGACATTCCAACACCCTATTAAGAAATTCTTTGTTGAGGGTTTTTGTCGTATTCTATTGTTCTGACTGCGCAACTGGATAACCAGACAGCTGCAGCGGGCTGCCAAGTTCAGTGGTGAACAAGCAATTTTTAGGGCTCCTTTTATCGCCCCCTCCCCGGCCTGGGGAAAGCAGTGCTATCCCTAAATAGGGCTGTTGTGTCACTGATGGAGGACACGAACAGCACAATTGCTCACAGGTTTGTGCTAGAACGACCATCTACCATCAGCCACCACTGTGCAGAGATCCAACTGAGGACTTCCAGTGATATCCTTTACCTGTCCCCGTCGCTTTCACTCCATCGCCAGTGGACTTCTTACAGGAAAGTGTGAGGTTCTTCACAATGAATTTATGATAAAATGATTAAAAATTGTCATTATTTTCACCTGAAATTAAAGCCAAAATATGATGTTTAGAACGGCTCATGATTAAGCATAATATACATTCATTGTCTGTTATATTTAACAATATATGTTTACAATATATATATATATATATATATATATATATATATATATATATATATGAAATGGACTTATATATATGGGCAAATTACTTGCCTTCCACTCCCAAAGAATGATTACTACTAGTTTTCGCCTCTTCTTGACCCTTTCCTGACCAATATTCTTTACTCCTTCCTTTACTAACCTGTGCTTCAGATACAAGAAGTTTTTTCATTTTTACGAGAAAAAACTTTCTGGAACGACACATTGACCTATCATTTCTTGTATTAGATAAAGCTATTAATTCCATGTATCCGTTCAACTTCAAATCAATCGAAAACGTAAGATCAGCTGACAAAAGCGAACCAATAGAATTTTATACATCACGAATCACTTAATTTTCTTGCGATAGCTTTACCTCTTTTTCCCTAGTTAGTAAGAATAGAACTCACGGTTACATCTAGCAATTTAAACAGCAGAATGTTGAGAAAGAGTTACCAATCTAGTCTTCGAGAAGAAGGCGATCATTGCCTTCCACAACTCCCTATTCCTCGTAGCTCTTAAAACCTTTCTCTCGTTACCCCTCCCAGACCCTGCTCTTTCATCCATTTTCCAAAGCCTATAAATATAGAATATAAAAGTATAGAAACTAGCACGGCCAAAAAGTGAGAGATCAGTTTATATAGCGATTATTATATAGAATTGATATACTACTTTATATTTTACTGGTACATTAACAAATAAGTTATCTACGTCTAAGGAGGCTTCTTTTTCTTCTATGTGTCGTGTCTCTTCAGGACCTCGGCTATCATGGCCTTCCACATTTTCCTTTTTTATTATGCTGGTTGTAAACTTTCGGCCCCACATGAGCCATGTTCAGAGAGGTTAATGAGATTCCATTGAAATTTCTTGGTGTTCGAATCATTTAATACTGCGATGTATAAAACGGCTTATGATTAAACATAATAGACATTCACTGTCTGTTATATTTAATAATATATGTTTAGAACATTATCTGTTCTGATATATATATATATATATATATATATATATATATAGATAGATAGATAGATAGATAGATAGATATGAGTGTGTGTATGTGTGTGTTTGTATGAATGAGATAGCTTCTTGCGTCGATTTCGACGTATGAGGATCCGACAACCTCATTTGATTTTTATATTTGTGTCGTATGCGACACTTCGGTCCCCTTGTTGACCTGCATACAAGTCCACACATTGTGTGACAGCGAGAAACGTTGATAACCGCACGTTACTATATCGCTATTTCGTTACTCTCTTTCTCTTTCTCTCTCTCTCTCTCTCACACACACACACACACACACACTATATATATATATATATTGATGACAGAATACCTAAGGTCATATATGTATGTATATGAATTGTTTGAACATTATTTTTTATTTCAAATTGTTGGTTGCTTATAACCAAGTTTGGTTAAAATTCGTTGATTTACGTAACATATATATATATATATATATATATATATATATATATATATATATATATATAGTCATTCGTAGACAGGTCTATTTCACTGTATCACAGCTCATCAGTACGGTTAGACATCCGATTGCTTTTACCCAGAATTGAAGTCGGACCGAATTGGACGCTCGGTAGAAGGGGACACATTTTTTAGCGTATGGTGTATCATACGCCAGTAGTTCGAGTGCTCTAACAATGCTTAAGTGCTAGAGTAACTACTGTTTTTTCAAAGCCTACCATTCTTTCAAGTACTTAATCAGGGTGTGAGAGCGTAATAGTCATCCGCAGACAGGTGTTTCGCTGTATCACAACTCATCAGTACGGTTAGACATCCGATTGCTTTGAATTGAAATCCGACCGAATTGGCGTCAGTCGGTGATTGTACCTCTAAGCTATATATATATATATATATAATTTGGTAACAACCTCTCTTTTATGCAGTTTCATTATTCAATAAAAATGACAGACAAGGTGTGATGGTTAAGTTTTCTTATGTAATATTTCATGTGATCCTATGATTTCTTTCTTCTGAGAGCATACATTAAATAAAAATTGTCCAAATGTTTTGTACTTTTACCCATTTCCGAGGATGAATGTTATGATAATATTCTTATTATAAGCTTATGATAAAAGCATAGTTTACTGCAACACAAGTGCCGCTGTGTTTCGGTACTATCTTATTAGCACCTCGTCAGGTAGAGATTTTTCAGTGATTTTTTCACTGTCTGATAAGATAGTACCGAAACACAACGGCTCTTGTGTTGCAGTAAACTGTTTTTTATTATAAACTTATAATAAAATTATTACCATCTATAAAGCTTTACTAAGTATAGAGCACTCTTAATAAAGTAAATCACTACAAGCAGTGAACTGCCAACTCATTAATTTGTGCTACTTCTATTATATATATAATGAATTATTTTTACCGATACTCGTATTTAAGTAGATATTCTGTTCTTTTTTAATTAAACAGTATTTTTATATTTATATCTACCGGCCTGATTATTTACGATAAATTTTTATTACGAAAATGTGTGCTACCCGGCAGGATTCGAACCTGCGACCCATATTACCTAGGGGAATCATACCATTTGATCTGGTACCGTCTTGACCACTCGACCATGGATAGCCTCTTGATCAGAAGAGGTTTTTATCATGCTTATAGAACACAATTTTCGATTTTACCGCAAACAAGCATATCTGCTCTGAAATGTATGGTAATGTCAACAAATGTAAACATGTTACGGAAATTAACGAATTTTAACGAAACTTGGTTATAAGCAACCATTACAAATTGTCGGTTGCATATAACCAAGTTTCGTTAAATATATATATGTGTGTAAAGTAAAATAAAATTCCAATGTTCAGAAATTTCCTAACCCCTTTCCTTTGTAAGGCAGACGAAACCAAATTTTCCATTTCTTCACTTACAACTCTATCTAAAAGTTAAAATCAAAAATTAGACATGAATTACTTCCGAAATTTTTTGTGACGTAAATTTCTCAAATCTTAACTGTTTTTTTCATTTTTATTTATTTTTTTTTTCTCTCTCTCTTTTTATTCTTATTTTTATTTCCATTTTGAAAGATGTACGGCTGCTGAGGAGATGTAAAATCTCTCTTTGGGATTTTATGTCGAAATGTTCATTCAACATTTTTGAATATTGAAAATTTATTTCACTTTACATTAGCTCTGTAATTTTAATTACATTGAGCTCTTCTCCTGTATCATTTTTCAATATTAAAATTTTTAATATTAATTAGGATCAGGTTCTTGGGATTTACCTTCCTACTTTTCTGATTTGAATTAAAGTATTTTAATAATATATATATATATATATATATATATATATATAGAGAGAGAGAGAGAGAGAGAGAGTGTGTGTGTGTGTGGTGTGTGTGTGTGTGTGGTGTGTGTGTGCGTGTGTGTGTGTGAGAGAGAGAGAGAGAGGAGAGAAATAGAGAGCGAAAGAGCTGGTCAATATGACTGATTTCGAAATTTCTGATACAGCTCTGGCACAAATATCTCCAGTTATTTTTGTCCATAGCAACTGCAACTCTGACGATAGCCTCTCCCCTCCCGTCAGTTTATATGTTTGCGCCGTATGCGTCACTTTTATTTTTTTTTTCATTTCACCCCGGGCAAGGCGTAAATGCCACTGATGTGCGGGGGGTGGCTACATAACGGAAAGAAAATTAATTAGAGGAGGGAGAAGAGGATTCCAAACCAATTAGAAAGAAGCAATAGAAAGATGAAAATGCAGGTGTGATGACAGTTGCAAGGGGGAGAGAAAGGGAAGGATATACGGAGTGGAGGAAGGGCTAGAGTCAAGCGGTTAGTAAATGAGTTTTGACATTGCATTTAAATTTCTGGAGGTTGTAGCCGTCAGGAAAGCAAGAATATGGGAGCGAGTTCCAAAGGCGGGAAGTGCGAGAAAAGAAGCTGCAGGAGTAGAATTGTCGTCTGCATTTGGCTAACCTGACTGTGAATGGGTGAGACCCAGTTGCCATTCTGGTTACACGAGTAAACACCTGTTGAGGAGGCACCAGTGACTTAAGTTCGTCTGAGCAGAAGCCATGAAAGTACATATAGAACAGACAAAGGGAGGCCACAAATGTGGACAATTATGATGTAGAAACAAAAGCCAGACTAGCAAAAGGAACACCATATCAATATATATATATATATATATATATATATATATATATCCTACGTCTTATGCCACTACTCGGAGTTTCATGCATGATGCAATCAATGGTCAGTGTATGTCCAAAAATATTGTTTATAGACCTCGAATACATTCCGATGTTAATGATGTTAATCTTTACTTTGGAAGCACTTCTAACAGGTGGAAGATAAGATTTAACAACCACATGTTGTCTTTAAACAACAAAAAATACAGCAAAATACTGCTTTCTCCATACAATATAGAAAATTAAAAAAAGTATCTGTAAGAACCCAATTATTAACTGGAATATCGTAGCTAGATCTAAACATTACAATGGAAAAGAAGATAAATGTAACCTATGCCTTTGAGAAAAAATGAAACTATATCTTAAACCATATCAATAATCCTAATTTGCTTATCAAAAAATGATTTAATGTCCAGATGCTGAAACAGAAAAAATACTTAAATTCTTAGACCCAGATTGATATAGTTTTCTCTTTACGTTTGCCTATTTCTTTCTTTCTTTCTTTCTTTCTTTCCTTTCTTTCTTTCTTTCTTTCTTTCTTTCTTTCCTTTCTTTCTTTCTTTTTCTTTTTTCTTTCTTTCTTTCTTTCTTTCTTTCTTTCTTTCTTTTCCCCGCAATATTACTTTTAACAGTTATGAATTAAGCCCCCTTTTTTTTTTAGTTTTTAGTTTTTTATAGTTTTCTCTTTACGTTTGCCTATTTCTTTCTTTCTTTCTTTCTTTTTTCTTTCTTTCTTTCTTTTTTCTTTCTTTCTTTCTTTCTTTCTTTCTTTTTCTTTCTTTCTTCTTTCTTTCTTTCTTTCTTTTCCCCGCAATATTACTTTTAACAGTTATGAATTAAGCCTCTTTTTTTTAATTTTTTATCCTTACATTTTTAATTCTTAATTTTAAATTTCATTTCTTAATTTTTCTCTTTATATTAATTTATCATATTTTTATCTAAAATTTTAACTTTCCCTACATTTTTATGTACCTATCATATTTGAATATTTACATTTTTAAGACTCATGATTCATGCCCCTTTGATTTCTTTTCTCTACATTTCATTATTTTTTACTTTAATTTTAATTTTACTCTTAAAATTAAAATTAAAATTTTACATTTTTATCCACATGTAACCGTAGCATATTTAAATTTTAAATCTTGGTATTAAAAAAGTAATAACTTAACTTTATAAAATTTAATTCCCATGAAAATCAACTGAACTTAAATTCAAATCTATTAAACTGTCAGTTTCAAATATGCACCTTAAGATTGCATAATGCTTGAAGATAGGAGTCGTGCCATAGACGTAGGATAAAATGTATATATATATATATATATATATATATATATATATATATATATATAATTCTCTTTCAATCCCGGCTTCCTCTTTTATTCTCTAAACGTCTCTTTTAAAATCTCACATTCTGGTTTCTCATTTTCCCTACTCCCCTTACCTTGCACACAAAAATTTACCAATATAAGGAAGCGAATTTTCCATATCCCTTCAAAAAATAGCGTTTACTACCTGATGATACATTATCCCTTCAATGTCGAAACAAAAAGTATATACATATATCGAAGCATGTTTCATTAAATAATATAGACAAGATTTGTCGATTTATTTTATGTAAAAGCGATTGGTTATCCCAATGGACACACACACACACACACACACACACACACACACACACACACACACACACACACACACACACACACAAACACACACACAAAAAAAAATACCCACATACATTCACAGTAAACCGAAAGTATTTGTCATTTGAATGTAAATCGTCTGCACAACCACACCAGCATTGCCTGATGATGAGAATTAATCTCGAAACATAGAAATTTCCATGTAGCAATGAAAAATTGACATAACCATATATATATATATACATATATATATATATATATATATATATATATAATGATACTGATACAAAATTTTGATATATCAAGGACAGTTTTAAAGGAAAGATGTATGAAAAAGTAGAAAAAGTTTTCATGCTACGCGTTTCATTCCTGAGATCATCGGACATGGTTCGTTTATGTTGATGCGACTACACATATGTAAAAACGAGAGGCACTAAGAATTTTAAATTTAGAAAAAAGAATTTTTCTTTTAATGTGTTTTGGTTATATAATAATCTAGCCAATTTATAATCTAGCCAAAGTATAATTTAGCAACATCTCACCCTGTGATAACAGAAAATTTGCCTCGCATGGTGAAACGTTATAAAAATCTAGACGCAATTTTATCGTGGATGAACTACGGCTTAATACGCTTTCCGTTTCAGTGAATTATTTTCTCTTTTAATTAGAATAGCATTTTTATGTCAAAATTCTTATGTTAAGTTACCGTGAGTTTAATGTGTTGGTTTTTTTTAATGACTCTTTTATGTTCATACTAGCAGTATAGCCCGGTGTTGCTCGGGTGTAAAGAAAGCTTTAAAACTAATCCATGGTCCTGGAGCTCAGACTCTTTGGACGTTGGCATGAAAGACTAAAAAGCAATAGTTGTTTCCAGTTAAAGCGAAACCATAGACTGAAAGAAAAATGAATGGATGTAAGTCAAATTTTGATTTCCTGGTATCGATATCAAATAAGATTTTTTTTCGTCGTAAACTGAATTTTGAAGGCTAAATAAGTCCTCTGAGTAAATCATGGCTGAGACTAAGAACATAATTATATCTACTTAGAGCCAAACCCGAAGCAAAAACTAAAATAAAAGGGCTGAAAGAAATACAGACATACAGGCAGATAAACAAACACTCACACAAACATCTTGCCTTTTATATATATATATATATATATATATATATATATATATTATCGATTTTCTGCACTATTGTAAGAACTGCAACCTTGAAACTTCTGAATACCGTTTCTTATGTCTTTGTCTATGAGTGTATCAAATTTGATTAAAATCGGATCACTCCTTCAGACACACACACACATACACACAGAGATACAAAGTTCCATTTATAAATAAGTTTAGATAATCTTTTATTTAAACATCTTGAGGTTTCACCAATATATATTTCCGGCACATCAATGTATTCAATAAAATCGCCCCTGGCGTCAACTACGGCCTCCAGATGACTTAAGTCTTCTTGTTTAAGTTGACGAATGCTGTCATAATCTTTGCCTTCAGATCATCTTTGGCGTTACAAGAGGTTTTGTTGGTTTCTCACTCAACTGTGCCTCACTTAAAAAATGGTGTTGCAGTCTGGGAAGTTAGCTGGTCAGATGTAAGAGGTGATATGGTGGCGTAGTGCAAAGGCCTAGTCCCAGACATACGGTCTTCCAGCAGTCACTATCTTGACCCAGTACACTACCTACTAGATATACACCTCCGTGTTGAGTCTGAGACCCTGAGGGAAAATTAATGATTACTAGTGATCACTCCAAACACCATGATGTTGACTGGATATTTCATCAAACTTTTTCCGAATCCTCTGCACTGTCCACAAATGTTCGTCTTAGTGATCCGTTGCGAATGCCAAGCAGTACAGCATACCGTTTACAAATGTTTTGCGGAATGAATTGTGTCTTAGTGCTCTTTTTCTCACAGGTGTCCAACTGACCCTACTATACTGTACAGTCGACAAAATCAAAAACAAACAACGCATATACGTGTGTGTGTGTGTGTTTGTGTGTGTTTATTTTTCATAATCTCTTAAGTACTTATTTCAGCGCAATTATTTGCTTTGTTTTTTTCATAAGATATAAATGTCTGAGAAAATGTAAATGGAAGCAAATCTGTTCAAGAAATAGGAGTTTCAACATATTCGCTACCTTCTTGGAAGTGAAGGTTTTTTTAACACAATCTGCAGGTGTATTCATGTGCTAATTCAACGATGCCATTTGTGATGCTTTCACGAAGAGCAGGTCTTGCTGGATAACTAGTTTTAGCAGAGAGCAAGGTTTTAGTGAATATGTCCACAGTGGCCGCGCAAGAAAACATATCTATTTACATCTTATGTGTAAGAGAATTTATTAATATCTTAGCTACAAAAAGAAACTGCCCGTTGGTCAGTCTGTTCGTATCGATCTAACCACCTGTCTATTTGTGTCCACATCTATCTATCTATCTATCTATCTATCTATCTATCTATCTATCTATCTATCTATCTGTATGTCTGTCTGTCTGTCTATCTATCTATCTATCTATGTTCTTACTATGTTCATATTGTAATATGAAAAAACTGTTTATTTGCTTTTTTAATTTGTACAACTCTACTACGAATATATATATATATATATATATATATATATATATATATATATATTCGTAGCAGAATTGTACAGATCAAAAATGCAAACAAATAGTTTTTCATATTATAATATGAACATAGTAAAAACATAGATAGATAGATAGATAGATAGATAGATAGATAGATAGATAGATGATAAAGTTAGAAAATAGATATGGACATAAGGAGAATATATATATATATATATATATATATATATATATATATATATATATATCTCGAAACATAGAAGTTTCCGTGTCGCAATGTACTTTTAATAACAGGAATTTTTAAATTTTATGATTATATATATATGTAAATGTGTGTGTGCGAAAGATGGAGAGAGAAAGTCAAGGTTGGCAACAGGTGTAATACTAGCAGGATGTGTTACATTTGATAATTGAAATAATTCCAAAGTACTCACTCCTACAGTCTTCTTTCTCGATAAGAAATAAAAAAGGTTAAGATCTTAAAAAGTGTAACATTAAATAAGTTGATATTATTGCTAACTTTACAGACAACCCTGAGGGGTTCAAAACTATTATCCAGGTGCTGCTATTGATTCTGTAGCAAGTAAGATTTTTACGCGATGTAATTATCCCTACGTTGTAGTACAGTTGATATCGGCTCGAACGAGAAACCGGAGAGCCGAGTTCGAATTCCAGGTTGAATCCATTGTATTCACTTATGCGCAAATACCCTTGGGAAAGGTATTAATCCGTCTCTTCCTTCCAGTTATGGGTTAAATAGCAGGACAGACTGTCATTTACCATCACCTCTATCTATATTCTATCATTCATTCCCACAAGCTCATCAGGTTGGTGGGCCGCAGCCTCTCTCTGTCTATTTTAACATCTATATATCATGTGAGTGTCAAATTTTCCAAACCTACATTCCTCATTATGTGCCCCAGATATTTCAACTGTATAATTGCTTTTATTGTTTCCATTTGTTTAACCCATTTTAGCCCAAGTTTTTAATTTTTTTATTTTTGACCTGATTTCAAGTACAGTAGCATAAAATAGGATTACAAACACTGAAACATTCAAGAATTTTTTATTTAAAAAAAAAAAAAGAAGCTTGCCTCTCCCAGACAGTGCAAGAGCATGTTCAAGGCAATGCCTTGACATGACATCATATTAGCAGTATCAAATGTGTTATGTTCGGGGCTTGTTTTTCTTCAAGTGACATAGAGCATGTTTTGAATGTGCTTTGCCTATACTGTAACCCAGTGTCCTCGTTTGAGGACAGCAAATTTTATATTGCTATATAGCCTATAAATGTAATTTTTTAAAGAAATAAGACAAACATGATATAAATAAACTCTTATTCAGACAAGTCTTTCAATAGCAGTATACGGAGATCAAAATGCAAGAAAATATTGTTAAGCATCTAAGTAGGTTTATGGAAGTGTATTTTTGTCAAATTTGCTGTGAGTGTTTCATCTGATTTAAATTAAATTTTTGAACAGTTTTTGTCATAAATTGATGAATCAATATGTCCTCACTACCTATATATGATAATGGTTTTATATAATGATTTATGCCCATTATTCTTTTACAGTTTTTTATGCTGTCCTCAAATGAGGACACTGGGTTAAAATGGGTTAAAATTGCTCCGTTGGTTACATTTTTTGTCTATGCACCTTCTGTAGAACGACGTTTTATCTCTTCATCTGTGAGGAAATTGTCCAGTGTCCTCTGCCATATTTTCTTTTTAATCATATCACCCCGAGCAAGGTGGTAATGCCACTGATGGGCAGGGGGCTACGTAAGTGCGAAAAGGTTGGAAAAGAGAAAGCCGGAAACCACATCCTAAACAGGGAACAAGGGATGAGCCTCTTCACCTGTTCAATAGACGTGGGTGGAGTGCAAACTGGGCAATAGTTTAGACTATCTACTCCAATTGAGAAAGAAAAAAAAAAGAAAAGAGCAAAATGATTGGAAAAGAGAAAGCCGGAAACCACATCCTAAACAGGAAACAAGGGATGAGCCTCTTCACCTGTTCAATAGATGTGGGTGGAGTGTGAACCGGGCGATAGTTTAGTCTATCTACTCCGATTGAAAGAAAGAAAAAAAAAGAAAATTAAAAAGAAAAGAGTGAAATATTGGAAAAGAGAAAGCCGGAAACCACATCCTAAATAGGGAACAAGGGATGAGCCTCTTCACCTGTTCAATAGACGTGGGTGGAGTGTGAACCGGGCGATACTTTAGTCTATCTGCTCCCATATAGTAGGATCGTTATGCTGCCTCTCACTCAGTAATAATAATGATGATTGAGCCATAGATAATCTTTTAACGTGCTCAAGAAATAAGCTTTGGAGCAAAGTGACAAACGAAAGTATTGGTTTGGCCGGAGAAGTTCAGGCTGATTTTTAATCGTTCGTGTTCCAGCAAGTTAGAACACGTCAAATATATCAACAGATATAATATGCTTACATTTTCGATTCGAGCACACTTCAAACTATCTCTTGAGAAAGAAATTTTAAAATTATTTAATTCGTGTCAATTTTGCATCCCAATGAAAATGGAAGTTTATAAGATTAATTTTAGAAACTTGATGCTTTTTTTTAAAATTAATGTAAAAGCAAAAGTGTGACGTAAGCAACAAAAGAGACATATGCTGTGTACTGTAATGAAGTGGTTCGCTAAGTTTCGAGTTTGTGATTGTAGCCTTATTGATGCTCAGGCAGATCCCCGACTAAAATGACAACTACGATGACAACCGGATAAAGGCATTGTTATTATAGGTCGAGTGAATTTATATTTGTACCCCAACGATACTTTGTTAGCGAACTTTGCTCTCATTCAATAATAATCTAAACTTATTTATAAATAGAATTTTGTCTCTGTGTGTGTGTGTGTGTGTGTGTGTGCGTGTGTGTGTGTGTGTGTCCGTTACGTATAGACTCCGAAACGGCTGAACCGATTTCTGGGCTGTAAGTGGGATGACAACTCGACCATTTTCTGTTTGTGCTCTACAGTAAGCATCTTTGGCACCCACCGACAGCTGACCTTCGAGTAGGCAAGGTCATCATGGACAATTTTGTGTGCTGTCCCAGCAGATAAGCTCAAAGTGGATGGATGTAAATGATGTTAATTTTTTTTTTACTAAGATTTTCTAAAAAAGCAATATTCAAAAAATAATTTAGTTAATTTCTGAATAAATCCTGAAAGTTTCAGTAAATCCGACAATAATCTGATTTTTGCAAGAATTACGAAATCAGTGATTTTTTTTTCCTGCAAAAAGATCCTTAAATTTCCTGTACAATTTTATGCTCTCGCGTTGAAGCCAGAAAAACAAGATTTTTAACTAAAATTTTCACGGTTCTAAAAACTATTAAAAAAATGTTTTTTTTATGTTTCTTGTTAATACAAAAAAAACACTGACAATAAAATTTTGTTTTCATTATGCTTTGGTCATTTTTTTCATCATATATTCTCTTTTTGAAAGAATTTTTGGAGTTACCTACATTAGATTTACTAGTGGGTGTTTTTGTGTTGCCTGTTTACTTAGCACAGACTGAACAGGTGGATACCTAAGACTGCAAGATGTAGCTTGATATCCCATGTGAAAAACCAGCTAAAAAGATCCAATAAGCTGAACAAAAGACAATATAAGTGGAATCGTTGATAGTCTTTTTTTTTCTTTTTTTTTTAATCGTATCACCCCGTGCAAGGCGGTAATGCCACTGATGTGCAGGGGGCTACGTAATAGTGAAAAGATCGGAAAGGAGAAAGCCGGAAACCATATCCTAAACAGGGAACAAGGAATGAGCCTCTTAACCTGTTCAATAGACATGGGTGGAGTGTGAACTGGGCGATAGATAGATCTATCTACTCCAATTGAAAAAAAAAACAAGAAAACAAAGTGAGAAGATTGGGAAAGAGAAAGCCGGAAACCACATCCTAAACAGGGAACAAGGAATGAGCCTCTTAACCTGTTCAATAGACATGGGTGGAGTGTGAACTGGGCGATATGTTCTAAAATTAAGAGATTTTCTTTTAAATAGATAATATTTCGCTTCTAATTTCTTCGTCTTAAATCCCACCTTTTCAAAATAGCTATTTTTCTTTTCTCAATTTATCTTTTATAGCGGCTAAATGGGGCAGCATATTCTCTCCCTAATATCAACCGTTGACCCATCCTTTGCAATAGCCCTTACTATTTCTCTCCCCATCCTTCAAATCTCTCGCTAGCCTTTCTTTGAGCAACATTTTTTTGCAAAATGCTTTTCTACACTTCCGTCCCATCTGACATGACAAACTTTCTCTCGCTCTCCTCCTTCCTCTCCTTTCTCTCTTGTTTTGATTAAAGGCGAACGTCGCTTTGGAAAAGTTCACAGCTTCAAAAGAAGTGAATGTCCACCGTAGAAATCCAGAATACAAACTTGAACAATATAATAGCAAAATAAAGACGCACCAGAGGCGGACTTGCGCCGCGACACAAGAGAAAAATGTGCTGCTTGCTGTCAATGTTAAAGCAAGTCATCCATATCGCTAAAATGACATTTTTATGGTCTATGAAAGGGTTTACTTAGGTCAAGCCCGAAACTCAATATTCAAATTGGATGAACGTTTTATTTTCTTTGTATAGATACTTGGTTTCTATTAAATCCTCCTCCTTCTTCTTCTTCTTCTTCTTCTTCTTCTTCTTCTTCTTCTTCTTCTTCTTCTTCTTCTATTATTATTATTATTATTATTCCTCATTTTCTACTCTTATTTTTCTTCTCTTCTTCTTCGTCTGTTATACTTTCCCATTCTCTGACTTCTTCTTCGCCCTTCTAATCATATAATTTCACATTTTCTTCTTCTTCTTCTTCTTCTTCTTCTTCTTCTTCTTCTTCTTTATTATTATTATTCCACAATATTTTTTCATTTCCTTCTTTACTTCTAATATTATCATTTCATATTTTCTTTTTGTTTTTCTGCTACTACTACTACTACTACTTATTTTCCTTCGTCAATTATTATCATCATTGTCTTCTTCGCTTCTCTTTTCCTTCTCCTCTTCGTCTTTTAATCTTTGTCCACCTCTCCTTTTCCTATTATCATTCCAGATTTTCTTTTTCTCCTTATAATGTCATTACTTCTTTTCCTTCATCGATTATTATTGTTCCAGCCTTTTTGTTTTTGCTTCTTTTTCCTCTTCTCCTCATTCACTTCTTCTTCTTTTATTCCACATATACTTTCTCATCTTTTTCTCCCCCTTCTCGTCTTCTTATACATCATTCCACATTTCTTCTTCTTCTTCTTCTTGCATTTCCTTTCATAGTGTTCACCATTGTCTATTTCTCTTTCTTTTACGGTTCCCCTTTCAGAGCGCGTTCTCTTGGGCACTTCGAGATGACGTAATGGTTAGCAAGCTTGTCTTACTAGAATTATTAGTAGTGAGTTCGATCCTCACTGGGTGTTCCATACTTTCGGCCTCCCACTCTACCCACGTCTTTTGAACAGGTGAAGAGACTCATCCCTTGTTCCCTGTTTAGGATGTGATTCTCGGATTTCTTTCTTTTTTTTTTCCCCCAATCTTTTTTCACTTTTTTCTTTTCTCTTTTTTTTTGTTCTTAATTGGAGTAGATAGACTAAACTATCGCCCGGTTCACACTCCACCCACGTCTATTGAACAGGTGAAGAGGCTCATCCCTTGTTCCCTGTTTAGGATGTGGTTCCCGGCTTTCTCTTTTCCAATCATTTTACTCTTAAGTAGCCCCATGCGCATCAGTGGCGTCACCGCCTTGCTTGGTGTGATATGATTAAAAAAAAAAAAAAACCCATCTAAGCCGCGCTAAGAAAATCACCATAGCGCATTCTTTCGTTGTAAAGAATTCGAACAAACAAAAGCTGCATAAGATGGAATTAAATGCAGTGCCCATTATTATTTTAAACGAACTTGGAATGTTTTCAATATTTTCAAAGACCTTTTTCAGAATTAAAATGATCCAATGCTCAAAAGGTGATGGTTGTTGGGCAACAAAAACTACAATGAAGAAAATCTATATATATAAAAGGCAAGATGTTTGTTTGTTTGTGTGTGTGTGTGTGTGTGTGTGTGTGTGTGTGCGTGTGTGTGTGTGTGTGTGTGTGTGTTTGTCTGTCTGCCTGTCTGTATGTCCTTTATACAAATCCACAATTTTTTATTCGATTCTCACCAAACTTCACACAAATATTCTTTAGGCTTCCGGCCAGATCATGGGCTACTTATTTTTTTCGATTTCCGCCTGATATCGGATATCGATACCCCGATATCCGATCAGTTCTGATCAAGATCAGGATTTCAGCCCTTTTATCGTGGTTCTTGCTGCAGAATCTACTCTAACTTGGTAAAATTATAGTTTTTAGTTTCAAACATTTGTAGATTTTCTCAGACGAATCATTTTTTCCTATATCGGAAATCGATATTCCCGATATTCTATCAAATCTGATCAAAAACCGATAGTCAGTCATCAATATGGCTCGTTTTCCAATTTTACTCCCGATGGGTACGATGTGGTCTCCGGCTTTCTCTTTTCCAATCTTTTCACTCTTTTCTTTTTTTTTCAATTAGAGTAGATAGACTAAACTATCGCCCGGTTCACACTCCACCCACGTCTATTGAACAGGTGAAGAGGCTCATCCCTTGTTCCTTGTTTAGGATGTGGTCTCCGGCTTTCTCTTTTCCAATCTTTTCACTCTTTCCTTTTTTTCAATTGGAGTAGATAGACTAAACTATCGCCCGGTTCACACTCCACCCACATCTATTGAACAGGTGAAGAGGCTCATCCCTTGTTCCTTGTTTAGGATGTGGTCTCCGGCTTTCTCTTTTCCAATCTTTTCACTCTTTTCTTTTTTTTTTCAATTGGAGTAGATAGACTAAACTATCGCCCGGTTCACACTCCACCCACGTCTATTGAACAGGTGAAAAGGCTCATCCCTTGTTCCCTGTTTAGGATGTGGTTTCCGGCTTTCTCTTTTCTAATCTTTTCACTCCTACGTAGCCCCCTGCGCTTCAGTGGCGTTAGCGCCTTGCTCGGGGTGATATGATTAAAAAAAAAAAATTTGTAAAATCTTTTAAAAATCTACAGAGACAGTATGCTAAAGTATGATTCCATTGGTTATATATGTGTCACGTGTAATAAAGCATTGGGTGAATATTTTAAATGTAGAGGAAAAACTTGTCTGTTCAAGTCCGTGTGCCACGTGTAATAAAAACACCAGTTGTTTATTATGAATGTAAGTATATGTAAGTAAAAATAATGCCAAACGTATTTAAACTTACATTCATAATAAACATAAACGTATTTATCTAATAATATCATACCTCAACATCCTGTCTCTGTGCATTTTTAAAAGATTTTTATTTAATTTTTAAAAAGTTTTTTTTTTATATTATTCGTCTTTAAAAAAATATCTGAAGATGCTTGTTTAAGTGAAACGTAAGATTAAAGACACTTTTTTCCTACCTATTTTTTACTTATTCTATTCATCTTGACGAATTTCGATACATATATTCAAATCACCCAGCAAAAGGGGTGAGTACGGCTCCACCTGAAGACATCGTTAATTCAGAGAGATGTCCCTCCAACATGAGTGAGAAGACCCTGGATATGGATTTAGATTTGGATTCAAGGCAAATGGGGAGGAGATGTAAAGATAAGAGAACAAATAAAAACAGACAAAAAGAGATAACCGATTATGACTGTGAGTTACCTCCCTGGACTGAGCACTGTGTGCTTTTGGTCTCAGTGGAAACAGGGCAAGCAGTAGCTGAGCAGTACTAAATAGAAATAAGAACTAGACGAAATATCCTTAGACGTGCGCAGTGGAACGAGAACACTCTACCCTTTGTAGATTAAATAAAGGGTTCAGTTCGGAATTCCCTGAACGTTACCAGGGTCGATATACACCCGAGGAAGGCCGGAATGTTCAGCCGGATATTATGACAATTAATGTGGATACTACACTAAGATTCTAACGGATATGGTACAACTTTTTCAAAAAATCACTAATGAATAGCTCTACTACAGTCTCAATAACGTAAGTTAATCCCTGATTTTAACCTTAAGAATGACGAGGTCGTATTATACTGAAGACATATTATCACAAGAAAATACGGTAGGGTTACCAGTTATTCGGTAAAATGCGGGATGGTCTCGCATTTTGTTGCCAAAGGACGTATTGAACATTAACTGATGTGGGATACATGATGTAATATGGTTTGTTTGGTGCACCGGGGTAGTCAGGTCCTACATGATATCGGAGGTTCTTGCCATTACGTATGCATTCATACAAGCCTCATGTCATGGATTCTGTCTTTAGTTTTCTCTGACATACATACGCATATATGCACACATATGCATAATCACGAATACACAAAAATACACACAGGCAAGGGCGAACATACGTTTGAATAGGCACACGTGCGCGCACACACACATATACACAGGGTGCGATGGTTTAATCGTCGTCTAAATAAAAAAATGAAAATAAGACTGACATCTCATTTTAACAGGTCAGTCAGTCAATTAAGTGCGATACGTTTGGGCGATCATGTCTCGAAAGAGACCTGGTTGACTGAGCAGAAGATTTTTCCTGCAATAGGTTGACATTTCTTTCAGCAGCAGACTGGTTGCTATAGAACCCAATCTGTTCTGCGATGTAACGCATGGCTGGAGGAAGAAGAAAAACCAATACCCTTCCCAAGGGTAATTGTGTGTAAGTGAATGCAACGAACTCAACTAGAATTTGAACTCGGCTCTTCGATTTCTCGTTCCGAGACAATATCCACTGCACCACAACGCACATCCAGATAACAGTTATATTTACGAAAATGACACAAAAATATCTTAAAACTAGCAGAATAGCCCGGCGTTGCTCGGGTGTAATGAAAGCTTTAAAACTAATTCATGGTTCTGGAGCTCAGACGTTGGACGTTGGCACGAAAGACTAAAAAGCAACAGTTGTTTCCAGTTAAAGCGAAACCGTAGACTGAAAGAAAAATGAATGGATGTAAGTGAAATTTTGATTTCCTGGTATCAATATCAAGTTTTTTTTGTCTTAAACTGAATTTTGAAGACTAAATAAGTCCTCTGAGTAAATGGTATCATGGCTGAGACTAAGAACTACAATTATACCAACTTAGTGCCAAACCTGAAGCAAAAACTAAAATAAAAGGGCTGAAAAAAAATACAGACATACAGGCAGATAAACAGACACACACACAAACATCTTGCCTTTTATATATATATATTCTCGATTTTCTACACTATTGTAAGAACTGCAGCATTGAAACTTCTGAATATCGTTTCTTATGTCTTTGTCTATGAGTGTATCAAATTTGATTAAAATCGGACCACTCCTTCTATAACCCGATTTTTTGGATTATCGATTTTCGATATTTATCGAGGATACCTCGACACAAAACCTAGCTAAGAACACTCACAAACGCTTATAGTACAACTGTGCAAATTTTCAAGAAAATCGGTTCAGCCGTTTCGGAGTCTATAGGTAACGGACACACACACATACACACACATACACACACATACAAAGTTCCATTTATAAATATAAGTTCAGATACTAAATAATAAATTTTCAGAATCTTTCGATTCTTTAAAAAAAAGGAACTGGAACAATTATTTGATTTTTCTTCTTTTTATTTAGATGTACTTATAAGTGTATATCGGCTCGGAACGAAAAACCGGGGAGCCGAGTTCGAATTCCAGTTGAATCCATTGTATTCACTTACGAGCAAATACCCCTTGGGAAAGGTATTAATCGGTCTCTTCCTTCCAGTTATGGGTTAAATAGCAGGACAGATTGGGTTCTATAGCCTTGGTCGGCAACCAGTCTACCACTGAAAGCAATGGCAACCTACTGCAGGATAATCTTCTACCCAGTCAGTCATGTCTCTTTCGAGACATGATCGCCCAAGCGTGTATCACGTATGGCACTTAACTGACTGACTGACTTATTAACCGTGCCTGAAAACCATACCACCGGTTGAATCAAGCCTTGTGAGTAAAACTGGGTAGACGGCTTCGTCAGTTGTTGCGCTAGCACGAAGTCCCAAGTCATCGTGACTGAGGATTTGAACGTCCTGGCCTTGTTCAGATTGTTGATCATGCTTGATAACGCGCTCTCTCCCAGAAACTGTAACTAAAGTCCGCTCAGCATAGTTGCATATATAAACCACAAGTAGGCTCTGTGAGTGCTGAACAAACACAAGTGTGCCTGAGAAGGCGTCTGCAAATAGGATTAGCTAGCCGCCCTGGTAGACGGGTATCCTCGAATACGAGTGACCAGCAATTAAAAAAAAACTTTAAAAATGTTTAAAAAATTAAACATGTTGTGACGTGGCTCGAACACGTGACATACGGTCCACAATATATAAAGGACTAATATCGAGTAGT
Source organism: Ascarosepion bandense (assembly GCA_037127315.1). Taxonomy (NCBI): domain Eukaryota; kingdom Metazoa; phylum Mollusca; class Cephalopoda; order Sepiida; family Sepiidae; genus Ascarosepion; species Ascarosepion bandense. The sequence goes on from JBBBDQ010000546.1 coordinate 497,486, forward strand.
GAGGGTGAGAGTCGGTTGCTTACGGATTGCACTGGCGTTGTCTACTCTGTTTACTAGTTGTTGCCACCCTACACGGACGTGTACTACGGTATCCACCGAGAATAAACGTATTACTTCTACCTGTGTTGTGTATTGTCATTCTTCCACGATGCAACAGATCTGGCGACGAGAGATTCGATCTAAACTCACTAGAGAGCACCAACACATCCAGCGACAAAATATTCGTCTTGAACTACTAAGAATTGGCAACAGATTTGACGACAAAGTATTCGTCTACTAAGAATTGGCAACAGATTTGACGACAAAGTATTCGATAGCCAAACTCGCATCGAATTACCAACAAATTGTCGACAAAATAAGTCAAAGAGTCAAAACTCTCTACAGATTGATAACTCGAGAGTTGTCGATTAAAACCTAACTACTTACAGAGTGGCGTTTCGATAAAAATATATATACAATGGAGGACTTAAAAAGCTGTATGCTACAATTTTTTAAACAGCAAGAAATCCAACGACAACGCGAATAAGAAAAGTTCGAGAAGCTACACCAAAATATGGAACGAGAGGAATAGAGATTCGTAGAACTGCTGAAGCATGTTACTAAAAAGTAAGTAACTCGCAAGATTCAGTAATTAACTCAGTAAGTGAATTTATCTATAAACCAGAAGTAACGTTTGAGGCTTACTTTCGTAGGTATGAAGAAATTTTAAGAAAGATTGTGAAAACTGGTCCGATGAAAAAAGGTTCAACTTCTGCTAGGAAAATTTGGGGCCGCGGAACACGAAAAATACTCAAACTACAGGCAACTGGTATCTATCCCAGGCAAACTAGTGAAGTATCGTTCCAGAATACTATATAAATATTAACTGAAGTATTTGGACAACAAAATCCGTTGTTTAACACTCGTTGGGAATGTGTACATCTTACGAAACCAGATAGTGCAGATTATACGACTTTTGAAAGAAAGGTTAACAAATACTGTGAGAATTTTCGGTTAAACGAAATAACTCCTGATATGCTTAAATGCTTGATTTTTATTCAAGGATTAACCGCACCATCAGACAAAGAAATTAGAACAAGATTTCTAGCAAAACTTGAACAGGACCAAAAAATTACACTTCAAAAATTAGCGGGAGGGTGTCACAGCTAAAATCGAAACACGAGATATATCGAATATTCGTGCAATTAAAAAGGAAAATGAAGGTAAGAAAACTAATTTTCAGTTCACAATAAATCCGTGTTACGGGAGGCATTTAAAAAATATTGTCCATTCATTCATAAAAAATGTTTTGCTTGTGATTTACAAGGGCACAAATCTTCGTACTGCAGGGGTAAAGTAAAAAATAAAATGAAAAAAAAATTGAGATACATTACAATGAAAACTCAACAGCTAACGTTCAAAGAAAACATATTAATGTCTGCATATAAGAAAAAATTAGACTACAAATTGATACAGGATCGGACTTACCTATAATTAACGCCGATACATGAAAAAGAAAAAAAATTAAATGCCCAATCCTGAATGATACAAAATATAGCAAGAGGGGTTACAGGACAAAAACTAAAATTTATGGGAGAAACTTTCGTAAATGTTCGTTTTAATGGAACAGAAAGGAATTTGAAAGCACACGTTATGCAAAACTCACAAAACCTATTCAGTACAGACTGGATGGAGGAGTTTGATTTACTTAACGTACCATTAAATTCGGTTTGCAATAAAATCGACTGTAGTATTACAAGTTCAGACAATTAAAAAAAAAATACCCAGTAATTTTTTTCCGGATCTTGGTTTGTATACGAAAGTCAAAGCAAAATTTGAATTGAAAAAAAAAATGCTATCCCAGTTTTTCATTCAAAAAGATAAGTTCCATATGCGTCAATAGAGTTGATTGACAAAGAACTCGATAGACTAGAGATACAAGGCGTAATTAAAGATTGACTATAGTCCGTGGGCTGCACCAGTCATATTTGTTAAGAAAAAAAAAAAATAAAATCAGAATTTGTGCCGACTATTCAACAGGTCTAAACGACTGCTTAAAAGATGCAAATTACCCCCTCCCAACAGCGGAAGGTATTTTTGTAAATTTAAATGGAGGACGAATATTTTCAAAACTTGACTTGTCGGAAGCATAATTACAGATACCAGTAGAGGAAAAATGCGCAGAACGGGTAACTATAAATACGCACAGAGGTCTTTACAAGAGAAATAGGCTTCAATATGGTCTAAATGTAGCGCCGACTATTTTTCAACAAGTCATGGATAATATGCTAGCGGACCTCGATTTTGCTACAGCGAACTTAGACGATATTCTAATTAAAAGTAAAAATAGAGAAGAGTACTCAAGGCATATTTTGGAAGTATTTTAGAAAATAAAGGAATATGGCTTCAAATAAAGCCTAGAAAAATGTGTTTTTTTTTTCTGCCGAAAATTAAATACTTGGGTCAGGTGATCGACGAAAACAGCAGAAAACCCGATCCTAATCGGGCGGACGCAATAAAAAAAATATGCCAACACCGACGAACGTAGCTGCTTTACTGCCATTTTGGGGTCAAGCAAATTATTATAATAGCTACATTCCAAACATGCACATATTAAGATCTCCACTAAATCGTTTTCTAAAAAAAGACGTGAAATTTAAAGTCAGAAGAATGCTAAAAAGCGTTCACAAAATTAAAAACGGCACCGATCTTAGATTTAACATAGACACATTTTAACCCTAAAAACAAATATATGTCTCGAGCGACGCAAGCAATTATGGCGTCGGTAGACGACGGTAAATTAAAACCGGTACATCATGTATCGAGAACGCTGCTTCCAGCGGAATTAAACTATTCTCAGATTAAGAGAGTTTAGCGATTATTTTCGCGGTAAAAATTCCATAAATACATCTACGGAAGGCAGTTTATTTTACAAACAGCCACCGACCGTTATTAACGATATTTGGTTCTAAGAAAAGAATTCCTACACACTGCAAATCGTTTACAAGGGTGGGTGACAATATTGTTAAACTACTAATCTAAAATGGAATATTTACCATCAAAGGAAATAGCATACGCGGATGGCTTATCAAGAGTAATACGGAAAGCCACGGACCAACTAGAAGAAACAATAATTGCGTCGTTAAGGTCTGAAATGAACATAAAATAAGTATTATTATAATAGTATTTATTATACAGTTAAAGAATTTCCAGTCGTGCTGGAGGAGATTAGATTTAAAGCGAAATACGACATATTTATTTCGCAAACTAAAAATGAACTAATGTGTGCAAAAAATAAAGTATATACCATATTTTTGATATGCAACGGAATATTGATGTCCTTGTAGTACCTGCTGTGTTAACTAAAATAATATGTAGAGAATTTCATACAGGCTATCCTGGAATGTGCAGGATAAAATCACTGATGAGAAGTTTTGTGTACTGGCCAGATATAGATAAGGATATAGAAAACAGTGAAATTATGCAAGAATTGTGCTTTGGTAGCGAAAACCCCTACTATAAAATTCAACGCATGGCTTAAGACGGAAAAACCATGGTTTTGTCTGCACATTGATTATGCTGGGCCAGAAGAGGAGTATACTATTTCGTGATTGTGGAGAGTTTCACGAAATGGCCCGAAGTAGTAAAATGCAAAACTCCTACAACTAAGTTTACAATTAACGTGTTACAAGAGATATTTGCAAGATTCGAGGTGCCGGAAACAATCGTTTCAGACAATAGCACATATTTCTCTTCTAAGAAATTTGAAAATTTTTGTAAATTGCTTGCTATAAATCATCTAAGATCGGCACCATACCATCCTAGGTCTAATGGATTGGTGGAAAGATTCATTGATGTTTTTAAGAGAGCGATTAAAATGGCAGACGGTATAGAAACAGAAAGGGAAGAGCTTCAAAAATTCCTATCAATTTATAGGATTACCCCAAACCCAAATACCAATGCAGGATTGAGTCCAGCAGAACTATTGTTCACTAGGAAAATTCGCTTCGTATTTGACAAACTAATCCCGTCTGAAGAGAAAATCAAGGAAAAAATATCTTAAAGAAATACTATAGTCCAGGAGAGAGAATTTATTTCCTTAACTACCATTTAGGAAAGGCTAGAAGGCATCATAGAAAATAGAATTGGAAAGATGATGTAAACAATTAAACATCCGAAGTGAAAGATCAGTAGACACATCAACCAAATCAAAAAAATGTTTACACGGAAGTAAATGAAAGAGTTGAACAGCCTATGGATGTTATGTACGACATGTTCGATGTACCTAAACCTTCTCCAATTCCTAAAAAACGTTCGAGCAGACGTAAACGGATTCCAACTAAAAGAATGGAAGTAGATCCGAAGAAGCAAAAATATAATGTCCGGAGGACATTAGAACTTTTGGGTGGGAGGAGATGTTGTGACGTAACTCGAACACGTGACAGACGGTTCACAATATATAAAGGACTAACATCGAGTAGCGACAGTGGAGTCGGTAGCTGACGGCTCGCACGGTCGTTGTCTACTCAGCTCAATAGTTGTTACCACCCTACACGGACGTGTACTACTGTATCTAACAAGAATAAACGTATTACTTACTTATATCTGTGTATTGTCATTCCTCCACAATACAACAAACCATGAACAGAGTTCTGTGTGACACTTTGTTCGCAGTAAGGTTCGCACTGTACAAGGCCGGAAGTGGGGAGCCACTCAAGTTAGCGGTTTACGTTAAGAGATAGTTTATGGATAGAATTGGAAGATAACGGTTAACAATAGTTTGAGTTTGAGTTTTGTTTAACGGCATATCAACCCCTGTGGGTTACTTAATGCCAAAAAGATGGGGTTTTAAGGTATTTTTTTAAATGTTTGCTTATAGTGAAAAGGTTGATTTAGTCAGATTTTAATGAAAATTTTTGGTTTTTATTCTTTTTTTATTTTAGAAAACTGAAAATATCTTTTAGTTTTGTATCAAAAAATTTTTTACTGAGAATAATTTTTTTTTCCTTTAAAAATGTGTTATGATAATTTTTTCTTCAAAAATGTATTGTTGGTAATATTTTTCCTTCAAAAATGTATATTTTTCAATAAAAGTTTATTTTTATGTATATATTTTTATAAAATTCTACTGTCACACTTTCATAGTGTTTTGACGCCAGTTTGGGGATTAACTATTTGCCCATAGCTGGGACCCTAACAGGCGCCACCACTCCGGGTCAGGGTGGACCTGGGAACAACAGCAATTAAGAGGTGGTTCCATGCTCCTCACAACCTCCCAGTCAGAGGCCCTGCTGCCATATGCAGTTTACCGTAATGCCCAGGACCGGTTAACAATAGGCTTGAACAGATTAATATTGTAGTGATCGGGGAAGCATTCTCCTGGGAGTCGATTCCACAGAAAAGCGGCTCGCAGGAAGAAGTTGTTCGAGTAGAACTTACTTCTCACCAATCGAAAACGGAGGTAATGTGTATGGCTTGTTGCAATGTAAGTAAAATAGCGGATCCTAGACCCGGTGAAATCAAAGAATGTAGTTCGTCCGAGCACTTTCAAAATAACTGTATAGAATTCTTGAATAATCAGTCCGTTAAGATCGCTTCGGCGATCATGTCTCGAAAAAGACATGACTGACTGGGCAGAATATTATCCCGCAGGAGATTGCGATTACTTTCTGCAGTAGACTGGTTGCCAGCCAAGGCTATAGAACCCAATCTGTCCTGTTATTTAACTCTTAACTGGAGGGAAGAGTCGGATTAATACCTTACCCAACTGGAATTCGAACTCGGTTTCCCGATTTCTCGTTACGAACCGATATCCACTGTATCACAAAGCACATACTTGAATAATGATCTGCGAATTTCAAACTGATTTAATTCAGCTTTGTCGGTTCGTAGTTCACTGACAGGGTAATCACAATTTGCTTACGCATATCACGTTGAATACACCGGTTCTCGTTTGATCACCGAAGTTAAGCAACGTGAGCCTTGTCAGTATCTAGATGGGTGACCACTTGGGAACACCAGGCGCTGTAAGCGTTCAGTGACGGATGTGCGTTGTGGTGCAATGGATGTCGGCTTGAAAAGAAATATCAGTGAGCCGAGTTAGAATTTCAGTTGAGTACCCTGCATTCATTTAAGCACTGGTACCCTTGGTAAAGGCATTAACCCGTCACTTCCCTCCAGTTATGGGTTAAATAACAGGATGAGACCTGGAAGCAACTCATCTAGTGTTGGTGTCACAATAAAAACACCCTTGGTAGCCCTGGCGAAGCATTAAGTATTCAGCTATTTGACAAGATTATAAATTTCGCTGCGAAACTGCGTCAGGGTTCCAAATGCACAGAGAATACTGGAGGGGTGTAGTGAGTTCTATCTCGGCCAATGGCCGCAGGACGACGACGAATCCCAATCTCCCACCGGCTCACATCTTAATTTTAGTGAGATGGAAGACCCTACCGCCATATCCCTTCAGGATGTGTGCGAATTTGGCTATCAATATTTGTAAACTGCGTATTTCCCGCTGCCACGATTTTCGCAGCATATCATGGACCGTTGTGGTGCAGTGGATATCGGCTCGGAACGAGAAATTGAGGAGCCAAGTTCGAATTCCAACCGAATTCATTGCATTCACTTACGCGCAAATACCCTTGGGAAAGGTATTAATCCGTTTCTTCCTTCCAGTTATGGGTTAAATAACAGGACAGATTGGGTTCTATAGCCTTGGTCGGCAACCAGTCTACCGCAGAAAGCAATGGCAAACTACTACGGGATAATCTTCTGCCCAGTCAGTCATGTCTCTTTCGAGACATGATCACCTAAGCGTGTTTCACGTATGGCACTTAACTGACTGATCATGGACCGAGCATGTGAGCAATGATTAGGTGTTAGAAAGAATAGAATCGAAAAGGAAATTAATATTGAGAGACAACTGAAGTTCCTGGGACATACAATGAGGAAGGGTGGCTTGGAGAACCTGATACTAACAGGCCAGATAGATGGAAAAAGAGACAGAGCAAGCATCGGATAACATATTTAAAGAGCCTGAGTAGGTGGATGACAGAACGGGTGTTGCGTGGTGTAACAGGATAAAGCGTGCCAGCCACTAGGGATAGGGAGACGTGGAAGGCCATGATCGTATACGTCCTGAAAGGACAGGACACATAGAATAAAATTTCCCGCTGCTTTCACCATGGTTTTGAATTCGAACATTTTTTTGTAGAATGGTTGCCAAGCACATCTACTATTTAATCCATAGCTGTGGGATTGACAATAATTGTTCTGATTATAATAAAATTAAAGATAATATCAGTTAAATTAAATAAATCCTTTTTTTATTTAGAGTTTTTCAAAGTTCCCTTTGTCCTCTCTGGAAATGCTAATGATAATTTTACATCGAATCCATACCACCAGTTCCTGATTGTAGATACAGACAGAATTCTTGCCCCCCTTTACTCTACTGCCTGCAGGATATTGGGACTAAAATCCTAAAGATCTTTACCCTTGAAAGTGAATCTGGATTCTGATATGCCTGGCTCCAGGAATCCATCACTAAAACATATTTATCTTTATTTAACCTCAAATTGAACCTCTCAACAGTCACACCCGCTCCCCACTCGGCTGCATGCACTTCTTCAGCCTCCCCCATCGAACCAACAAATTCACTTTCACCTCTCTTGTCCCTATCTCTGGCCATGAAGCATATAAGGGGTAACAGTACTCATTTTAGCGAAACTTACCCCCCTACTCTCTCTCTCTCTCTCTCTCTCTCTCTCTCTCTCTCTCTCTTTCTCTCCCCTCTCTCTCTGGTTTGTAAATACGTTGGAGTGAGCTCGCAGGGCGAGAGTTAGGCTTCGTGTTAGGGAAATAATTAAATGTAAAGAAACTTTTTTTGTTTTGTTTTTTAATTCTTTCATTCTGTTATTCTTTCGTTCTCTCATTTTTTCATGTCTCAGTCTTTAATTCTACCATTCCTTCTTTTATTTCTTTCGTTTCTTCACCATTTTTGTACTTTCCATCGAATTCCTTTTTTTCTTGCTTTTTTTTTTTTTTTTTTTTTTTTTGTTGTTTGCTGCCATGAAAATCCTTTCTTTTATTTTCCGCTTCATTTCTCACTCTTTTCGGAAGATTTTTTTTTTTTTACCTATTCCTTCTGTTTCGGTTTTAATGTTATTTCTAACTTCTTTTTTGATTGTGGTTATTTCATTAACTATCACCCCACTGCAAACACCTGTTTCTTTCCTTCCTTCAATCCTTTTCTACTCAATTCTTTTCACACTATTCCGTTTTTTTTTGTTTTTTTTTTCATATTTTCAGTAAACGATTTTCTTTTCTACCGTTTCTTTCTGTCTTCCTTTATTTCTTTTTATTTTTGTAATTCATCTTTTTTTCTTTTTCTTTCAGGTTTTCTTTCTTTGTCCTTCTTGCAATTTGGAATTTTATTTCTGTTCTTTCTTTATAATTCCTCTTTTCTTCCTTTTTTTTTTTTAGATATGTTTGTTCATTTTTTTTGTCTTTATTTTGAAATTTAGGTTTTTCTTTCTTTGATTTTCCTTTTTGCAATATTTATTTCTGGTTTAATTTCTCCTATTCTTTCTTTCTTTCTTTCTTTCTTTCTTGCTTTATAATTCATTTTTTCTTACTTTCTTTTTAAATTTGTTTGTTCATTTTTTTGTCTTTATTTTTAAATTTAGGTTTTCTTTTTTTGTTTTTTTCCTTTTTGCAATTTTTGGTTTAATTTCTCCTGTTCTTTCTTTCTTTCTTTCTTTCTTTCTTTCTTTCTTTCGTTCGTTCGTTCTTTCTGGTTCATCTTTTCTTTCTTTTTTTAAATTTGTTTGTTCATTTTATTTTATCTTTATTTTGAACTTCGGGTTTTCTTTCTTTGTTTTTCCTTTTTGCAATTTTTGGTTTAATTTCTTCTGTTCTTTGTTTCTTTCTTTCTTTGTAATTCATCTTTCATTTTTCTTTCTCCTTTTTGTTTGTTTGTTTCATTCTTTCTTTCATTATCGTTATCACAGTCTATTTATTCTTTTTCACTACTCCTTCCTTTATAATTTCCTCTCTTTTCCATCCATTCCTCATCTCTTCCCACCACACCCATCTAATCTTTCACCAATTGTGGTAGTGGCGGCGGCGGCGGAGGGGGTCGCTATCAGATATTCTCGGCGATCGTCTTTTATTTTTTACTGGACACTTCAGTGACGTCAGTGTCAAAACACCAACCAATCCTTTTCGATGCCATCTTGAAGGAGAATACCGCAAGCTCTGCTTCCCCCCACAAAATAAAGGAACTTTCCTTTCATCATTTTTGGTGATGCTTCTTCTTCTTCTTCTTCTTCTTCTTCTTCTTCTTCTTCTTCTTCTTCTTCTTCTTCTTTCTACATTTCCGCTTTCACCCATTCTTTACACTCCATCCATTATTCTCTTATTTTAACTTCATCTTGTCTCCTTTCATTACTAGCAGTATAGCTCGGCGTTGCTCGGGTGGAATGAAAGCTTTAAAACTAATCCATGGGCCTGGAGCTCAGACTCTTTGGACATTGGCACGAAAGACTAATAAGCAATAATTGTTTCCAGTTTAAGCGAAGCCGTAGACTGAAAGAAAAATGAATGGATGTAAGTCAAATTTTGATTTCCTGGTATCGATATCAAATAAGTTTTTTTCGTCGTAAACTGAATTTTGAAGACTAAATAAGTCCTCTGAGTAAATAGTATCATGGCTGAGACTAAGAACTACAATTATACCTACTTAGAGCCAAACCCGAAGCAAAAACTAAAATAAAAGGGCTGAAAAAAAATAAAGACAAACAGGCAGATAAACAGACACACACCCAAACATCTTGCCTTTTATATATAACTGCAACCTTGAAACTTTTGAATATCATTTCTTATGTCTTTGTCTATGAGTGTATCAAATTTGATTAAAATCGGACCACTCCTTCTATAACCCGATTTTTTGGATTATCGATTTTCGATATTTATCTGGTGTACCTCGACACAAAACCTAGCTAAGAACACTCGCAGACACTTATAGTACAACTGTGTAAATTTCCAAGAAAATCGGTTTAGCCGTTTCGGAGTCTATAGGTAACGGACACACACACAGACACACACACACACACATACACACAGACAAAGTTCCATTTATAAACAAGTTTAGATAAGACTGAATGTCACAGACAAGAAATAATATTCTAATGTTCTTGCAATTTATCTTACAGAGTGCAGTAATTATCTGAAATGATTGTTGTTCCAAATGCTTCGGGACATTTCAAGGGGATCCTTGTTCTGTGTTTGCATTTCTTGGAAGTATTTGAAATTCTAAGCTGTGCCAGAAGAAATGTGGTTGCGATTCCATGTTGAGATTCCTCTTAATAGACACCCAACACATTATTACCGTTGTCAAATAGGGCGTGGCTGTGGTTTGGCTTTTTCTGTACCGTTGGAAAAAAGCATAGTTAAAAGGGTTCAGTTATAAGAATTTGGTCAATATCGTTGTGGTGCATTGGATCTCGGCTCGGAACGAGAAATCGGGGAGCCGAGTTCGAATTCCAGCCGAATTCATTGCATTGACTTACGTGCAAATACCCTTGGGAAAGGTATTAATCCGTATATTCCTTCCAGTTATGGGTTAAATAACAGGACAGTTTGGGTTCTATAGCCTTGGTTGGCAACCAGTCTACCGCAAAAAACAATGGCAACCTACTGCGGGATAATCTTCTGCCCAGTCAGTCATGTCTCTTTCGAGACATGATCGCCTAAGCGTGTATCACGTATGACGCTTAACTAACTGACTGATGTAACCACTGGACCTAAACAGCCGCTTTTTTGTATTTAAACAAGACAAGTTAACTATAAATACTTATCTCTCATTTTTAATGGATCATTAAGTAAAAGATACTTGGGTAAATACAGGGCCTGTGCAATAAGCCCCCCCCCCCGAATCTATGATAGAGATCCCCCATTCTACTACATCATAATTTTCACGATAGCATTTTAATAAGATTCAAATTTTATTACAACCTAATTATATACAATATGGTATCATATGTAATATAGGTGAACAATTCAACTAGAAAGATTAGAAAGAAATAAAATGTATCTAAATACAAATTAGAGATATGTCATAATTCATTATTCCGTCTTAAATAAATCAGTAATGTTTTGTGACAAATTTGAACATTAAATTGAGAATTTCTTGTTAAAAAGTTGAAAAATTTGAAATTATTCAATATTATGAATAAAATCAGTGAATTTTATATAGCGTTTTTTGAAACTTCACAAAACAAAACATTTTATCTAATCTACGGGTGTAGACTGTTCCCGTTCCACTAACCGTGTAACGGGATATCGTCTAGTTCTAACGTTATTAAGGACTGTTCAAGTTATTGCTCACTCGTTTCCACTCAGTACAAGTACACACTACACGACCCAAGGAATGAACTCACAACCACTATATGACCAAATTTGCAAATCAACACTTTTATCCATGGCCCCGTGGGACAAATGAGGAGGATAATGACACCTTCTCATACAAGAAATTCAGACAAGAATTTGAAATAAGTTTACTTAACCTCTGTAAACCTCACTAAAATATATCAGGAGTAATATATATATATATATATATATATATATATATATATATATATTGGCGTATGATACATCATACGCTAAAATTCTGCCTCCTTCTTCTGAGCGGCCATAGCTCAGAGATAGAATCGCTGACTGATGCCCTGGGTTAAAAGCAATAGGATGTCTACCCGTACTGATGAGCGCTGATACAGCGAAACAGATCTGTCTGCGGATGACTATATATGTATATATATGTATATATATTCAAAACGGATGTGGGGGAATTAGTGATTAGCTGCATCTGGTATGATGACAGAGCATAATTTTATTAGTCTAATGGGTTAGAAACAAGGAAGAGAGTACTGGATTGCTACGTAATATCCGTCCTTCAATATGCCAGTGAATGCTGGACAATATCATCAAAGATGAAGGGAAAACTTGAAGCAACTGAAATGTAGTTCTACAGAAGGATGCTGCGAATCTCATGAATCGAGCATGTGAACAATGATGAGGTCTTGGAAATGATGGAAACAAAAAAGATATTAATACTGAGCATCAGGAAGAGACAGCTGAAATTCCTGGGACACGCAATGAGGGATGAGGGCTTGGAGAACCTGATAATAACAGGCCAGGGGAAAGCAACGGATAACATATTTGAAGGACCTAATCAGGGGGATGATGGAACGAGGATTGCATGGTGTAACAGGAGAAGGCGTGCTCAGAGTCACCAGGGATAGGGAAAAGTGGAAAGCCATGATCGCCTCCGTCGTGAAGGGACAGGGTACATAGAAGAAGAAGGGGCCGTCAAAAAGTTCAAAATTCAGTATTGTGTATCGGTTGTAGTTTTTTTAATTAATGGATACGCTACCTCTGAACTCGTTGTATTTGCGCACATCTGCAAATTATCTACTTTTCCCTTGATAATATGGCTAGTACGTGGTGATTGAGCCTTAGTTCCAAACACTTAGTTCCAAACATTGTCTGCGATGAACATTACTCCAAGGAAGCGTGTGAAAATTGTAGCGCTGCACGAAAACACTGGCAAGCCTTACAGAGAGATCGCGGATATTGTTGGTGTCAGCCTTTCAACTTTCGGAACGAGAAATCGGAGAGCGGAGTTCGAGTTCTAGTCAAATTCGTTTCATCCACTTACGCACAAATACTCTTGGGAAAGGTATTAATTCATCTATTCTCCTTCCAGCTATGGGTTGAATAGCAGGAAAGATTGGCTTCTGTAGCCCTGTTTGCCAACCAGTCTACCGCAGAAAGAAATGGCAACCTACTGCTGGAAAATCGTTTAACTAGTCAGTTATGTCTCTTTCGAGACATGATCACTGAAGCGTGTATCATGTATAGCACTTAGCTGACTGATATGTTGTTCGTATACACACTTTTTCTATTATGTACCGTGTCCCTTCGGGACGTTAACGTTGAGACGTGATCGCCCAAGTGTGTATCACTTATGGCAATTAACTGACTGATATTGAATTGAAAGTGACAGGGGAAAACAGCGAGTAGCCTACATAGCGAGTTTGACAAAATGGATAAGAAAAAATAAGATAGAGATTCATTAGTGTGTTGTGGAGAGCTATGATCATCTACGTAAATATATATATATATATATATATCCAAGTAGTAGAATAATGTCAAAGTTTTGTTCCTTTTTAACTCAATTTAGACTTTTTTAAATAAAGAAATGTTTAAATAAATAATCGGTTTTTAGATGCGTTTCTTTTCAGAAAGTGTGTCTAAAAGATGTGTGTTGTGGTGTCATGAATATCGGCTCGGAACGACAAACTAGAGAGCCGAGTTCGAATTCCAGTTGAATTCCTTGCGTTCACTTACGCACAAATACCTTTGGGAAAGGTATTAATCCGTCTCTCCCCTCCAGTTATGGGTTAAATAATAGGACAGACTGTGTTCTATAGCCTTGTTTGGAAACCAGTCTACCGCAGAAAGCAACCTACTGCGGGATAATCTTGGGCCCACTCAGTCCAAGCGTGTATCACGTATGGCATTTAACTGACTGAACTGTCTAAAAGTTGATACTTGTGTAGATAATGCAGGTTTAAATCGGTTAGAAAGCTTAGAAAACTCTAGAGTTTATGAATTAGTATTCACTTTACTTATTTCTCCTATATCGGTCAGTATGAAAAGAAAGACAAAAAAAGAACGGCAAAAACGACAATTTAATGGTAGCGGCTCCATACTGAGTGAAGCGTTCACTTAGCGTTCGTTTGATTGATAATATAGCTCCTCACATTTTCAAATTCATGCCATTTATATATGCACCCTTGTGCAAATTAATTGAAACAAAACGAATGTCTTGTTAGGATCTTTCACATTTTCCCTGATCACGTATACGTCATCTCTTAGCGTTGTTTTTTCTTTCCGATCACATCTCCCGTTACATTTTGGAATGAGATAGATAGATAGATAGATAGATAGATAGATAGATAGATAGATAGATAGATAGATAGATAGATATGAACAGAGATACATCCTTGTGCAAATTAATTGAAGCAAAACGAATAATGTCTTCCTCGGATCTTTCACATTTTTCCTGATCACGTATACGTCATCTCTTAGTGTTGTTTTTCGTTTCCGATCACATCTTCCGTTACATTTTAGAATGAGATAGATAGATAGATAGATAGATAGATAGATAGATAGATAGATAGATAGATAGATACCTCCTCGTGCAAATTAATTGAAGCAAAACGAATAATGTTTTTCTAGGATCTTTCACACATCCCTGATCTCCTATACGTCGTCTCTTGCGTTGTTTTATCTCTTCCGACCGCATTTTCTTTTACGTTTTGAACGGACGGATCTAGTTTGTTTTTTCATCTTGAAGATACGACTGATAGTTGAAAGGCTGACATCAACAGTGTCCACGATCTCTCTGTAAGGCTTGCCAGTGTGTTCATGCAGCGTTACAAATTTCGTATTCTCCCTTTGAGTAGCGTCTATCGCAGACAATGGGTGTAGGACAACTAATCGACATTCGAGACAATTGTGTCTGGGCGTCATAAAAATCTGATGCAATCACGAATGAGGCAATATTTTTTATGCTCAAACAAATTTCATCATACACCCAGAAAACTTGCCCTGACGATCAATTTGGTGAAACCTTGTTTTGTCCGTTGGCTCTAGGTTAGCTACTTATTTATTTGCTCTGCTATTGCATTGAGCACTTTACGTGTTATGTTCCGCGTCTCGGGGATTTTTTCTTTCGACTAGTACTTTGACTAATGTTCAAGTGCTTAGTCCGTTTCTTTTTTTGTTTCCATTTTTTCCCCTCCGCGTTTATACTCGGTGGGTTTTTCGAGACGTGTTCAAAGATAAATTTACAGTTATATATGCATAATGTTGAGTTGTGATAATGTTTAGCGCCAAGATTCTTGTTTTTTTTTTTTTCAGTAGTTTTATGGATAAAAAGTATTTTGTCAAACAGGTTTTTATTGTAAAGAGCTCGATATTTAGGTGGAGATAGATCATTGGTAGGTTTAATGCAAGGAATTTGGCACATTAACTGAATAGGTACAAGCCGACTTTGAAGATTTCTGAATATTCCATTATGATGTTGCCACTCATTGGGGCTGTTTTTTTATTTGCCCGAAAAAACTTCAGCCTTGATATATGTGTGTGTGTGTGTGTGTGTGTGTGTGTGTGTGTGTGTGTGATAAGCAACAAATAGGCAACGTTGAGAAACCTAAAATGTTTAGCTGTAATTATAGTGTTGTGGAGTAGTTTTCGCACTGAAGGTTATAACCGTGCTATGTCGATGGCTAATGCACCCAAAATATTACAAACTTGGTAATCTTCTACTGTAAGCTGACTCCTTAGTATTCGGCTAACTGCCGACTAATATCAGCTGCCTAGTAGCTCTACTAAATTCCAATAAATCTTTCTAGAACTTCTAAGAACTCCTATGAACTTCCCAAGAACTTCCTGTTAACTCTTATTAATACAGGAGGGAGAGTCCATTATCTGAGGAATAGGTGAGTTTCACCATAACATATAGCTTCATCAAAGAAAAAAAGGAAAAATTTGAGGAGTTGCTGTCTCGCCAATGTAACTATTTTCTTCGGCTTTCTAAGGACATGATTGTTTTCTTTCTATTTCTTTTTGCTGTATTCTGAATGTTTAACACCGGCTCCCCGAGCCGTGCCTACATCTTCAGTCGACTGTGAACGAACAACACGTCTGCTTTCTGGATCTAATAATCACAACGTGGGCAGGAAGTAGATTTAAACCAGTGAGCCGGTTGATTGACCTGCGGATGCTCAGGGACCTACGGGCAACTTCTTGAATTCGGTTAAGACCGAATAGACACCTCAACCCGAAAAAAAAAAAAAGATGCCGAAGGTTGAGAGGCCAGAGTGGAAGAGATAGGTCTGGTGCACGTTGACCCGTGGGAATAGTTCGAGGGGCGAGAGTGTTTAAGGTGGCACCGTCGTGACCAGGATTCGACTAGTGGGGGCGATAGTGTTAAACTAGAAACACACACACACACACACACACACATACACACACACACACACGCGCGCGCACACACACACACACACACACACACACACACACACACACACACATATATATATTATCAAATCTGGCACAGAATCATGATACACTGACACGTCGTATACATTTTACACAAGAACGCTGCTTAACAAGACAAATAAATGTGAAGTTTACTCAACCAAAGAAAAATAAACAACGCAAAAATTAAAAAATACCATATTTTTTCCTTTTTTCCATATTCTCATATAGGTTTGCCAACCGTCCGCCCCACACTCGTATATAGTCTTTAGAACAGGTGTAGAGGTTTATCCTTGTTTTCTGTTTAGGATCAGGTTTCCAATTCCTTCTAAGATCTGCTACAACTTTGTACTGCTAACGTTTGCACCTGAACTCTGAAATTTTATTTAGTATTTATTTAATTTTTTTTCTCTCTTCCACCAATAAGAGTAAATAATTTGCCTTTCACTCGGTTCACACTTATCCCTAGTTTTTCGAACAGGAATAGGGGTTTTTATTTATTTCTGTTTAGGATTGGATTTCCAGTTCCCACAAATATCTACTACAATATTGCTAAATTGAACAAAACGTTATCATAATTACTGTTGTGGATCTTCGTCGCCAATTTCTTGTGGAGTTGTTGTGGCGAAATTTCACCGCAAAGTTATAGTAACCGGTTTGGTCGGAAGTAAGACACGCACAACAGAAGGTAGGTTCAAAACAGTGTATTAGTATTACAAGAACAATATATACAACGTAAGTGTTAGTAATGAGTAAACAGAAATAAGTCCGAACGGTAAAGTTACGCTGCTTATTGCCTGAATTGTAGCTGGCTTTAATTACGTACTAGCTATCGTACTTGACTGCCGTAACTAACTGCCTTCCTGCAAGTAATTATATAGTAAGAGGAAGAATCTATTTATATATTATATTTATATAATATATATATATATATTTATATATTTATATATCATTTTCTCCAATACATACATACTTTTGTGGATCTTCGTATCCAATTTGTTGTGAAGCTGTCGTGGCGAAACTTCGCCGCAAAGTTATAGTGACCGGTTTGGTCGGAAGTAAGACACGGAACAAGAAGAAAGGTTCAAAACAGTGTATTAGGATAACAAGAAACAAAATATTCGAAGGAATAGTAATAGGTAATAAAGAAATAAATCATTCCGAAGATATTATTACGCTGCTTATTGCCTGACTAGTAGCTGTCGTCAACTGCCTTCGTTAACTGATCTCATTAACTGCCTTCATTAACTGCCTTTGTTAACTGCTTTTTGGAAGTCACGCAGGTAATTACATATGTAGCAAGAAGAAGAGTCCATTCCTCATAGAAGGGCACCATAACAATTAACAAAAAATACGATAAATAAATAAATAAAATTAAAAAACAAACGCGGAAATTAATTTGAATATTAAACAAAGTGCATCGTGATAACTTCTGTAATACCAGAAATTCAGTCAGACATTTTTATTCATTTAGAGTTTTTAGTCATTGTTATTTTCCATATATTTCTATAAAATTTCGGTGAATTTCAGCTAATTATGTGAAAGGGCTATTGGAAAAAATACAGAATTTTGTGGTCCATATAACATCAGGACGACCTTCAAAGTAGTTCAACATTTCGTAGATTCCTCTTCTGAGTAAGACCCTCTCATAGAGAAGTACATGATTAAGGATTGTGTATTCGCCACCTCACGCAGCTGCGGTAAGAAATATGAAGGAGAAACGTGTCACCCTCTTAATAATTAATTATCTATTACACAAAATTTAAAAATTGTTAATCTCATTGTCAAAATTAGGAATTCATCTGCAAATCTAAATTACAGAGAATCAAAATTATTGATGAATTTAGATGTTCATTAAAGAAGGATTTTCTTGATCAATCCAAATTCATAAATTATTGGATATAGTACTACATATTTACCAAGAATATTCGCGTTGCATCACTCTGACCATATTTCTATTCAGTCTCGCTTAAACATAATTTTTGTATAATTTATATTCTGAAAGAATAAAAGAAAAAATACGATCATTTGAAAAATGATATAAAAAATAAACAACGGCACCTTGTCAGTCATTTTTAGCGAAAATCATAAAAGATGGATTGCTGCATAAATACACAATATATATATATATATATATATATATGTGTGTGTGTGTGTGTGTGTGTGCTTGAGTGTGTGTGCGTGTTTTTAGGATGTATAATAGTATCTGTGAAGATGATGGGACAAAGTGTAAATTTTTTTATTATGTTTTACCGGAGGAAGATTTATTCACTCATTCAGTCAGTTAAGTGCCATACGTGAAACACGCTTGGGCGATCATGTCTCGAAAAAGACATGACTGACTGGGCAGAAGATTATCCCGCAGTAGGTTGCCATTGCTTTCTGCGGTAGACTGGTTGCCAGCCAAGGCTATAGAACCCAATCTATCCTGTTATTTAACCCATAACTGGAAGGAAGAGTCGGATTAATACCTTTCCCAAGGGTATTTGCGCATAAGTGAATGCAATGAATTCAGCTGGAATTCGAACTCGGCTTCCCGATTTCTCGTTCCGAGCACCACAACGCACTTAATTTTACTATTAAGAAAAAGAAAAAAAAAAGGACAAAAGAGTGTGTTAGGATATCTTGTGATCTTTGAGAATGAGTGCGTATTTTAAATCAAATTAATTACCTTTGCTTATCAATTCCTGACTTGAGACTTGAAGAGGTTCAGATTAATGAACCGCTAGGCAAGAATTATCCATTACAAATAACTGAATATCAGTCAGTGGAAACAAGGCAAATAATAACTGAGTAGTAATAAATAAAAGCTAAACGAAATATCCTTGGACACGATCAGCAAGAGGAGAAAAATTTATCGCCGTAGATTAAATGACAGGATCAGTTCTAAATTCCCTTAAGTTTTTTGTTTTCTGATGAAGGCCGGAGAGCGCAATGGCAGAAACTTTGTGATAATACCAACAAAGATGATTGGAGTAGATAGACTAAACTATCGCCCGGTTCACACTCCACCCACGTCTATTGAACAGGTGAAGAGGCTCATCCTTTTTCCCCTGTTTAGGATGTGGTTTCCGGCTTTCTCTTTTCCAATCTTTTTACTCTTACGTAGCCCCCTGCGCATCAGTGTCGTTACCGCCTTGCTTGGGGGTGGTATGATTAAAAAAACAAAAACAAAAAAAACAAACAAACAAAAGTACGTATTGGAAATAATAAAGATACTCCTCATCCCAAAAATACACACAGAAGACGACTAGGTGATAATAACTGCAAATATGAGGACAATAGGCGGGGCATGCAAATAATGGAAATAAGGTTAACTCCTCATCTCAGCAAATCAGACAGAAGCAAGTGATATAAGTATGTCCCCCGCCCGGTGAAATCAAGATAAACTGGCGCCACATGTTGTTACTTTTATGTACTGTTTTCTCGCAACTTTTGGTTCGTTAGACGGAGAAGATAGATTCATAACTTTCCGAGTGGTATTGTCGCGTAAGCAAATATAACGAAACCAAATGAGCCACATATCAACACTCATCATCCAACAAAATATTACGCACAGAATCAGGCCATATATAGGACAAGAACAGTGCGGGATCGTCAAAGACACCGGAGCAAGAAACGTAATATTTATGATATCAGACTGTTATTAGAAAGAGAAATACAACTAAAAAAAGACGTGTACCTGTGTTTTATAGGCAACGCAAAAGATGTTCCACAAAGTACGCCACAAATATCTGCTAGAACTGCTCAGCAATCTTGACATATTCGGGAAAGATATTGGAATAATTAAGAACCTATATTGACAGAAAACCGTCTGCATACGGGCAGTTCAGCAAACATAGAAAAATAGAAAAGGGTGTAAGACAAGGATGTTTTTTCTCACTAAATTTATTAAAAATATACTGCGAGGCAATTCTAAGGGAACTAGAAATCCTGCTAGGATTCATCAGTGGCGGTCACAATCTTAACAATGTAAGATATGTAGATGACATCGTCGTCCTGCGGCCTTAGCCGAGATAGAACTCACTACACCCCTCCAGTATTCCGTGTGCATTTGGAACCCTGGCGCAGTTTAGAGCGAAATTCATAATCTTGTCAAATAGCTGAATACTTGATGCCTCGCCAGGGCTACCAAGGGTGTTTTTATTGTGACACCAACACTGGATGGGTTGCTTCCAGGCCCCATCTTGTTATTTAACCCATTACTGGAGGGAAGTGACAGGTTAATACCTTTCTCAAGGGTACCAGTGCTTAAGTGAATGCAGGGTACTCAAATGAAATCCGACATCCCCTGCACGACAACGGACATCCGTAGATGACATAGTGCTGATAGTAGACACGGAAAGAAAACTACAAAACTTCTTACAGAATGTAGATAAATAAAGAAATGACTAAACATAAAATACAAGAAAACTGAATGCAAAAAGTCAGTCAGTCAGTTAAGTGCCATACGTGATACACGATTGGGCGATCATGTCTCGAAAGGTGTTTAAAAACTAATGAAAATTAACATTACCTAAAAACGCATGGCCAGTATAAATATTAAAGTCCTCTATATCAATGTACGACTTGAAGTGTCTCAGTCAGTTAAGTGTCACACGTGATACACGCTTAACCGACCGTGTTTTGAAAGAAACATGACTGACTGGGCAGAAGATTATCCCGCAGTAGGTTGCCATTGCTTTCTGCGGTAGACTGGTTGCCGACCAAGGCTATAGAACCCAATCTGTCCTGCTATTTAACCCATAACTGGAAGGAAGAGACAGATTAATACCTTTCCTAAGGGTATTTGCGCGTAAGTGAATGCAATGGTTTCAGGTTTCGTTCCGAGCCGATATCCATTGTACCACAACGAGGAGCCCAAAATACCATTTCCAGGTTTAGGATACTAAAATCAAGTAGGTACAAAAATTTAAATATCTGGGAAGTGTTCTAACAGAGGACGGAAAGTGCAATACTGAGATTCGAAGGCGTGCCAAGAAAGCATTCCAATAGCTATTGAGAGACAGGAAATAGCTATTGAGAGACAGGAAAATTTTGGTGGTGTTATAGTGAAATATCCGGTCCTACCCCGGAATGGGTATGGCCCGGGTTATAAAAGACCGGGACTAGAACGAACTACAAAGTGATCGTCCTTAGTTATCGTGTCCGGCCGAAAGCCACAATGCTGGAGGTGTGGAGAGACTGGTCACCTCTCCTCCTCCTGCCCAGAGAAGAAGGCCTCTGGAAGCCAGGCCCCTGTCGACCAAAATCCCCCTCTGGCCGCTTCCGTCTCGCCCGTAGTGGGCATGCCAATACCCAGGACCGGTGTGGCAGTTCCCCCGGTTGGGAACAAAAAAAGTTCCCTCACCCCCCGAAAAGCCATCACCAGCTGCAAGTGCAGCCATGGAGAAGGAAAAGGGGGAGTGGCTGGTTGCTGGCAGGGCCAGAGGGAAGCGCCAAGCAGCGGAACCTCGGTCCCCAGGAACCCCTAAGACAAAAGGCACGAACAACCCCACTCCCTGCAACAGCAAGAAGGGCGATGCCTCCGCCTGGTCTGCACCTAAATTGGAAGAACTTAAAAAAGCGTACGACCCCGGCTACGAGAAGATGCTAAAAATTAAAGAACTGAAAAAACAGCTAGCGAGTCGTCCATTTCGGCCATCGGCAGATCTATTAAAGCAGTTAGAAAAACGTCGGTCGTGCCCCTCGGCCTCTGCCCCGTCCTCCCCTCAAAAGAAAAAGACGGAGAGACCCAAGAAAGTTCATTCTTTACAACCCACGCCCCGGAAACCTTCCCCTCGCAGTCGAGATCCCAGCTCAATCATAAATTACTTCAAAGTCTCTCCATGCCTCTCTCCCTGTCCCTCTCCCCAGAAACAGATGCCTCCACCAGCCAAAAGGCAAAGAAACCCTTCAGCCGAAGACAAGGAGGCCAGAAAGAAACCGGCCAAAGTTCCATACAGGCAAGGGGAGGACATCTGCTGCATTTCCCCGGCCCAGGCTGAACGCGCAAAAAACTTTGGCAATAGGATCAAACAATTGAAGGCGCTTTTGGCCATGAAAAAGTGCGGGGAGAAAGACATAGAGATCCCGGAAAACTTCCCGAGCGCACAGAGGCTGCTGACGGTCATCCGCACTGGGCCGGGTGCGCGGCAGACTTGGGGCATGGTCGGGGAGGCAAAATCAATTACAATGAATCCTCCCATCATCACAACCAAATCTGAAAAGCTCAGTAATCTGTAAAAGTTTTGTTCAGGACGGGTCCCCGTTTTTGTTCATCCCTCCCTCTATAGGGCTCTGAAACTCACCTTTCCCTGGGATGTTGGCGGCGTCTCCTCTGACGGCACGATCAAGAATGAGATGGGCCATGGGTCAATGGGAGAGGCTGTCAGCATCCTTTCCCCGTCCATGTTCTGTCCAGGACCCCAACCCTAAGCACGTATCACAATGGCTCTTTGATTAGCAAGCGTGAATGCCCGGGGGCAGAGGTCAGAGTCTCGGAGGGTGAGACTCACTCATGATCTCCAGCGCCTCGGTGTGGATGTTTGTTGTATACAGGAAACCCGGTTTTTAACTGGCGACTATGAGGGCATACTGTCTAGGGATTACGATCTCTATTCAGCATGTTTTGATGGTCGTTCTAGAGGTGTTTCCTGGCTAGTAAGCAAGTCGTTGGGTGCGGTGTGTACGCTTGTCTTCGCGGATCCAGCGGGCAGGATTTGTGTGCTGGATATTACCATAAAGGAGAAGTCTTTTCGGCTCATTGGGGTTTATGCGCCCAATGTCCATACGGAGCGTACTGCTTTGTTTCGGCAGCTCGAGTCGTTCTTTGGAACATCGAGACGGGTAGTTTTAGCGGGGGATTGGAATGCCGTCCTTGACTCTGAGAAAGATCGTATAGGAGAAAGATCGGGTACTAACAACCCGGATGTGAAAGCATTTCGGGAATTTCTCGACAGGAATGATCTTGTCGATAAATACCGAAATGAACACCCCCGGGAGGTAGTGTGGACTTGGACTAATAGGGGCAGCTCGGATTCGAAGGTACGCGCCAGCTACCTCGACCGAGTCCTAGTTAGGAGAGTCGACGTAGGGCTCTTAGGTTGTCCAAGTTTTCATTCGATAGTTTACACGGATCATAGGCACGTCCGGGTTCGTGTAAACTTAGATAAGCCTAAGGTTAAGTTGGCTGGCTACTGGAAATTGAACGCGTCATTATTTGATAGCCAAGATTTCCAGGACCAGCTGTTACTAACTCTAAAGCGGGAATTGACGGGGGCTGTGGTTGGGAATAAGTGGTGGGACACACTTAAATCCAAACTTAGGTCGTTTGCTGCCGACTATAGCCGTCGGCTCAACTTAGCTAATTTAGCGGAGCAAACGGCAATAGAGAAAAAAGTTGATCGGGCCGTGAAATCCCGTCATAGTGGAGACGTAGTCTTAGCTACGGCCGAGCTGGCCTCCTTGCTTATCAAGAAGGATCAAGCTCTGGTAGTTAGGGCTAGGTTAAAAAGAATGTCTTCTGAGGCGACGAATATGGCCGCAGAATTGCGTGCAGAGGAAGCTAGGCATGCAGTCAATCGGCATATCAAGGACATCACATTGCCGGATGGACGTACCGTGACTACAGACGTGGGTATATGTGGGGCTTTTCGAGATTACTTCCAGGATCCCTTCACCAGGGAGCCCGGTCTGAGCTCTGCTCAGTTCGACTCCTATTTGGCTGACTTTCCCCGCCTCGAGGCGGCTGAAGCAGCTAGGTGCGAGGGGCCCATAACAGAGTCGGAAATCTGGGATGCGCTGAAACTGGTTGGCCGGGACAAAACTCCTGGATTGGATGGTCTTCCCTACGAAATGTACTTGAGGCAGTCGTCCGTTTTTGTTCCTCTGCTGGCGCTTGTTTACAACAACTGGATGAAGCAGGGGTCTATACCTCGACGCTTTACCAGGGGTGTGATCAAGTTACTTCGCAAGAGCAAGGGCGGTGGGGGTGGCATAGATAATTATCGGCATTTAACGATGTTAAATACTGACTTTAAGATTTTTGCCAAGGTCTTGGCCCGCCGTTTGCAGGCTGTCCTCCCTAGTCTGATTGGCCCGAGCAGACTTGTGCTGTGAAGGGCAGGACTATTCAGGACAACCTTCATTTGGTACGCCTGATCATCGAGAAAACCGACACTGAAGCCGCGCTGATCAATTTGGATCAGTCCAAGGCATTCGATAGGGTTGACCATCGGTTTTTGGAGTCTGTCCTTTCCGCCGCCGGTTTCGGGCCGTATTTTCGCTCTTGGATCCGACTGCTGTATGAGTCCCCGGTGCGCTGGTGGAAGTGAATGGGGTAAGATCGAAGCCCTTCACATTATCTCGCTCCATTCGTCAAGGTTGTCCACTTTCGCCTTTGCTGTACGTTCTTGCGTTGGAGCCATTCCTTCGCAAGTTAAAGGCGAATCCGGTCCTTCGCGGAATTTCCGTACCTGGTGCTACCACCTCGGCCAGGTACTCCGCCTATGCTGACGACGTTTCGGTTTTTGTGTCGAGCAAAGCCGAGATTGACTAAGTTAGCAAAGAAATCAGATGTTATGAGACGGTGACAGGGGCCAAGATCAATCGCGATAAGTCTGTTGGCTTGCGATTGGGTGCGTGGAAGGGAGTTTCTCTTCCCGGACCTTTCCTCTGGACGGACGCGCCGATCAAGATTCTCGGCGTCTTCTTCGGTCCTGATCTCCAGTTGGAAATGAATTGGTCGGAGGTTCGAGAGAAGGCCGAGGGCGCAGTTCGTCTGTGGACTCGGAGGAACCTTTCCTAAAGCGGAAGTATGTGCCTCGCACATCTACCCGATTCTTCTTTACCGACATTCGGTACTTCCTCTCCCGTGTGCCATTCGTTTGGGTCTAATACAGCTCTTGTTCTCCTTCCTTTGGGGAGAAGGCAAGGCTCCCAAGGTGCGTCGCGAGATCTGTTGCCTTCATCCTTCTGAGGGCGGTGTAGGCATGCCTAGCGTTGAGATTCGTCAACATACGCTTCGCGTTAGATTCCTGGATCGAATGTGTATGCTAGCGGATGAGAACGGCGTCCTCGTTAAAGAGGACGTCCATAAACACTTTCCATCCTTGAGAAGTGTGCACTTGTCGGAGGAGGAGACCGGCCGTACTCCTCGTGGCGAGTGCTCCTTCTATAAAGAATGTCGTTTGGCTCTCCAGTTTCTCTTACGGACTACGTTTCTCTTACGCCCAAGCGTTGTCTCTTAGGGTGTTAGTTAGCGGGGCCGTTCAAGATGAACTGATAGGCGAGCTCGGGCTTACGAAGCAGGAGGCCCGCTCCATATGGCCTTGGGCGCCTGGGTTGAAATGTCTCACTAACGATGAGGCTTCACTCACCTGGCTGATGATTCGGAAGGCTTTCTGGGTAGGCAAGAAGCTTCGTGCAGCGGGCCTAACACCGAAATCAACCTGCGTGCGTTGTGGGCTGTCGACGGAAACCGTCGATCACGCCTTCTTCCACTGCAGTGTTGTTGCTCCGTTGTGCAAGTTTCTTGAAGATCTCATGGTTCGTATGCTGCGTGGAAAGTTCTTTGTCCTTGAGGCTAGTTCTGTTTGTAGCAATGTCGTACCTCCGTTATCTGGGGCTGAGCACTATGTGCTCTTTTGCTTGCTAGGTGTTATACGAGTCGTGATTTGGACGACGCGACAGAAGGAATTCTATGGTGATGAGAAGTTTACCTCTTCCCAACTGATCTTGTTCTTTAAGCATCAGCTTAAAGTCAAGATCAGGACGGAAAGGAAACGACTCACTCCATCTGAATTTGGCAAAAGGTGGGTGACTCTTGCGCGTTTCTGTCGAGTGAAAGGTGCTGACCTAGAGTGGTTGTTTGATGCTGGTTAGGCATCAGGATATTGGGTGTGCTGGGCAGAACATGTACACCCCTTCCCTGTTAGGTTAGAGTAGGTAAATGTTGATTTTCTGTTTCTCGCCTTAAAGATAATTTAGTTAGGTTATGATTGCTCATTGGCCCCCTTTTCTTTTTTGTCCCCTGTTTTCCTTTAGTTTAATCCCCAACCCCTTCCCACTTTAGGTGTTCAACAATGTTAGTTCTCCGGTGGATGCGTGGTGTCTTTCGTTATTTTTCAAGTGTGCTTTTCGTTTTGTTATAGTGTTTAAATGTGTGAGTGATTGTGTGAGTGATTGCTGATCGGATAAGTGGTATTATTATATTTCTAAAGCCACGCATTATATTTCGTACGGGGACGTGATTTTGCTGTCACAATATTAGAGTAGTGGGGGGCTTTTATTACTAATATGATTTTGTTTAGTTTCTTGTACATATCTTATTTTCATTGTATAAAATCATTGGGGAATTTTAAATGTTGTTATTTTCTGCCCAGGCCCTCCACTGAAAATTGTGAATATGGGAGTTAAGTAGGACTACATAGAGAATCTGAGGCATTATGGTGGACGTGGTAAGAATGGTAAGTAAAAATGTGGTATTATGGTAAAAGGTTTATTGTAAGTGTGTCAGGGTCAACGAAAGTGAATAGCTAAGTTAAACTAGGACAGATGATGACCAGCCTCCCCCATCCCCTTTTTTTGGCCTTGTGCCCTATTTGTACTTTTTGTACAATAAATAATGTGATCTTCCTTAGTCGAGAATCTTCATCATTATACGATAGTCTTCGTCATTATACGATAGTCTTCGTCATTATACTAGAGTGATCGTGATTATACGAGAATCATCGTGATTATACGAGAGCCATCGTCCTTAGACGAGAGTTATACGTCAGTAGACGGAAGCATTCTTCACAAGACGGACGCATACGTCCTATACAGAGACATTGCCTTCTTGATTGTTATACTTGTTAACTGTTCGTTGGTGTTCGTGTATTGTCTATTGGTTTATTGTACGGAGGTATAGTAAATCTCTATTCATATATCCTCAGTGTTAAGAATTATTTCTGGCACTATTTTTTCTCTGTTTATCACCCCACGGGATATAACAGGTGGAAACAGAGAAGAAAGTACTGAACTGTTACGTGATATCTGTTCTCCTATATGTCAAGGAATGCTGGAAAAAAATCTCCTCAAAGATGAAAGAGAAACTCAAAGCAACAGAAATATGGTTTTACAGAAGTTTACTGAGGATACCATGGATCAAACATGTGAGCACGACAAGGTTTTAGAGAGAATGTAAACCAAAAGGAAACTTATGCCTAACATCAGGAAGAGACAGTTGAAATTTCTGGGTCACGCAATAAGGAAAGAGGGCTTGGAGAATCAGATACTCACAGGGCAGTAGAAGAGAAAGAGAGACAGGAGAGAAAGTGCAGAACAGGGTTTGGGAGAAATAACAAAAAAAATATATTAAGAGATAAAAGCGTAGGAAGATGTGGAGGACCATCATCGCTTATTTCCTGAAAGGACACAGCACATCTCCGTTTTTTCATTTTCGCACTGTTATTCATTACGCCATACTCACTAACAATGAGTAAGTCTTAAGGGAAACGGGAACATCAAGAAAACTCTTACTTACTACCAAAATGAAACGGTTGAAATATTTAAGACGCATAATATGGAAACAGAGCTTCGAGAATTTAACACTCACAGGTTGGGAAACACTGAAGCAGGGGAAAACAGCCAGTAAACTACTTAACGAGTTTGCGTGAATGTATGACAGAACAGTGACAAAAAGTAAATATTAATTCAGTCAGTTAAGTGTCATACGTGATACACGCTTAGGCGATCATGTCTCTTTCGAGATATGACTAACCGAGTGGAATATTTTCCCTTAGTAGGTTGCTATTACTTTCCGTGGTAGGCTGATAGAACCCAATCTGTCCTCTTTGTCTATATTTCTGAGATGAGGTAGTATTTACAGTATTTACATTATTCGAACTATTGTCCTTATCTTTGTTGCCATTTGTACGACGTTTCGGCCGTTGTACGCTCCGGTCTTCTTCAGGTGCTAAGGATTTCAAACCGAACCATTTATTACAATCACTGGGGTATATCATTCGTATTCCTTGCCTAGAGCCTCTTCCGGTAGTCATGAGTTATCTCACACTAACCCTGTAAGTTAATTATTCACCATTATTGTAGCCTGGTATTAAACTCATAACTCTCTGGGTCAAGTCACAGGAACTAACCAAAGTATATATCCATTTGGTCATGTGTCCTTACAGAGTTCAGTACCAGGCTACAGTAGTGGTGATCAAGTAGCTTACATGGTTAGAGGGAGAGGCATTACTACCCAAAGAATGAAGTACATATACCCTAGTGAATGTAATAAAAGGCTTGGTTCGAAATTCCTAGTACATGAAGAAGGCCGGAGCGTGCAACGGCCGAAACGTCGTATAAATGGAAATAGAGATCAGGACAATAGTCCGAATAATGTAAATGCTGCCAATTTGTCCTGTTATTTAACCCATAGTTTGAGGAGAATAGATGGATTAATACCTTTCCCAAGAGTATTTGCGAAATAGCGAATGCAACGAATTCAAGTGGCATTCAAACACCGCTCTCTGATTTCTCGTTCCGAGCCGATATCCACTGCACCACAACGCTCCTCCAAAATAAATACTGACGAGGATGAGCGACAATAAACAGAAAGTTGTGAAAATCTCTGTTTATCGACACCCAGAATTGATCAGTCAGTAAAGTGTCATACGTGATACACGCTTGGGCGATCATGTCTCGAAAGAGACATGACTGACTGGGCAGAAGATTTTTCTGTAGTAGGTTGCCAGTGCTTTTTGTGGTAGACTGGTTGTCAGACAAGGTTATAGAACCCAATCTGTCCTGTTATTTAACCCATAACTGGGGGGAAGAGACGGATTAATACCTTTCCCAAGGGTATTTGCGCATAAGTGAATGCAAGGAATGCAAGGAATTCAACTGGAATTCGAACTCGGCTTCCCGATTTCTCGTTCTGAGCCGATATCCACTGCACCACAACGCACATCCAATTGGAGGTTCTACCACTAAGCTATCAGCGTACGGTGGAGGAAGGCAGACTTTAGCGAGTTATATACATATTAATACAGCACGCAAAAGAAAAAAACAAATCTACCAATACAAATTAGCTCATACCCTTTCTCCAAGATATTTATTGCGAATTGAACATGGAGAACTTAACCGAAACCCAAACTCGGCTCCTCAACGCCATATCGGTCACAATTATTTTACCCTATATTTGCTGATACGCCCATCTTAGCAAGAGAAGCGGGTTGGTTAATGAGTTTGTGTGATTTGATAGCTGAACAGACATAAAGAAGGATTGTTGAAATTTAGTTTTGAGCATCAAAAACAGAATTAGCATGATCACCCACGTCCCGAAAGAGTACGGCACGTAAACAAAAGAAGAAATAACACTTCGGCAAGATACTTAACAAGCCCTTCTCGCAAAGCATCAAGTCGTTTCGGAGTCTATAGGTAACTGACACGGACACACACACACACACACACACACACACACACACACACACACACACACACACACACACAAAGTTCCATTTATAAATAAGTTTAGATGTTTTCATAGTTTCGACAAACGAGGAAACTACAGATTCTCTATCGGCGCCACTGGTTCGTTTTCGATCCCGGAAAAGATAGGATACCGAATATGTATGCGATTTCCGAGGAGGTAGATAGGTAGGACTCTGTGGATTTTATGTCTTTTTCCCGTTTTTTGTTGTTGTTGTTGTTTTTGTTTTTGCTGTGCAAAAAAAAAAAAAAAGAAGAAAAGAAAAAGGCATCCCACTCCGTCTGTTGGTTGACAGAAACTGTCCTTCCTGTTTTGGGAGAAGGCGTAGCTGCCACTAGGGGTTCTTCTCACATGAGTGAACAATTCAGTAAGACCTGATTGTTGCCATCTCTCCGCTCACAAGATGACAATGCATCGGTACTTCAAGCTTATTCTTCTATTATTCGCATTTGGGGGAAAAAAAAGGTTATTTTGTTTAAAAGGATTTAAAAGTAATGCCTGACGTGGTTGTATCTACCAGTATATTTACCTGTCATTGTCATTTTTCTTCTTTTGTATGTGTGTGGGTTGCTGTTGTTGCTATCCCCCAGACACGTACTGATTGCCCCCGATAGTTTAACGACTCTCTCGGCGTCTGTGGCAGACTCTTCAGTGATGTGTAGACAGATGCAGGTAAAAACATTTTGTAAATATATATTTGGGCATGATATTTCATTTGAAAGAAATATTATCTGTTAAAGATAGTGTCTATTTTGGGAAGAGTCATTCTCAGTCAAATGGATTTTCAGACAATTGAGCTCATTTTCTTTCTTTATTGTTTTACTAGCAGTATAGCCCGGCGTTGCTCGGGTGTAATGAAAGCTTTAAAACTAATCCATGGTCCTGGAGCTCAGACTCTTTGGACGTTGGCACGAAAGACTAAAAAGCAATACTTGTTTCCAGTTAAAGCGAAACCGTAGACTGAAAGAAAAATGAATGGATGTAAGTCAAATTTTGATTTCCTGGTATCGATATCAAATAAGTTGTTTGAAGGCTAAATAAGTCCTCTGAGTAAATGGTATCATGGCTGAGACTAAGAACTACAATTATACCTACTTAGAGCCAAACCCGAAGCAAAAACTAAAATAAAAGGGCTGAAAAAAATACAAACAGGCAGATAAACACACACACACACACACACACACACACACACACACACACACACACACACACACACACATCTTGCCTTTTATATATATATATTATCGATTTTCTGCACTATTGTAAGAACTGCAACCTTGAAACTTCTTATGTCTTTGTCTATGAGTGTATCAAATTTGATTAAAATCGGACCACTCCTTCTATAACCCGATTTTTGGGATTATCGATTTTCGATATTTATCGGAGGTACCTCGAAACAAAACCTAGCTAAGAACACTCGCAGACGCTTATAGTACAACTGTGTAAAATTTCAAGAAAATCGGTTCGGCCGTTTTGGAGTCTATAGGTAACGGATACGCACAGATACACACAGACACACACACAGAGTCAAAGTTTCATTTATAAATAAGTTTAGATCTTTTCCATATTCTTTCCATTGCTTGTTTACATACTCCCCCCCGCCATTTTTTTTTGACAATGTAAATTTGGACGACAACCTAATATATTTTTTAGTTTTTTTCGTTGTTCATGAGGCTTTCGAAACTCTCTGTAGCACAGTAGTTACCGTCACTATGCAGCTTTCAAACAACAGACTTTAACGAAATGACCTTCCTTCTTGCAATTGTAGCAACTCGTTCCACGAGCTGGACACTTACTTCCGGGCTCCTTCCTCAGAAAAAGCTCCCCGCTTTTTTTTTTTTTTTAAAAAAGAGATTTGCTAGCAGTGGATGTCCGGGAGTCCCCGTCCTTCTGAGAAGTTATGTCCGGGACTCCGATAACGACGCTGCTTGATAATGTGTTTGACTATTATCAGGAAAATCTTCAGAGTATAGAATAGCCCGTTTCCTCATTTTGCGCTTGATTTCCACCGACTAGACAGAAGATTTCCCCAGAGTAAGTTGCCAGTTCTTTCTGCGGTAGACTGGTTCGCAACCAAGGCTATAAAACCCTATTTAACCCGTAGCTCGAGTGAGAATAGATGGATTAATGCTTTTCTCAAGGATATTTGCGCGTAAGTGAATGGAAAGAATTAAACTGGAATTCGAACTCGGCCCTCCGATTTCTCATTCCTAGGCGATATCCAGTGCAGCACAACACATATTTTGAGATAAGCTTTTTTTTTTAAATGTAGGCCTTTTTTTTCAGAAATTGATTGTTTGAGACACTCTTACGAATGAAAATGTTTTATTTTTTAAAATAGAATCGTTTACCATTGCTTATCAACTGTCCGTTTTACAGTGCGCAAGTATTTTTTCAGTCTATTGCGATCATCGCAAAGCCGCTATTATATCCTTACAGTTAGCAAGGTAATCAAGCACTCTAATGAATGCGCTGTTGTTCAAATGAGCTCTCTAGCTTAGGTTCCTCGACCGCATGAATTTAAGCGTATTACTAGTCTGGCTCTTAGGTCTCATCGTTTTTTCTATCGAAATAACCCGATTTAACCTTATGTTATATTCTAATAGTTTAATTTCTCGTATCTTTCCCTTGTGAATCCGATTTCTTGCTTCGTTGTGATCTACAATCTTCAAAATGAAATGCCAGTCGCCATTTTCTGTCCTTCTGAAGCCTGTTCTTTTATTGTCTTTTCTTCCCTCTAAAGTTTTCTCATTCTCTTTCACTTTCAGTAATCCATTGCGTCTTAGTGACATCATTGCCTTGCTTAGGGTGATTTTTTAAAATTATTGCGGTGAATATATGGTAAACTATTGTTTTATAGATGTTGGTTTTATAGCCAACCGTATTATTGAGCATCTTGTGCCTGTTATAGTATCTGTGAAAATAAATATATACAGAATCTTATTAGCTAGAATATGTTTTATTTATATTAATGTGGTTCTACAGAAGGATGATGAGGATACCATGGACGCAGTGACTATGCTTTGGAGAAGATGGACACAAAAAGAAAACTGATACTTAATAAGAGAAAAAGGCGAGTGAAGTTTTTGGGACATGTAACGAGGAAGGAGAGTTTGGAGAACTTGATGCTCACAGGACGGATAGAGGAGAAGAGAGACAAGGGAAAGCAACGCATGACATACTTGATGGATTTGAGCAGATGGATGGTAGGGCGGGGATTGTGTAAAATAACAAAAGAAGGGGTATTAAGAGCCACAAGTGGTAGGAAGATGTTGAGGGCCTTGGTCCCCTACGTCTTGAAGGGGCACACCACAGAGAAGAAGAAGAAGAAAAAGAAGGAGAAGAAGAACCCAATGGGTTCACTGGGGGACCACATGTACTGCAATCATACCAGCAATGGTTTGCCTAAGACAGGATAGCCTAAATATGTATATCCACTGATTTTAAATTCAAAATTTTCCTTGTCTTAGACTAGTTGCTACCACAAAGCAAGACAGCCCTGTTATTTAATCCAGGAATGAGGTACGAGAAGAGATGAATTTATGCCTTTCCTAAGGGTATTTGTGCGAAAGTGAAAATAACGAACTTGGTCGAATTTTGAACTCGCCCCATCGGGTTCACTTTTCGAGTGCTTACACTTCTTCTTCTCTCAGGTGACGTGTCCACTAGGAACATATGAGATCATAGCCAGTCATATATTCCTGTCCCATATAGCTCCTAATAAGTTTTGTCTTTTTGTTATTTTCCTCAAACCCTGTTCGGCCATCCACACGCTCAAGCATATCAAGTATGTTACACTTTGTTCCACGATCCTTCTATTTCGCCCTGTGAGTACCAGATTTTCTAAGCCCTGCTCACTCATTTCGTGCCCCAGAAATTTCAACTATCTCTTCCTGATATTAAGTAAGTTTCCTTCTTGTTTTCATTTTCTCCCAAACCCCGTTGTTCCTCAAAGATTCAGTCCATGGTATTCTCAGCATCTTTCTGTAGAACCAAATTTCTGTTGTCAAGTCCCTTCTTCATTCGAGAAGATTGTCCAGCACTCTCTGCCATACATAAAAATAGTAAAATAAATAAAAGTATAATGAATAATAACATGATGAATAATAATAGTAGTATAATAAATAACAGTATAATAATAAATATAATAAGTAATATTATAATAAAAATATGAAATATTATAATATTATAATAAATAATAGTATAATACATAATAATAATAGTATCACAAATAATCGTATAATTATGCTAATAAATAATAGTATAATAAATAGTAATGATCGTAATAAATAATTTTTAGCATAATAATAAATAATAAGTTATAATAAAATAAATAATAATATAATAACAATAGTATAATAAATAATAGTATAATACATAATAATAATAGTATAATAAATAATAGTATAATACAAAATAATAGTATAATAAATAATAGTATAATAAATAATAGCATAAAAATAGTATAATAAATAATAGTACAATAATTAATAGTATAATAAGTAATAATAATAGTAGTATTATAAATAATATTATAATAAATAATAGTACAAACGTGTGTGTCTGATATTGATTTGAATAAAAAAAAAACAGAATTTTAGCAAAAAGCACCTTGCAACACACCTTGATGTGCAATACAGTTTCAACATCCTTATCTAGACAATTACTGATATCAAGCGAATGGTCACCAAAACGAGAAAACTTCTCACTTGCCATTGTATGCATCATCCTAAGGCTGGTGTTGATCGTCTGCATGCATCCAGATCCGAATGAGGCAGAAGATTAGTTCAACTAGAACTGTCTTACAAATCTACAACAAAGGGCCTTTAAAAGTACCTGAAAATTGTCATTGTGTGTGCGATGCTCCTTGCTGATGTCATGTACTTATCTCCATTTAAATTAAAAAATAAATTGTACTCGCAAATACAGATCACTCGTTACAAAGAGCTTTATCCTTGTAAAATGTTTGTGATCTTAGGTTTTATTACCGTTTTTTTTATAAAAATGATTTTTGCAAAATGTTTTGAAGCCATTTCTGACCTTAGTTTTTTGGTTAAGACCCGGATGTAGATGTGGATACACGAGAAATTAAAGAAATGATTATTATTATGTCATTTTTCATCATAATTCGATTTCTGCTATGGTCGTACTACATACCAAGTCTGCAGGAAGACCTAAAGCAGGTCGTGATATGTTGTTATGGCACCATTTTATGTTTTTCTTTTTTTTTTTTTTGTTATCTCCCCTAACATCCGTAACGTTACATAGACAAATTCTCCTTAGTGTTGTACAATTTTAGGTTGTACAATTTTTGTATAACTCTTAAGCCGGGGTTTCCAGGGATTCTTTCAATGTGTTGTTTTGTTTCATTTTTTATCATTCCGAGTGCACCTACTATCACTGGTACGATCACTGGTACGATACTTGTTTTCAATTTCCACATTATTTTTCTGTTTCAATTTTCAGGTCTTTATATTTTGAAAATTTTTCGAATTCCTTTGTTGCTATGTTACAATCCGCTGGACAAGCCATATCAATTAATAATCAAATTTTTCTTTTTGTTGTTTAACAATAATGTCCGGCCTATTTGCTTCATTTTTCTGTCTGTATAGATGGTGTAATCCCGTAGAATAGTGACATCTATTTCTGTAACCGGTGCTGGGGGATATTCATACCAGTTTACATATTTTCCGTAGTTTTTGCACATTGTCCCGTATAAATATTGCCCCACTCTATTGTGACGATATATTATATTATATTATATTATATATCACGTTGAATACACCAGTTCCCGCTCGATCACAGAAGTTAAGCAACGTTGAGCTGGTTAGTACTTAGATGGGTGACCAATTGGGAATACCAGGTGCTGTAAGCGTTATTGACGGATGTGCGTTGTGGTGCAGTGGATGTCGGCTCAGAGGGGGAAATCGGTGAGCCGAGTTCCAATTCCAGTCGAACACTTTGCATTCACTTACGCACTGGTACCCTTGGGAAAGGTATTAATTCGTCCCTTCCCTCCAGTTATGGGTTAAATAACTGAGGTTTGTTGTTCATGCGATCTGTGGCAGACGTCTGCACCGATTGTTATCAGCAGTTCCAAAAAGTGTGGTTGGTGCTACACAAGCCTTCACCTCTTTAAACAATTCTTTGTGTGGTTGTCTTTGTTAGACGCTCATACGTCGAAATCGACGGGAGAGTCCATATTATTATTAAATTTATTTTTTCATCGAAAAGCTGCCTCTTCTTTGAATGCAGAAGAGACATATTAAATAACCATTAGGGGTTTGAAATAACCCTAAGCGGGGAATGGTATTTGCACAGGAGATACGACGGCAAGCCGATGTAAATTCTTCGGAAGGAGGAGGCTAAGTGAAGATGACGTTCGTTGGAATTGCCTCTTGTTTCAGCCTTTTTGCGGCTGGCATCCCCCCCCACTGCAGTCCCCACTTAGCATAAAGATTGCCTTCGTCAATGATGAAAATAAGAAGAGTCAAAAAAAGTAAAGACAGAAAAAAAAATTACTGTGAAAAAAAAATGGTAACTTAATTCTGGCACAAAATGCCTCCTACACTTGCTTCGATGTACTCATTCCTTGAGCTTGCGTATAGCTGTGTGGATATTGAAAATTATCCCCTACAAGTTGAAAGATCTACATTTTTTTTTATCTATTACGTTGCAAATGCTGTTGTGCGATAATGTAAAGAATAGCGAATCGGCAAGTCATGTTCAAATTCTAGTTGAGTTCGTTAGTCTCCTCAATTTCCAGTCTTTTGTAGATCTTAGTAAACGTTGTTCTTTTGCTATCTCTCCTAAATCCTGATCATCTGCATGCATTCCAGATCCGAATCAGGCAGAAGATTAGTTCAACTAGAACTGTCTTACAAATCTACAACAAAGGGCCTTTAAAGGTACCTGAAAATTGTCATTGTGTGTGCGATGCTCCTTCCAGATGTCATGCACTTATCTCCCTTTAAATTAAAAAATAAATTGTACTCGCAAATACAGATCACACGTTACAAAGAGCCTTATCTATGTAAAATGTGTGTGATCTTAGTTTTTTTTATTATTTTTTTTATAAAAATGATGAGTGCAAAATGTTTTGAAGCCATTTCTGACCTTAGGTTTTTGGTTAAGACCCGGATGTCGATGTGGACACAACAGAAATTAAAATAATAATTATTATTATGCTCCTTAGTTAGGTTACGCATTATCTTCCTATGTTCCTGTAAGTGTCACCGTTTCTGATGTAATGAATAGTTAATGAATATGTACACAACTTCTCACTGGAATGTGATTGGCTGGTGCCAGCCATAAATATAGGCTAAGGCCAGGACGTCTAGAGATCTAGAGTTCTATTGGTCTACTACTAGAGATCTACGACTGTTGGTCGACGGCTATTGACTACTTCTACGTCTCAGGATACTGCATGCAACGAGTACCGTCTATTACGTCTACTTACTAGATTGTTCTATCCGGTTACATTTGCCTATTCACTTAACTACCTCCAATGATATATATATATATATATATATATATATATATATATATATATATATAGATAGATAGATAGATAGATAGATATACTTTTTTGGGACATATAATTTTTCAAGCCCTCTTTACTCATTATTTTGTCGAGAAATATCACCTGATGCAAACTGTAAGTGTCTTTTTTGTTTCCAATTTTTCTAAAACTTCATAGTTGCTCATATGTTCCGTCTATTGTATTCTCATCGTCCTTCTGTAGAACAACATTTCTACTGATTCAACTCTCTTTTTCATATGTGAGGGGATTGTTTAGCTTTAAATGCCATATAGGATGACTGATATTAAAATCAGTTATGTATTATTTTCTTTCTTTCTAATAAAATTTTCTTGTTTTTTAATACTTTGTTCGGCTTTTGAAAAGTATTTTAGCTATCCCAATGAGCTTTTCGGCTTCAGTTTTGCCATGACATAAATATTTATGTAAACAGCTACGCATCGGGTACATTAATTTATCCCGTTCGTACCTTCCGATTTACATAATAATTCCGAGTAGAACCGTCTACTGGAGCAGCTAGACAATCCCTGTTACAGACGCCTGTTCAGGCACATTTCTGTCGAGTGAACACTCACAGATCAATATGTACATTACACTGCATCTATAGTGAAAGGGCCTTAATTACAGTTTCCGTGGGAGAGTACATCATTTGGCTTGATTAGCAGTTTGAACTAAGCCAGTGCACTCAAACCATCGGTCATGATGACATATGATGCAGCTATGGACGGCTTCTAAACAGTTCCATCTACCCTGTTTTTCTCACAAGGCATGAGTCAATCGATGGCATGATGTTCAGGCACTTTCTAAAAGTATCGCCTACAGCGATAAGATCAGAATCGACGAATCGACCATAGCGAAACTGGATTTCCAAATCTTATGATTGGAAAACGAATATTTTTTAAATCATTTCACCCTAAACATTCTCCAGTAGGTTACAGTGAGAGAAAAGCCTGGGAAAAGTGGGTATTGAAGAAAGGATAAAAGATGAATGGGATCCAAGAGGATAAAAATTGGCAATAGACGTTGCATTTAACGTTTTAGAGATTTTAAATATTAAGGAAGCAAGTAAATGGAAGTGAGTTCCATGTATATATACAGAAAGAGAGAGAGAGAGAGAGAGAGAGAGAGAGAGAGAGGGTACCTCTCTTAAAATGCTTGAAGCAATAAAAATATCAGATAAAAATACATCTATTAATTCGTTAGAAACTGT
Source organism: Ascarosepion bandense (assembly GCA_037127315.1). NCBI lineage: Eukaryota > Metazoa > Mollusca > Cephalopoda > Sepiida > Sepiidae > Ascarosepion > Ascarosepion bandense. Next base: position 535,781 of record JBBBDQ010000546.1, read on the forward strand.
TTGAAGTTTCGAATAAGAAACTCAGCAAATATAAGCCTTCGAGAAAAATTTGATCAAGGAAATGCGCTTTGCTTAAAAGGGAAAGACCTTGCTGAGCTGTTCGCCAAGCGGTCAAAAGCGCTCGCTGGATCGAAAATTCGTTTCTTCTACGATGTCTGGTAAAGGACTGTCATATCAGAGCACCAACTTGGACCCGTCATACCACGTACTCAAGTATGAATCATCTTCATTCCATTTACAATAAGGATGTTTCACTCGGGCACCTTCTTCTTAAGTACTATTATTTTGTGGAACGGACTCCAGGCACGGTGTTTTCTTGATCACTATCTCCAAATCTGCGGTTAATCGTTCAATCAGTTAAGAGCATACGTGAAACACGCTTGGGTGATCATGTCTCGAAAGAGACATGACTGACTGGGCAGAAGATTATCCCGCACTAGGTTGCCATTACTTTCTGCGATAGACTGTTTGCCAGCCAAGGCTATAGAACCCAATCTGTCCTGCTATTTAATCCATAGCTTGAGGGAAGAGACGGATTAATACCTTTCCCAAGGGTATTTGTGCGTAAGTGAATGCAATGGATTCAACTGGAATTTGAACTCGGCTTCCCGGTTAATCGCTATCTTTCCTAAACTTCACTTTTTGTCTTTTCTTATGCTCACATAGTACCACACAGAAGACCTCTATCTTGAACTTTGCCAGAGAGCACGTTCACTTTATTAAGATTGCCGAGTGAGCAGGCTGATCGATGTAACAAACACTGTTCGAAATAAAAACGGGCTATATATGTCAAATACGGGTATCCAGTAAAAATTAAGTTTGAAATAATAAAAATGTCTGAATTTGTCTGTATTTCTGAGATGAGGTAGTATTTACAGTATTTACATTATTCGGACTATGGTCCTCATTTTCGCTGCCGTTTGTACTACATTTCGGCCGTTGTACGCTCTGGCCTTCTTCAGGATCCAGAAATTTCAAACCGAACCCTTTATTACAATCATCCTCATTCATTGCATAAAGTCTCGACTGGAAGTCATGAGTTATCCCCTCTAACCCTCCAGGTTATTTGTTCCCCACTGCTGTAGCCTGGTATTGAACTCACAACACTTTGGGTCAAGTCACAGGAACTAAGCAACGTCTATATTTACTGGGACATATGTTCATGACCCAGTGGATATGATATATCCCAGTGAATGTGATAAAGGGTTCAGTTCAAAATTCTTAGCACCTGAAGAAGGCCGGAGTGTACAACGGCCGAAACGTGGTGCAAATGTCAACTAAGATGAGAACAATAGACCGAATAATGTAAATACTGCAAAAATGTCGGATTAAAAACAGTTAATTCTTTAACAATGTCTTTGTTTAGGACACGAAACAGAACAGAAATTCATATTGTATAAAGAAAGTGCATGTATAAATTCACTTTGATCATTAGAAATGACGTCACCTTTAAGTGACTCAAATTTTTTAATTGCAGGAAATTAAAATACACCGGAATTTTTCTCTGTTACGCGTGCGGCAAAAGAAATAAAATAATGAAAAGAAATTACAAAGAAAAAAAGACCAATTAAGTTTTATAGTAAAAAAAACAAAAGATTTTATAATTTTAGAGTTTTAGTCGGTGGCTATAAGAAAAAACAAAACCTAAAGACTTATCAGCAAGAAGAGAAATACTTTAAAAAATACATTCCGTCCGAAGTTGCTGGAATTTTGTGGTGGGGTCTAGATATCAGGTCAGCGAATGGTAGTTAAACGGACTGCTCTGTCGCAGATTTTGATTCTCACAACTGACTTTTCAGGCTAAATCACTTAATTTTGTCGCCAACCAACGAATACAAATACCCGAATGAAAGACCGCCACTTGTTAGGTCATCAGATCACATCAAATGACCAGAAGTTTGATTAATAAAAAATAGGTTCTCTTAACATCTAACACATTTTGATAAATAGACTGAGCATTTGCAATTCTTGATAACACCTGTGACAGTCGAAAGTACTCGAAGATCAGTCAGTTAACTGCCACACGGGATACACGATTAGGCAATCAGGTCTCGAAAGAGACATGACTGACTGGGCTGAAGATTTTATCGCAGTAGATTGCCATTACTTTCTGCGGTATACTGGTTGCCAACCAAGGCCATAAAATGTAATCTGTCCTGCTATTTAACTCATAGCTGGAGGGAGAAGCGACGGATTCAAGGGTAAGTGCGCGTATGTGAATTCAACGAATTCGACTGGGATTCGAACTCTGCTCTCCGATTTCTTGTCTTGAGCCGATATCCGCTGCAACACACATCGAAGGTATAAAATGTGAAAAAGACAGACAGCCCTTGTTGATTTTATTCAATAAAACTTGTATATATATATATATATATATATATATAGGGTGGTCCAAAAGTAGATGGACAGTAGATGGAATAGATTTGTGTATCGGTTGTATTACCAACAAGATACAAGATAGGCCCCTCCACATTATTCGTGAGTATCTTGATGAAACGTTTCCTGATAAATGGATTGGTCGAAGCGGTCCATTTGATTGGGCAGCACATTCACGTGACTTGATCCTAATAATTTTTTTTTTTTTTTGGTGGGGGGAGTAATCAAGGACACGGTTTATAGTCGAAAATCAACAAGTATTGGTGATTTGAAAAATTCTATAAGAGATGCATTTCAAGAAATATTAATACACAATGAAGTTTGTGCAAACAGTTTATTGAAGTGTAAGGGAGGTAGACTTGAAAGCTGGACAACAGTTTAAGCGCTTTTTTATTATTGTACACAATAAAAATTAATCATCAATCGAAAAATTGTATTAGTAAGTATAATTGTATATGTAATCGCAAAATAAATGTTATTTACTGTCCATCTATTTTTGCATCATTAATGCATCTCTTCTCCCTTCAGCTATGGGTTAAATAGCAGAGTAGATTGGGTTCTATAGTCTTGGCTGGAAACCAGTCTACTGCAGAAACTAATGACAACCTATTGCGGGAAAATCTGCCCAGTCAGTCATGTCGCTTTCAAGACATTATCGCCTAAGTATCACGTATGGCACTTAACGGACTGACTGTCTCTTAGAATGAAAATCAGCGACTTTTGGTAGGTCGGCGCCTATTAAGAAATTGAATGACCTATCTGCAGCTATCCAATTACCAATGTCTATGATCGTGAACGAGGAGGGCAGGGTCAAACAGGGAGTTAAAAAAAGTGTGGATTTGCCTGATCACATAAAGGCATATCAAAATCAAATTTTAATCAATTTTCTCTTTAACTGGCATAGATACTTTCCAATGTAAAAAGAGAATTCTTTTTCCTTCCTCTAAAAACCAAAAGTGACCAGTTGGACACACTTGTATCTACTCACATAAACGACGGCAAGTATTAAATTAAAATCTAGCAACAACAAATAAATAAATAAGTAGATAAACAACCCTACATCCCACCCATCGTATCCCCCATACTCCATTTTCTCTTCTGCGATTCAGCGGCAATCCTGCCCTGCTTAAGGAGAGTGAGTCATTCAGTTATTTAGGGTGAATCAGTTAATTGCCATACGTGATACACGGTTCCCGAAATGTGGTTATACAGAAGGATGCTGAGGATACCATGGACAGAACAATCGAGAAACGGCGAGGTTTTGGAGAGGATGCACACAAAAAGGAAACTAATACTTAACATCAGAAAAAGACAGCTGAATTATTTTTATTTTTATTTTTTTTTTGGTGGGGACATATAATGAGGAAGGGGGGCGTGGAGAACCTGATGCTCACGAGACAGAAGGGAAGAGGAAGCAGCACACAACATACTTGATGGACTTGAGCACATGGGTGATGTTGTGGGGTTTGAGTTGGATAACAACAGAAGTGATATTGCGAGCAAAAAGAGATAGGAAGATGTGGTGAATCATGATCGCCTACGTCCTGAAGAGACGCGGCACATAGAAGAAGAGAAGATACGCGGTTATGTCTCTTTTGAGACATGGCTGACTAGACAGAAGATTTTCCTGCAGTAGATTGCCATTAATTTCTGCTACCAAGGCTATAGAACCTACTCTGTCCTACTATTCAACCCATAGCTGAAGGGAGAAGAGATACCTTAATACCTTTCCCAAAGGTATTAGTGAATGAAACGAAGTCAACTGGAATTCGAAATCGGCTCTCCGATTTCTCATTTCTAGCTGATATCCATTACACCACAACGCACATCTTACACCACAACACATAAGCAGTCAGTTAAGTGCCATACGTGATACACACTTGGGTGATCATGTCTCGAAAGAGACATGACTGACTAAGCAGAAGATTATCCCGCAGTAGGTTGCCATTGCTATAGAACCAAATCTGTTCTGTTATTTGACTCATAGCAAGAGGCGAAAGAGATGTATTATATTATTAAGTAGTAATTAGTGGGGGATCAGTTTATTACTTTATAACAATAGAAAAATGATCCCCACTTTATGACCAGTGGAAGCCTTAATCATGATTCCAACTATCATATTCAGTCAGTCATTTAAGTGCCATATATGATATACGCTTTGGGCGATCATGTCTCAAAAGAGACATGACTGGCTGGGCAGAAGATTATCCCGCAGTAGGTTGCCATTGCTTTCTGCGGTAGACAGGTTGCCAGCCAATGCTATAGAACCCAATCTGTCCTATTATTTAGCACATAACTGGAGGCAAGAGACGTATTAATACCTTTCCCAAGGGTATTTGCGCGTAAATAAATAAATGAATTGATATAATATGCAACTGTATAAACATTTTTGAAAATCAAATATTGAGTCAAAAGAGTAGAGAAAGAAAGAAAAAAATGAAATAAATAAAATTAAATTAATTAGATTAAAAAAAAAACATTTTAGAAACTAGGCCTCCATTTGTTTCCTAGTCTGCGTAACTAAATAGTATTATTGTAGTAGTATTGATGTGCAGATAGAGAAGACAGTACGTAAAACACTATTTAGTGAGATGTTTTTCATATTTTGAGTATCAGGTGAGTAAGCTGACACCAGAGTTTTCTTAGGGAGATTTCGTTTCATTTTTACCTTGAACATCCCTTTCACGACTTACACTCCGTTAATATTACGTCTATCCCCTCTTCACACACACACGCACACACACACGCACACACACAGACACACACACAGACAGACACACACACACACGCACGCACATTCATGCGCAAACATACACATTCATATAAGCTATTATTCATGTAATATATTCAGCTGATATTTTTATTTTACCACGATATTCTTTCGCTAAATTTTACACCCAATACAAAACCCAAGAGCCGCTCAAACTAGTGCACCTCTAAACGAACTTGTATGGCTGTAAGAAGACGATGTAACTGCATATTATATGTGGATATGTAGGATATGAATAGGTGTATAAAAAATACTTCAGAGGTGAAGAGTTAAGATAGCAAAACGCCAACGCCCTCAAGTGGTATGCGTAAGAACCAACTGAATCCGTTTTTAGATAGCAGAGCCGTAACTACGCACGGCATCATGGTATCGAGAGGCCCCACCGGAAACTACTGCACGGTCCAAATCCCATTCACAAAATGGCAGCAGTCCCAATATCATTCACTTGCTGGTGGGAAAATCTTGTAAGGAGTTACTCTAAGATTCGGATCCCTGACTATCAGGCAGATAACGCCAACGCGGAGAACGTTTATCTCCAGCACCCTTAAAAAAGAGACAAACGACCCTAGAAAGAAGGAAACGCACACCTACTACCCGGAGTGAACATGTTTCATTTATCAATAATATCAAAGCAGCAGAACTTCTTATAAACATAAACATTTTATATATATATATATATATATATATATATATATATATATATACAAAGTAGAATCCTTGAAATTTGGTAAGGTAAACTCCAATAGAGACAATAGAGACAGAGCTCCAATGAGAACTCAATGTTAAAATTTGTTGCTAAATTTGTTAAATTTAGCAACAAATTTTAACATTAGAGTATTATAATCAGGAAACAAAAATTGGCTATCCAACGGAATTAAATTTCGAAATTTTTGTATATATATATATATATATATATATATATATATATATATATTAAAAAATTTACAATTTACAAATCTACAATTTCATGGGTAATAGGTATTTAACAGCAAAAAAAAAAAAAGCTGCTCGTCAAACCCAAAAGATACAGCAGTTAATCTGTGAAATACGTATTACTCATGAAATTGTAGAATTTATAAATTATATTACATTGTTAAATTAAAAAAATGAATTTAACATTGGGTTCTTTTGAGTTTGTCTCTATCGGAATTTACCGGTCTTATATACCAAGTATTCTTCGTTATATATATAAACAAATGTTTAGAAGTACAAAATTGATATACTATTTTAAAAAGCAAGGAATTTATTGTTAGTCTCAAAGGCCCTTTCGTCCAACATCTCATCAGAAGAGAACTTGTTGGAAAATGAATTAAACGAAAAGAACGGCAACGACGAAAACGAAGAGCAAAAAGAGGGTAAACGCAAATATATACTTATATCGAGGGGAGGTGAAATCACGTGTAAATAATTAGTAAGGGAAAATTAAAATAAAATATCACCCAACAAATTTAGAGTCTTTATAAAATCCTTATGCCAGTAGAGAGAAGTTACCGTAATTATATAGAGACTGATTCCAAAACGTTTAAATGATTATTGGAACCAGCCGTATATATAATTATAAACAACTTCTTGTAGGACTTGGCACATGCTATATTCTCTACTAGATGTTGAGCAATAGCCGATTCCATATTAGTAGAGGGAAGGCCACACATATTACTTATTTTGCCAAGTCTTATTTTCGAAGGCACATGCTGATTAATCGTCGATTCTAAATTCAAGGTGGGACGCCCCACATAACCAGCAGCACACTAGCAATTAAATTCGTATTCCAAATTACTCTATTTGATGTCGGGCAAACTATCCTTACGAAATGACGAAAACGCAGACCTAGTACGAAAAATACAACGCAGAGTAACAGATGGAACACATTTAGAAATCGACATATTGATCCGCTTAACTAAACATTGGCCCTTATCCCTAATCCAAGGAACCTTCAAATATACCGGGCAATTAGAAAGCCCCAGGAATTTAGGAAAATAAAATTCCTTAGTCTTTTTCTTAATAATATAAATAATAAGAGCTTCCGGATAACTATTACACAAGAAAATCTTCCTGATATTCTCCAATTCAGAGTCCATTTGGACGAAAGGGCCTTTGAGACTAACAATAAATTCATTGTTTTTAAAATAGCATATATATATATATATATATATATATATATATATATATATATATAAGCTAAAAAATGTATTTTTTGACAGTATTTACTTATTTTTATTATATATATATATATATATATATATATATATATATATATAATAGAAATAAATAAATACTGTAAAAAATACATTTTTAAACTTAAACTTTTTAGTAGTTTTTCCTATGCATATTAAGACAGTATAAGTGGATCATCATTATACTATATATATATATATATATATATATATATAACTGTAAATTTATCTTTAAACACGTCTCGAAAAACCCACCGAGTATAAACGCGGAAGAGGAAAAAAATGGAAACAAAAAGAGAAACGAATTAGCAAAGCAAATAAGTAAGTAGCTAAGCTAGAGCCAATGGACCTACCTAGGTTTCACCTAAAGGATCATCAAGCCAACTTGCCCTGATTATCTTTTAGGCGATATTTACTTATATATATATATATATATATATATATATATATATATATATATAGTAGGGTTTTGTAATTTGCTTGAAGTTTTGCGTAAAATAGTTGTATGTGTTATGTCTTGAAGGCTGTCACAATGCGTTGAATGAAATAAAGTAAGGTCGGGAGGTGTTTGTATGACCTGTTTATTATGATATTTCGAGACTATAATCTCATCATCAGAATGGCAGAGAAAACCTCAGAATGACCGTGCTTTTAGCTGCCCATCTATGAATGGCTGGCTTTATCCACTGCTGCTGTACGTGTGTGCGTGTGTGTGCGTGTGTGTGTGTGTGTGTGTGTGTGTTCTAGTTGTTTTTTTATGGTCTAATGGTGTGTGTGCGTGAGAGAGCGTGTGTGTGTGTGAGAGAGAGAGAGAGAGAGAGTGAGAGTGTATGTGTGACACATTGTGACAGCCTTCAAGACATAACACATACATATATATATATATATGTATATATGTATGTGTTATGTCTTGTATATATATATATATATATATATATATATATATATATATATATATATATATCACTGTAAGCGTTACTTTTTAGTGGATACTCATATTTGAGTAGACTGTCTAATATAGTAAATTTATTTATTTTTCGTCTACTGAATATTCGATAAATTTTATTAAAGATAAGTATGTGCTCTTCGACACGACACGAACCCCGGAGCAGCCTCGCCGAACAAGTAAAGTCTGAAATGTGACTTTATACAAAATCCCTCTCGTATTAAATTCCTCAAAATTCTGCTCACTTACTTATCCAGACATCAGGAGCACCACAGGCACGTCATAGCCCAACGCTGGTTTGGATTCAAAGATTTTCCTTCTTCTAGACCGATTACCACCCAGGAGTATAGAACCCAGTCTTTCTTACTGTTTTACCCATAGCTTTGTGCGAAGAAAGGATGAATTCATACCTTTTCCAAAGAAATTGGCTCGTAAGTAAATGTAATGCAGTCCGAGCCGCAATGTTCCACTCTTATCCAAAAATAAACAGTCATTTTTTAAAATAATGGATTTTATTTGTCAAACCGACAGATTTTTATCATTTTAAACATTATTTTTAGTGGATGCTCATATTTAAGTAGACGTTCCATTTATTTTTTTAAACAGTAGAATTATTTATCACTCTTTAATTTCTTGAAGATTCAAAGTTTTTTCCATTTTGAGAAGAGGAAGAAACCACGAGCTAATTAACAAGATAAAAGCCAGGAAGCTTTGGCGAGCCTTGATTTTCAATGTCCTGAATGGGCATGGCCCATATAAAAGAGAAATATAAAGCAACAAACCAGAAGAAAAAAAAACACAAAAAAAAAAAAGAAAAACAATACAAATCCGTTCATCTGTTTCTACAAATGTTATTAAGATATGCTCGTCAACCAATAACCCGACCACAGTTACCCTAGCCTATACTTGCATATGAGCACATCTTACCATAATTGACTATCTTAGTGCTGTCAACTCTTGAAAAGGAGTAGTCATGAGTCACAATGCGGGTGCTGTATCGAGGCCATTCAGTGAGTAAGTTTAAAAGTGTCTATGTTGTACGAACAACTGTGCCGAAGTGGGGGTCGGAGAAGATCGGGGTTGCGTGGAGGTAATCTCTCAAACGAAGAAAGACGACACTGCTGAGAATTGTAGAGATGTTCGCTTCCGTCAAGTACCCAAAGTTATCTTCCTTGCACACCCTCCAGAAACAGTTATCGCTTCCTTCCACACCCCTGTTCTATTTTCTGAACGCACTTCCCCTTGCTTCACCTCCTGTTGATTTAGGGGGCGAAGGTGAGACGCAGTATGCAAGAAATACTGTTAATGGTCTCTCTTTTACTCAATCTTGCTTTTCGTCTCGGCTTTTTTTTGGTGTATGTATGTGCGTGAGGTTTTTCTTTTTCTTTTTGCGTGTATATAAGCAAGTTACGTGATATCTGTCCTCCTGTATGGCGGCGAATGCTGGACAATCTCCTCAAATATAAAGAAGAGACTTGAAGCAAGAGAAATGAGGTTTTTCAAAAGGATGCTGATGGTATCATACGCTGAGCATGTGGGCAACAACGAAGTTTGGGTGAGAATGAAAACAAAAAGGAAACTTATACTTAACATCAGAAAAAGACAGATGAAATTTGTGGGACACATAATGAAGAATGCAGCTTGGAAAATCTGATACTCACAGGACAGAAGAAATGAGTGCCTTACATATTTAAAAGGCCTGAGCAAATGGATGGCAGATAGGACTTGAAGAAATAACAGAAAGACAGAACGTAGTAAGAGCTAAAAGGGGCAGGAAGATGTAAAGAGCCATGACCGCTTGCTTCCTGAAGGGATACGGCACGCGAAAGAAGAAGAAGAAGAACAATATGCGATCAGTCACTCTAACACACACACACACACACGCACACACACACACACACACACATTCGTATATATATCACCGACGAGATGTGGCTTCCCTCTGTCTGTTCTACAAATATTTTCATGGTTTCTGCTCCGACGAACTTAAGTCACTGGTAACCCTGACATTAGTTTACTAATTCAAACGGACTGGCAACTTGTTACCACCCATTCACAGTTAGATCAAGGAAATGCAGCCGACAATTCTACTCCACCAGCTTCTTTTCTCGCATTTCCCGCCTGTGGAAAACCCTTCCATATTCTTACTTTTCTGACGGCTTCAACCACCAGGAATTTAAATGCAATGTCAATACCCATCTATTAACCACTTGACTCCAGTTCTTTCTACATCACCATGTATATCGTTTTCTTTCTCTCTACTTTTGCAACTGTCATCATACCTGTATTCCCATCCTTCTCTTGTTCCTTTCCCTGACACTTCCTGTAACTGGTTCGTCTTTCTCTTTACTCTTCCCCTATCTAATCTTTCTCTCTTATGTAGCCCCCTGCGCATCAGTGGCGTTACCGCTTTGGTTGGGGTGAAACGATATATATATATATATATATATATATATATATATATATATATATATATAAAGCAAGTTTTTAATCATAAAGTGCGCGATATCAGGGTAAAAATAGAGTATTAAGAGGATTAATGCATAGAAGTTTGTTGCTTAGCTGAGCAGGTTCATTACGATTTCGAAGTTTCGTGAAAACACCGTTATTATGTCGTCACTCGTCAGGGCTAGGTTTTCAATTTGTTGTATTGACCATATTTTTTTTTCTTATTTATGTGGAATATTCATAATGTGTTTTGAAAGTGGTCTACTGGTGGTTAATTGCTTTTCATTGCATTGATTATGTTGATTTATTTTTAATGTATTATTTACGCTCGGTTGATTTTCTTTTTATTGTGCAGGTGTTTGTCTTCTTTTTAATGCCTTTTAATGTACGCGAAACAAGACAGCAGATCGAAAAACTAACCCTGATTAGTAACGATATCATAATGATGTCCTCACGAAACTTCAATGTCGCCATGAACCTGGTCAGCGAAGTGATAAAACTTCGTTTATATATATATATATATATATATATATATATATATATATATATATATAACGATATCGCCCCAAGCAAGGCATTTTACTGCCACTGCTGTGCAGGGGGTTACATAGGAGGAAAGATATGAGAAAGCGCGACAGATTATAGGGTTATCAGGAAGTGGGTAAGAGAATAATGAGAATACTGAACACAGTGGAGTGGACAGAGAAAGCATCATGAGAGAGAGCGAGAGAGAGAGAGAGAGAGAGAGAATGCAAGTTAGTGAGATAGGAGATGACTATTGACTTTACATTTGAATTCTTGGAGATTGTAGCTGTCGGGAAAGCAAGTAAACGGAAGGGAATTCCACAGGTGGGAAGTGCGAGAGAAGAAGCTGATGAAGTAGAATTTGCGTTTACATTTTATTGGTTTCACAGTAAAAGGATGGGACCTAGTTGCTAATCCTGTGGGTCGAGTAAATTCATATGTAGGGGGCACCAGTGAGCTAAGTTCATCGGAGCAGAAGCCGTGAAAGTATTTGTAGAAGAGACACAGGGAAGCCACATTGCGCCAGTGAGAAAGTGACTGTATCTGAGTTACCAAGTCGGGATCAATCACATGGCAGATTCTCCGTTGGGTTTTGTCAAGTACATGTAGCTGGATGGCAGGAGTACCCGACCAGATATGGCAGCAGTATTCAATGCGCGGGAGGATGGTAGATTTATATATGTGCAGGATGAATTCTGACGGAAATAAAACTTCCTGGGCCTACACAGAGAATCGACCTTCTTAGCAGCGGATCTAGCTATGGATTCTATATAGCCATTCCACTTGAGGTTTGCTGTGAGAGTTAACCCGAGGAAGCGCAGTGTTTTGCCTTCAGGGAGACTATCCTGTACCATGTTAATGGTGGGGGAGGTAGGAGAGATTTTCTGTGATGGTTAATAGATAGCAGTTTTGTTTTGGAAGCGTTAAAATTCACGAGTCATTTCTTACCCCAGTTCATCGCGGATTGGAGGTTTTTTAAGCTCGGCAGCGAGGTTTGCTTTGTCAGCCTCGGCAGATTTTTGATCGAGGCGAGAGTAAACCGTACTGTCATCGGCGTATATGCCTACTTGGGATCTTATTACATCGGGGAGATCGTTAATGTAGATCAGGAAAAGTGTAGGATCTAGAATAGAGCCTTGAGGAACAGCCGCGTTCGTATGATAGTATTGGGAGGCATGTCCGTTCAATACTACCTTTATTGTGAGATTTGAAAGGAATGACTGGATTAGGTCAAGCAATTGTCTAGTTATACCATAGCCCCGCAACTTGCGTAGAAGGCCAGCATGCCAAACTCAGTCAAACGCAACAGTTCGGTATTCGCCGTTCTTGTCAAGAGCTTGCTGTATATACTCAGTAATGGTCGTGAGCATATCAGCAGTAGACCTGGTGAAGCGGAAACCATACTGTTTGTCAGAGAAGAGACTGTGAGCTGTGAGATGCTGAACCACCTCAGCATTGATGATGACTTCGAACACTTTGCCAAAAATCGGTAGGAGGCTGATAGGGCAACAATTAGAGGGGTCAGAGGGTTTACCAGTATTTTTATATATTGGAACCACGGAGGAGGACTTCCAGCAGGCAGGAAAGCAAGAAGCTGAGAGTCAGTAGTATAGAGTTTAGAGAGAACAGAGGTGAGTTCAGGGGATCATTTCTCCAGGACAATGATTGGGATTCCGTCGCCGACGCTCGCTTTATGGAGGTCAAGCTTTGAAATTATGTCAGAGACCACCCAAAAATAATATGGATATCATTCAGTTAGGCCTCAATTTGGGGTGGAAAATACGGTTCAGATACTCTAGACGAGTTCAATGTCGAGTTGTTGGAGAATCTGCGAGCAAACCACTCAGCCTTGTCTGTTGCAGAGGTAAAGACCTCAAATTCGTTGATTAGAGGGGGGGTCGAGTGTTTGCTGTAGTTCAGTACACTTTTACAGAGCCTGAAGTAGTCTTTAGAACCAAACTTACGAGATGCTATGCGCTGCTTCATTCTGGCTGCAAACAGCAGCTTAGCTTCTTTAAGTATCTTCTTGCACTCATTGCGAGCAGAGGCAAAGAGGCGCCTGTTATGGTCCGACGCCTGACTCCGATAAAATTTCGATGGGCGATGGCGGCCGGGCAAGCTGAGGAGAACCAAGGGGACGAGTGGGATTTAAGTCTCAACTTCGTGGCTGGGATGAAAGCTTTGATGCCAGAAGGAGACCTCAGCTGCACAGTTCTCAACGGGAAGACTAAAGACTTTGTTTCAAGGGACGTCACACAGGAAATCTCGGAATGAGTCCAGATCAGCTCTTTGGTAGCAGTAATATCATCTGCGACAGAGTTTTCCAGCCACTTGACCTTGTGAGCGTTAAAGTTGCCAAAGACAAATATATGGGCAAACGGATGAGGGGAAATGGCCTTGTCAATATTATTGGAGATGCTATCAAGAACAGAACGGTCGGAAGATGAGGGGATCGGTAGAGAAATAAGAGATAGCTAACTGAGCTTAGTAGGGAGAGATGGAAACCCATAAAAGAATGATCTAAGGATTCAAGAGAGATCACCCTAGCTAGGGAGAGGTGTTCACTGACGTAAAAACGAAGCTCATGCATGTGGACATTGGAGTCCTTCCTGAAGAGGGAAAGGTAACCAGGGTCGTAGAATTCAGAAGAGAGGATAGAAGGATCAAGGTTAGTTTCATAGAGGGCTAGGATGTCAGGTGAGTTTGCTTGGAGAAAGGATTCGACACTGTAAAAGTTGGTGCGTATACCTCGTATGTTAGCGAAAGAGATGTTGATGGGTTTGGGTGCTTTTAGTTTAGCTGGTTTAGATTTGCTATTATAATAGTGTGTATTCATGAAAGTTTCTTTAGGAGAAAGGCCTAGAGTAGAATCAGTCGGTCGCTGAATGCAGCATTTGTGGGAGGGAAATTGGCGCAGACTGCATAATTTGGCCTCAGGGTTTCCCACCGGATCTTCATGCAGGGACACCCATCCATGTGTGACATGGCATTACATATAACCCCTATAGTATTCAGCTGTTGATTACAGCAGCCCCTCATGACGCTATGCACGAGTACGGGCTCCTAACTACCAGTTAGAAGCACCAACTAGGAAACTGCCAACTCGGTACCCTCAGAAAAAAAAGACGTTGTCACCATCCACAAACATTTCAAAAAGCTTACAACAGCCCTAGGACTTGGATCGGACGAGAGAAAAGAAACTGGGAACCCCCTCCTAAACAGGAAACAAGGCGTGCGTCTCTACTTCTGTCTAATAGAAGAGAAAGGGTTGTGAACCAGGCGATAGAAGGGTTTATCTACACCAATAATAAAAAAAAATTAACTAAGTTTTCTGTATTAATCACATGTATATATATGCAGTGTAGAAACAAATCAACACCCGAACGTCGACAGTTTGTGTTGATCTCTGTGACCATACTGATTATGTTAACGTATCCTGGAATTTATTCCGTGGATATACCATGTCTTATGAATATATTTTATCATGCATAATGATATGCGTTGTTTTTTTTTTCTTTTTTAAAAATAATTTAAGACATATTTGCCAATATTCTAACCCACTTAATTTCATGCAGTCAAGGCACTAAGAACAGATGTTCAGAACAATTACTATGAATATTTGTAAAATCAACCATCCAACCGTGCATAGATTTCTGTTGTTATATCTGATAAGGCGTCCCTGCTGTTCATCTCAGTGTTCTCAACAGGCTCCAAAGAAGAATCTGTAATGTGATCGGTCCAGACCTGGCAGCTCGACTCCAGCCACATTCTCACCGGCGAGATGTGGCTTCCGTCTGTCTGTTCTACAAATATTTTCATGGCTTCTGCTCCGACAAACTTAGGTCATTGGTGCTCCCTACACAAGAATTTACTTGAGCAACCAGACTGGCAACAAGGTCCCACTCTTTTGCAGCTAAATCTACCAAATGCAACCGACAATTCTACTCCAGGAATTTAAATGCAATGTCAGTTCCCATCACTTATCCACTTGACTCCAGTCCTTCCCTCGTTCTTTCTACATCACTCCGTGTATCTTGTTCTTTTCCTCTCTGTCTACCTTCGCAAATGTCTTCACACCTGTGTTTCCATCCTTCTCTTGCGCTTTCACTGACACCCCCTGTAAATGATTCGTCTTTCTCTTCGCTCTCCTCCTGCTTAAACATTTACTCTCTTATGTAGCCCTCTGCGTATCAGTGGTGATGCCGCCTTGCTTGGGGTGAAACGTTAAAAAAAAAAAAAAAGAGGAAAGCCACGTTACGACGATGAGAAATTAATTGTAGTCGAGATGCAAGGTCAGGATCGATCACAATACAGACCCTTCTTTGAATTTGTCCAAATCTCGAAATATATAGTAGGAACGCCAGATAAGATATGGCAATAAAACGAAAATGAATGAACATTAGATTTATAAATGCTCAAGAAGAATTCTGACGACGAGAATTGTCTGGCAAGACAAAGTGAACCAACTTTTCTAGCAGTAGAACTAAAAATCAATTCAATATAATCATTCCACTTGATGCCACTGGAAAAACGTGAGCCCAAGCAATTCCGAAGAATTGCCCTCCTGGACGTTAGCATCAAGCATATCGATGTCAGGCAGAATTATGGTGATTAAATAAAAGCTGTTTTGTTTAGAGGTGTTTATATTTACAAGCGATTTTCTGCTCCAGTTAACCACTGATTGGTGGTACTTATGAAGAGCAGTGACTTAATAGCATTAAATAGTTGTGTTTTCTGCATAAACACCTAGTTGGGAACTGATGACACCATGAAGGTCGTTGATGAAGATCAAATTCAGCGTAGGTCCAAGGATAGAGTCCCGGATGGTGCTGCATAAATATCAAATGAAATTCAGCACGAATTTCATTATATGATTTGTTAGAAACCATGAAGTTAGATTAAATATTCATCTAGAGATACCGTTGCCATTTCTTTTTATAATTTTGTCCATCCAGTACAAGACTCAAGAGTCACTAAAGGTAGAGGTTACTGTATGAGACTATCGCAAAAGCTTACAAAGGAGGGAGAAAGAAGTGCATGTTATAAGAATATGTAAGATAGATAATGGTTAATAATAATGGTTAATAATAATGGTTAATAATAATGGTTAATAATGGTTAATAAATAATGGTTAAACCTAGGTTAAGACTGAGGTGTTCGGGGAAGCATCTTTTCGAGAGTCTGTTTCACAACGCTGCAAGTCTGGCGGGGAAGAAGCTATCTGAGTGTAAATTCATCTCCACAAATGGAATATAAAAGGAGTAAAGATGAATCGAGTCTGAGTACGTGGTATGACGGGTTCGAGATGTGAAGGTCTGAATTGGTGGATAAACAAAAGAAATGTAGCGCATCTGAACATATGCATTGAAAGTAACGATAGAAAAAGACATTTCGTCTGTGGTAAAAGACAGGTAGGGTGGAAAAATTCATATATATATATATATATATAAACTTATTTATGAATAGAAATTTATCTGTGTGTCTGTGTGTTTGTGTGTGTGTGTGTCCGTTACTTATAGACTCCGAAACGGCTGAACCGATTTTCTATAAGCGTCTGCGAGTGTTCTTAGATAGGTTTTGTGTCGAGGTACCCCCGATAAATATCGAAAATCGATAATCGAAAAAAATCGGGTTATAGAAGGAGTGGTCCGGTTTTAATCAAATTTGATACACTCATAGACAAAGACACAAGAAACGATATTCAGAAGTTTCAAGGTTGCAGTTCTTACAATAGTGCAGAAAATCGATAATATATACCAATTAGACCTATATCGGGACGATGGATTAATAATTATCCCTAATTCTAATGGGCCCTACACAAATAGGATACACAAAAAAATAATTAGAGCCCTGAAGTACCTCGGTTTTAAAGTCGAAGTCACCTCTAATATTAAAATTGTAAACTATCTAGACATCACCCTTAACTTAAATGATGGATCCTACCAACCATTTCTCAAAGAAAATAGTTCCCCACTTATATTAATATTTCATCCAACCACCCCAAAAATATTATAAAACAGATACCCAATATAGTGAATAATAGAATCAACCAATTATCATCCAACATTAAAACTTTCAACGCAAGTAAAAACATTTACAATAAGGCCCTTCAAAAAAGCGGATATAAGAACAAGTTAACATATAATAAACCTACAATAGACTCCGAATCACCCAAAAATAAAAATAAAGGAAACTGTAGAAAAAGAAAGATAATTTGGTTTAACCCCACTTATTGTAAACTAATATTAATATTGGTAAATATTTTCTCAAGTTAATAGACAAAAATTTTAATAACAGTAACCCTCTACGGAAGATTTTTAATAGGTACACCCTTAAAATTAGTTATTCTTGCACCCAGAATATGGACAGCCTTATTAGTTCCCATAATAGGAGTATGTTGGTGAACTTGCGCAATGCTGAATCTAGGTTCGGAATTCTAAACGAATGCAACTGTAATTCTGTGGACGCCTGCCCGGTGAAGGGAAAATGTAAATCCACCCAGGTGATTTATGAAGCCCGCATTTCTCCATCTAACAAAAAGAACGACTTCCGGACCTATATCGGTATGTCCGCCGGTCCTTTCAAACAAAGACTGTATAACCACAGGTACTCCTTTTCGAACCCCGGTCAGAGGTACCAGACAGCCCTTTCGCGGGCATTCTGGAAAATGAAAGAGGAAGGGCTGGATCCTGAAATTAGCTGGAAACTGATAGGTTCAGCCCATATTCCGATGAATTTTCGTGATAGGTGCTGTCTATATTTACTGGAAAAAATTTCAATATTAAAATACCCCCACCAACACCGGCTACTGAATCTTAGGAGGGAATTCATCAGTAAGTGCCGCCACAAGGCAAATTTTTCGAATACTTAAATTTAGAATTTAAATCCCCGTTGACTAGATGTTAGAATATAAATTAAAAGGATTCAATTTAAGTTTTAATCTTAATTTTACCCTAACGTTAACCTTAAAAAGTATTTTAACCCCCCTACCTTCCTATCCCAAGCTCCTTTAATTACCTATCTTCAGAAAATATGGATTCTTTTACTAAACCCTTTTTCCTTGGTTAACACATATATGTATATATATATATACATATATATTTTTTTTTCTCTAATATTTTTTTCTCTAATAATTTTTCTCTAATAATTTTTAAACTGATAACTTCCTGTAACTGGCATTTAGCTCGCCTCTACCTAAAAGGTTTAATCAAATAAACTTAAATAAACATTTTTAAAATCTTATGTTGAAACCCATTCCTTCTCGCCTAAATACACCTCTTCAAACAGCCCAAAATCTTAACTTTAAAAAATAATTTAACTCATTTAGTTGTCTATCTTTATAAAATATGAACTCCTATTCCTCCCCTTCCTAAATATACCATTTCAACACCCTGTAACCCCACGACTACCAGCTCTGTCCTTTTCTACTTTGTGACCGTTGTTAACCTAAAACCCCTCCACACTCTAACTTTTAATTTTAGCTGTGGAAAGTCCCCAAGATTTCTGTTTTTTTTTTTAAATTTTTTTTTCTTTGTACAGTTGGATGTGCGTTGTGGTGCAGTGGATATCGGCTCGGGACGAGAAATCGGGGAGCCGAGTTCTAATTCGAATTGAATACATTGCATTCACTTACGCGCAAATAGCCTTGGGAATTAATTAATCCATCTCTTCCCCCAGTTATGGACTAAATAACAGGACAGATTGTGTTCTCTAGCCTTGACTGGCAACCAGTCTACCATAGAGAGCAATGGTAACCTACTGCAGTTAGCCATGTGTCATTCAAGACATGATCGCCCAAGCATGTTTCACGTATGGCACTTAACTGATAGTGATTCACTTGTACTAGCCCATGAAGCTTGAAAAGATTAGTACTACAGGCTTCACTCATTTTAAGCCATTTTTAAGCATTGATCTGAAATAGCGGTTGTATACGACTGACAGTTTAGATATTTCTGAACGAGTTTAGCGCCATGCATAACATTAATATGAAAGTCTCATTCTATTAAAACAAAATGACTCAAGTTTTCAGATTATTGTTTTGGTTTGGTAGTAGCGTATTTTACATTCCATTTTCTTATGAAAGAAGGAAGGTTGACAAATTTAAGATTTCTGTGATTGTGGAAGCATCCTCTCAGGAGTCTGTTCAGCAAAGCAGCGACTCTTTCGAAGAAGCTGTTCGACTGGATGTTCCTCCTAAATAATGGAATTTAAAGCAAATGAGGATGGTTCGCTGCTGTGTAGATGGCTTGCCAATCATTAACTGTCAATATTTGAGCTGGGGAAACTAGTAAACGTCAGAACATTTTCACTGGAACTACTGATAGCCTAGCCAGAGGCTTGCTACATTACGCCTGTTTGAAAGAGGTTGAAAGGTGGAGAATGATTCATCGCTCACAGGGCCGTGTAGACAATTTGGAAGTCTGTCAAGGCTGGAAAGAAAGGATTACGTAGCTCCAGTCCAAATATGGCAGCAATGCTCCATTTTTGATTTGACATGTCTCTTGTAAATTCTGCTACGGATTTAATTTATGACCGGGTCTTATTCTCTGTTTCTTTGAGGACTTTGCGCCAAACCGATAAGATTGTTCTGCAACGAGAAAAGCAAATTAAAGTCTCGCAGAAAATAGAAATCTTTCCCCCGCCGAAGGGAATCACAATATAAAGGCTCACTCGTAGGAAACGGTATTTTCTGTCGCGAAACGTTTGGAATGACCAATAACTTTGATTATTCTTTCAATATTGCAAAGCCAAGTCCTTGGCATATGCGGTAAATTCGTACTCCTTCTAATGTGAATGGTGGAAACGCCCCAAGCTATGCATAATTCGCATGGAGAATGCTTAGGACGGGGCGAGCCAACTGATTATAGAGGAAGCGAGAGATAGAAGAATGGAAGATTAGATTATCTCTTGGGATTATTTGCAAGGAATTTCAGCCTCATGAATGCATCCAGCCGCTGGGCTTGCATCCGTCCATTTCTTGCATCAGTAAATCTCCATAAAATAAGGCAAATTTTGTGTTCAGGATTACAAGGTGTGTATCTATATGCATCTTAATATACCTGTATTCACTGCATGCAGAAAAGGGTATCGTCGGATATTTAAACTAATACTTGAATGCACGCAAATACACACACACTTAAAGGTTTGATTCATAAGTAACTTCCGATTTGGGAAACCAATTTTAATGACGATTGTATCAGCGTAACTACTATTCATACATAATAGGTAAATGAAATACACTGACATATTACACACACACACACACACACACACACACACACACACATATATATATATATATATATATACATAGTCATCCACAGACAGATCTGTTTTGCTGTATTACAGCTCATCAGTACGGTTAGACTCCGATTGCTTTTTAACCCAGGATTGAAACCCGACCGAATTGGCGCCAGTCGGCGATTCTACATCTGAGCTACGGGCGCTCGATAGAAGGAGGTAGACTTTTTAGCGTGTATATTATCATCATACACGCCCAATAGCTGAGAGTGTTCTAATTCATTGCTGAATAAACGATGCGTACATGCTAGAGTAGCTACTGTTTTTCAAAGTCTACCATTCTTCCAGAGTGCTCAATCAGGGTGTGAGAGCGTAAATAGTCATCGGCAGACAGATCTGTTTCGCTGTATCACAGCTCATCAGTACGGTTAGACTCCGATTGCTTTTAAACCCAGGATTAAAACCCGACAGAATTGGCGTCAGTCAGCGATTCTACATCTGAGCTACGGGCGCTCGGTAGAAGGAGATAGACTTTTGATAGATAGATAGATAGATAGATAGATAGATAGATAGATAGATAGATAGTGTTGAGTCATAAATAATTTCCGTTTTGGAGAACCAATATTAATGATGAATGTGTCATGATGTAAATCTAAGGCCGGATTTTCACAAGGCCGATTTTTAAATCTGAGCAATCTGAGTTCGTAAGCTCGGGAAAAATTTCTCGTAACCCCTGTATAAGTCATGGTCGGGCTCTTGTCCCTTATATGAATTTCTACTCTTCGACATGGCCTCCTCTGGGTCACTCTCCGCCTGAAGGCAGAGAATCCGACAAGGTTTTCTTCGAGTAGAAGACTTTTTTCTAATACTGAAGAGACTTTCATTCCTAACCTTGTGTTTAAGATAGTGTGGAATGTCAACATTTTTTTTCTTTTCTTGTAATTATTTTTGCTGCTTAGATGTCTGATACATGATTTGCAAAATCTGTACATTTAATATTTATAGACTGAACATTCAGCATTGATCTAAGTTGAAATTTATAGAATATTTTCTCTTAAAAAATGATTTTCAAGAAAATAGGTTTCTCTTACCGCTTTTTATAAATACTGAAGAGACTTTCCTTCTTAACCTTTTGCTTAAGATAGTGCGGAATGTCAACATCTTCTTGTCATTACTTTCTCTTTGAGTTATATGCGCTATCCATTGTAGCTGTTGTTACTGTTTGAAGTATTTAAGTGACGGGGTTTTGTTGCTCGGCAAAGTTTTTTGTTCCTAATTCTGTGGCACCAGTCTACGAAACCTGATGAAGGGTAGCCTTCTTTAAGATTTACATCGGTTAGAAGAAATGGTTGATTATAGCTAATAGTTTAGACGCTCTGTATCACATTCATATTAGAGTCTAGATCTGGCGTGGTTATTTATATAAGCTCTTAGTTTAATATTTTTATTCATGATTGATTTGTTTTCGATGCTTATCAACCCATTGCAGGTTATTTAAGCCAGAAAATAGTATTAGGTGATAAGAACTTTTTTATTTTGAGATTGTTTCGTGATACATGTACTAATTAATTTAAATCGTGTGGTTTTACTTCTCCAAGGTTAAGTGAATGTAGCAAACACTACGTGAATTGGGGATCGGCTCTCCGATAAACAATTTCAAGCCATTATCCCTTAACACCACCCACACATCCAAGCTTACATCACCTGGTATTTCCAAGCAGTCACCCATCAGGTTCAATGTTGATTAACTAGTTGATCGAACCTTTGTTTTAACGTGATGTGGGCGTAATCCTTAATATTTTGGTTTTGCAACACCTTGTAGTGTTGCACAAAATTGCCCCTTATGCACTCTATTCCATCCTCCAGGTTTGGGCTTTGGGTGCAGGGCTAACAACCCTGCCCCGTAAAAAACAGTTTGTTACAAAAACAGCAACAAAAAGTTGCTTCCTTATGCACCACCTGGGTGTGATGGATAAATGATGATGACTCTATTCCAGATTCAGTTTGCTTATCTCCTATTCTAAATTTGTTATTATTGATTTATACCCCATTACGAGTTAATTTCTTTCTGAAATTTTAAATCTATAATTTTTTATGATGGATTCACGATATGTGCAATCATAGATTTCATTCTAATTCAAGATTAAAGTTTCTGTTTCGAGAATTTTTATTTTTATCTTGGTATACTTGGAAAAGGGCCTACACTCCTTCCACTCGACGAAATCTCAATTTTCATAAGGTAGCATTCATATAAAATACAGATTTATTGTAACCTAATTATGTGCAATAATAAATCAAATTCAATATGGGTGAACAGTTCAACTAAAATTTGAAAATAAATACAATGTTTTTAAATACAAATTAAGACATATCATAAGAGAGCGTTACACCTTAAATAAATGTTTTGCGACAATTTTTGACATTAACTTTTTTTTAATTTTTCCTGTTAAAAACTTCAATAATTTTCACACGTTCAACATCCTGGATAAAATGTCGTGAAATTTTATATAGTGATTACTTTTCAGCATGAGCACAGCAAATTCCCGGATTTGAACGGAAAAAAAAAGACCCTAGAATGACGTCAAAATCCGAGAAAGTTTTTCAAGCTTTTATAGTCATTTGTAGTTAGCTGATTTTTTTAACGTATATAAAAGAAGGTAGGAAAAAAAAAGCAAATTTTAATAAGGTAGCAAAATTTACAAAGCACTTTTGGAAACCCCAATCAAGCTTGGCCCACCAATCACAGGGTTAAGGGTTATTACGCGACGGCTCTGTTTTGAAATGTTAATTTGATGTTAAAGAATGATGTTTTAAGACTACAAAGGAATTGTTGCCAAAAAGGAGAAGATTGCTTATGAAGAAAAAGTAAAGCTTGGAAAATTTCAGTGTTCTCGACTGGCTCCAAAGGAGAATCAGTAATGTGATAGGTACCGACTTGGCGGCTCGACTACAGCCACTTCCCCACCGACGAGATATGGCCTCCCTTTGTCTTTTCTATAAATACTTTCATGGTTTCTGCTCCAACGAACTTAAGTCACTGGTGCCTCCTCAACAGGTGTTTACTCGTGCAACCAGATTGGCAACTGGGTCCCACCCACTCAAAGTTAGATTAACCAAATGCAGACGACAATTCTACTCCTTCAGCTTCTTCTCTCGCACTTCCCGCCTGTGGAACTTGCTCCCATATTCTTGCTTTCCTGACGGCTACAACCTCCAGGAATTTAAATGCAATGTTAATACTCATCTATTAACCCCTTGACTCTAGTTCTTTCACCACCCCGTATATCCTTTCCTTTCTCTCCACCTTTGAAACTGTCATTACACATGTATTCCCATCCTTCTCTTGCTCCTTTTTTAACTGGTTCGTTTTCCTCTTCACTCTCTTCTACTTAATCTTTTTACTCTTATGTAGCCCCCTGCACATCAGTGGCATTACCGCCTTGCTCGGGGTGATACGTTTAAAAAAATCAGATTAGCAGAGGAAAAGCAGTGAATAACCTACTTAACAAGTTTAAGCAAAAGGATGGGGTAACGCATATGACAAAGTTAACGCGTTATAATCGTGAGAAACCTCAAACGAATGTTAGTAATCTATCCTCCATTCAGCATTTAAGTTTTGTAATTTAGCACGTGTGTGATCATTGTCCTTCACAGCTTCTCTTTCATTATTATCTATGAAGTGCCAGAATTTCTTGGGAAGGATAAGTGTGCGTTTTTAACCAGTACATGGCGGGCTGGGAGAGTAGATCAAAAAATGGATTCATGCCTTTCTCAAGCTCATTAACTTTCGATATCGACAGCCGTTACACTACCCACCACTCTCTGATAAAGATCCATCAGATAACGAACCAACGCTCGAATAGATCAGTCGGTGAGTTGGTCGTAGCTACTAATTGTCCGACTATTAACAACGTTGTAAAGTTTTTAACTTGTCCAATCAAACCAATATTAACCGAGATGATAATTGAATTTACTAAACGCGTTCACATTTTAATTGTACGATCGCCTGTTTACAAATGAAATTGTATTGTAAAATACACTTAACAACGTTATGTTGATGGCATAAGCTTGTCCATTGGTTGTCTTTTGTTGTAAATTCCACTGGTATATTACTGAGACAATGTTTTAACTTGGCCGCGTTGACTGCTTATATCTTTCGGCGTTGACGGGCAAGTCTCTGTGTGTTGTTCTTCCACTGCAAACTTGTGTTTCTTTTTCGAAGATTCTGTTCGCATCCCAACCCGAATAGTATAGTAAGTTTTGTTCTGTAGCTTTGTTCTGTGACCCCGACCTATATTTTCAATATCTTCATTTAAAAAAAATTCAAATTGATTCTCCATGTTTAGGAAAGAAATCTACAAAAGACCAGAAAGATATATAACAGCCAGTGGACTATATACCTGAACACACGTTTCAAAATAAATATTTTATGAAATTTTGGGGGACAGCCAGACTATGAGAAAAACTATACTGAATTTTAACTGACTGTAGTATTGGCTACTCGGTCAAAATATATCCTTATAAGGAAACGGCTAATATTACCATTGTCTTTAGTGAGGAAATTTCCTCCACTCAGTGGCACGATGGTTACAAATAGGCGGTAACGTTTCAGTTTCAGTCCCTCTAGATTTTTCAGAACGGCCCCGACATATATTTTCAATATTTTCATTTAAAAAATTCAAATTGATTCTCCACGCTCAAACAAAAGATTAGGAAAGAAAGCTACATTAAGACTGGAAAAAGATATAACAGCCAGTGGACTATTTCCCTGAACACCCGTTTCAAAATAAATATTCTAGACAATTTTGGGTGTCAGCCAATCTATGAGAAAACTTACACTGAATTCAAAACTGTGGGGGCAACAGGCAATTGAAAATCGCTCCGCTATCTTTCCAAAAAAGGCATGAAAATTCGAAGATAATCATGATGGCCCACGTTCGAAGAGAAAGACGACGCTGAATTCAAAACTTTGGAGAATACATCAGAAAAATACTCTACTTATTTCCTAGGAGATCATTTTTATTCACAGACTAGCAGTATAGCCCGGCGTTGCTTGGGTGTAATGAAAGCTTTAAAAATAACCCATGGTCCTGGAGCTCAGACTCAGCTTAAAGAATATTTGTGTGAAGTTTGGTGAGAATCGGATAAAAATTGTGGATAAAGTACATACAGGCAGATAAACAGACACACACACAAACATCTTGCCTTATATATTGTAAGAACTGCAACCTTAAAACTTCTGAATATCGTTTCTTATGTCTTTGTCTATGAGTGTATCAAATTTGATTAAAATCGGACCACTCTTTCTATAACCCGATTTTTTCGATTATCGATTTTCGATATTTATCGGGGGTACCTCGACACAAAAACTTAGCTAAGAACACTCGCAGACGCTTATAGTACAACTGTGTAAGTTTTCAAGAAAATCGGTTCAGCCGTTTCGGAGTCTATAGCTAACGGACACACACACACACAGACAAAGTTCCATTTATAAATAAGTTTGGATAATAACAGCAAAATAAAGAAGTTTGTGAAGGGCTATAACCACTCTCATTCTGAAGGGTACATTTTTAAAAAAAACTGTATCCCCCCATGCAAAAAGGTAAATTTACTAAAAAAACAAGGGATTACAGGGTGTGGAAGAATTAATAATAGGCGAAAAGAAAAAAAAGTAATCAGGAGAACAGTAGATAGCGACTGACATTGGATCTAAATTTTTGGAGATTAACGTTGGCTGGAAAGTATCGATTCGAAAGGGAGTTCTACAAGCGAGGAGAGCAATAAAAGAAACTGATAGCATAGACCTTGCTGCTACATCTAGACAACTCTACTGTAAATTGAACTTATCAAGGAGCCACGGTAAATTGCAAGGGAACAAGACCATATGTAGTAGGAATATTCTAAGTATGGTCGAATGGTAGAGTTATACAGGGTGCAGGTAAATTGTTCGCAATCCACTTTTTATCTCTCTCGCGTGTGCGCCTGGTTTGTTTTTGATTTTGTCGACTGCGCAGTATAGTAGAGTCAGTTGGGCACCAACTGCGAGAAAAAGAGCACAATGACGCAGTTCACTCTACCAGAAATTTGGAAAAGGTATGTTGTACAATCTGAACCGACTTTCTTAGCAGCTGAATTAACAATGACTTCAATATAGTCTTTTTACGTCATGTCAGCTGAGAATGTTAGCCCAAGAAGGCGCAACAAGTCACTTATTTGGAGATTAGCATCAGCCATACTGACTGAAGGCAGCTCGGCTTCTCAGAAAGGCTTATGACATTTAAAATATATTCAAGCAGTAAATATTAAAAAAATGTAAAAAAAAGCATTTGATATTTTACAAGTAGAATGCAGTTGTAAAATTACTTCACAATCGAGCCAGAAGAATCAAAGCGAACATCTCCGAGTTTTTCGGTGTCAATCTGAATTGGAGGAGTCTAATGGTGATTACGAAGGTATGAAAGCTTGGAAAACTCACTCTTATCGTTCTGATATGAAAAGAACTCCCGAAATTCTTAATGAGGGCCTCAGACTCAACATGGAGGCCTACATCAAATCCCTGAGTCAAAAGGGTGGCAGCTGGGAGGCTCTGTGTCTGGCAACAAGACTTTATTCTATGCCACATAAGCAGGAGAAGACTGACAATTTCTGCGACCACATCACTCTTTACATCTGATCACCTAACTCCTCAGACTCCACCCACCTTGATTATTATGTGTGGGGTGCATTTAAGCCACAAAAGCGACAATATGAACAGACTTTCTTAGCAGCTGACTTAGTAATGCCTTCAATATAGTCTCTTCACATCAAGTCAGCTGAGAATGTTAGTCCAAGAAGGCGAAACTAGTCACTTACATGGACATTCATATCAACTATACTGATTTAGCGTCTACGGCTATATCGTGTTGAATGCACCGGTTCGCGTCCGATCACCGAAGTTAAGCAATGTCGAGCCTGCTCAGTATTTTAATGAGTGACCATTTGGAAATACCAGGTGCTGTAAACGTAAGTACCAAGAATGGTACATCGGTCCTCCAGGTTTGGGGGTTGGGTGCAGGGCTAACAACCCTGCCCCGTAAAAAAAAAAACAGTTTGTTACAGCAACAAAAAGTTGCTGCCCTATGCACCATTGGGTGTGATGGATAAATGATGATGATACTGACTTAGAGGAGCTCGGCGTCACAGAGAGGATTATAACATTTAAAATATATTCAAGCAGTAAATATTTAAAAAAAATGTAAGAATAGCATCTGATATTTTACAAGTGGGATGCAGTTGTCAAATTACATAAAACAAAAACCTGACGTTATGTACTAACAGCAAGGGTAAACTTGTAAAGTAATGAACAAAACAAGACATGTTCTTTAACGTTTAATTACACAAGACGTGCAGCTATCCAACTGATGTGAAAATGGTGACTGATTGGCTATAGTACGCTGAAAAATAATAAAAAAAGAAAAGAAAAGATGAGTATGCATTTAAAGTAGGGTGAAGACGCGGCGCGAGTTTTCTCGCCACCTCTTTCCACACAAGTGATTGCGAGAAACTTCTCCAATTCACCTTCTTCATTAAAAACCGCGTCTGCACACGGAGCGCGTGCTTGTTAAAAGACACGCGCCTACAGACTTTTGCACCCGCACATTTTGAGCGTAACTGTCATTTCAGCACAACCAAATAGCAGCAATGTCGACAATTGATGAGGTATCACGTCTGGAAAGGTTGATGCGGGAAACATTTGGTAGTGGAACAGGGTGGGAGACAAAGCGGGTGTGGTTTGTACCGGTTTTTGTGAGACGAGAACTTGAGTCGGGTATAGCGAAATGAGAAAGAGAAAACATGACGAAAAATGTATGGATAGCAATTAAAAAAGGAAACGAAAATGCTAGAGCCTGAAGATAGAGAAATAGATAGTTAAGAACAGACTAACATAGATAGATAGATAGATAGATAGATAGATAGATAGATATATAGATAGATAGATAGATAGATAGAATAAAATGAAGAAAATAGATAGATAGATAGATAGATAGATAGATAGATAGATAGAATAAAATGAGATAGATAGATAGATAGATATGAATAAATGAAATAGATAGATAGATAGATAGATAGATAGATAGATAGATAGAATAAAATGAGATAGATAGATAGATAGAAAATAGATAGATAGATAGATAGATAGATAGATAGATAGATATGGACAAAATGTGATAGATAGATAGATATGGACAAAATGTGATAGATAGATAGATAGATAGATAGATAGATAGATAGATATATGAACAAAATGAAATAGATAGATAGATAGATAGATAGATACATACATACATACATACATACATACATATGAACATAGATAGATAGATAAAATGGGACAGATAGATAGATAGATAGATAGATAGATATGAACAAAATGAAATAGATAGATAGATAGATAGATAGATAGATAGATAGATATGAATAAAATGAGATAGATAGATAGATAGATAGATAGATAGATAGATAGATACATACATAGATAGATAGATAGATAGATAGATAGATAGATAGATAGATAGATAGATAGATTATCCTAGCTTTAGAGCAGTGCTGAAAAAACAATCTTACAAATAATTTCTCATGCTGAAGCAACTCATATTTGTGAACCCTTATTTTATTAAGCACGGGTTGTGAATATTGCATTCCTATGTTATCCACGGCGGATTTGTCAAAACCATCGAGTATATAACTGAATTCATCATTATTTCCGACATATATTGTTTTTCCTATGCATAAGCCTTATCATGAAATTACAAATAACAACAAATGATAAAAATAGAATAATTGTAACAATATATTGTAGTAAGAATTATGTCAAAGATGGAGGAATTCATCTTCCCAGATATCTTACCAACACCGGCATACGATTGTTTTCTTTCTTTATTATGTTGAAATCGTTTAGCTTTCCACTTAAGAGAAATAATTTATAAATCACTTTGGAATGTACGAAGTATCAGCATTCCAATAATCGCTCTGTCTGTTTTCATGGCTTCTGCTCCGACGAACTTAAGTCACTGGTGCCCCTGCCACATCAGTTTAGTAGTGCAACCAGACTGGCAACTGTGTCCCACCATTCACAGTTAGATCAACCAAATGCAGCCCAAAATTCTACTCCACCAGCTTCTTTTCTCGCACTTTTCGCCTGTGGAACTATCTTCCATATTCTTGCTTTCCTGACGGCTACAACCTCCAGTAATTTAAATGCAATGTCAGTACCCATTTCTTAGCCACTTGACTCTTTCCCTTTCTCTCTACCTTTGCAACTGTCATCGCACCTGTATTCCAATCCTTCTCTTGTTCCCTTCTCTGACACCCCCTTTAACTGGTTCGTCTTTCTCTTTACTCTCCTTTTATCTAATCTTTTTCTCTTATGTGGCCCTTGCGCATCACTGACGTTACCGCCTTGCCTGGCGTAAAATGATTAAAAATCATTAGATATGAACTGTTTTTTCGGAGTCTGATGACGGATATGACTGAAAACAGAAACTCAGAAAAGTGTGGGCATTATATATATATATATAATGAACTTAATCACAGTAAGGCAACACTAATAATAACAGACTGAACTTCCGAAAAACTTAACAGTAATATAAACCGTCTTGTAACCCGGCGAGAACTACCTCGTGGGTTAAATAATGGGGGAGAAAAAAAAGAAACAAACAGCGCACAAGAACAACACGTCTAGTACCCGTCGGAAAGGGAAAAAAAAACCAAGATGAAACCTTAACAATAACGTGCTCGATACGAAAGTACGAAAGTAGAGCGAAAATACAATACAAGAAATCTAGAAATGAGCCACCACCTACCGCGATTTCACACAACAGTTCTTCAGGGTAAGAGGCTATTATAAATGCTGAGATAATTCAGCATCTCACATCCAATAACTTATTCTCTGACAAGTAGTATGGCTTCCGCTTTGCCAGGTCTACCACTGTTGAGCCTCTTACCCTGAACAACCGTTGTGTGAAACCGCGGTAGGTGGTGGCTCACTTCAAGATTTCTTGTATTATATATATATATATATATATATATATATATATATATATATATATATATATATATTCTCTCGCACGCCGATTGAGGACTATGGAGAAATATTAGACTTTAAAAACAATAGCTACTCACAAATATACGCATCGTTCATTTAGTAATGTATTTGAACACTCTCGGCTACTAGCGTGTGTTTACATTGTAAATACGTAAAGTCTGCTTTCCTCTACCGACCGCCCATAGCTAAAAGATAGAATCGCTGACTGATGTCAATTCGGTCGGGTTTCAATACTGGTTAGAAGCAGTTGGATGTCTAACTGTACTGATGAGCTGTGATACAGCGAAACAGCACTGCCTGCGGATGACTATATATATGAGAGAATGGCAACCAGTGAAGACGGAGAGGATAATTCTAAAGTTTTTATCAAAGTAATATAAATTATCAATTAACACATAATTGAACAGTTTTCTTCTCCCTCTCAATTTCTCTCTCTCTCTCTATATATATATATCTATATCTATCTCTCTCTCTCTCTCTCTCTATATATATATATATATATATATATATATATATATATATATATAAAGAAAATAAGTTGGATGCTTTTATAAATCCATTGGTAATATAATATTTCACGACTCTCTTATCGACCGTTCGTCAGACCAAATTCGTACAACAATGAATGGGTCAAAATAATCCAGAAAATTCAAGTAAAAAAGAAAGAAAAAAAGAGAGGAAAAAGTAGCGGAAAGAGGACGAGTAAGTATAACCTGTCTCTGGTCTCTAACATTATTTCTAAGCTTGACTTCCACAAAGTAAGTGGATGTGACGGAATTCCATTCCTCGTCCGAAAGAAATGTGCACTTGAACTTTCTCATTTCCTCTACAAAACTTTTATTACTATTGGCTCGTTGCTTGTTGCTTCCCTGCTTGTTGGAAGTCTTCCTGTGTAGTTCCTGTTTTGAAAAACGCCGGAGAGCCCTCCGACACTTCTAATTTTTTTTTTTAATCATATCACCCCGAGCAAGGCGGTAAAGCCACTGATGTGCAGCGGGCTATGTAAGAGTGAAAAGATTAGAAAAGAGAAAACCGGAAACCGCATCCTAAACAGGGAACAAGGGATGAGCCTCTACACCTGTTCAATAGAAGTGGATGGAGTGTGAACTGGGCGATAGTTTAGTCTATCTACTCCAATTGAAAAAAAATAAAAAAGAGTGAAAAAATTGGAAAAGAGAAAGACGGAAACTACATCCTAAACAGGGAACAAGGGATGAGCCTCTACACCTGTTCAATAGAAGTGGATGCAGTGTGAATCGGGCGATAGTTTAGTCTATCTACTCCAATTGAAAAAAATAATTAAAAAATAAACAAAAGTGAAAAAACTGGAAAGGAGAAAGCCGGAAACCACATCCTAAACAGGGAACAAGGGATGAGCCTCTACACCTGTTCAATAGAAGTGGATGGAGTGTGAACTGGGCGATAGTTTAGTCTATCTACTCCAATTGAAAAAAAAATAAAAAAATAAAAAAGAGTGAAAAAATTGGAAAAGAGAAAGACGGAAACTACATCCTAAACAGGGAACAAGGGATGAGCCTCTACACCTGTTCAATAGACGAGGGTGGAGTGTGAACCGGGCGATAGTTTAGTCTATCTACTCCAATTGAAAAAAAAATTAAAAAATAAAAAAGAGTGAAAAAATTGGAAAAGAGAAAGCCGGAAACCACATCCTAAACAGGGAACAAGGGATGAGCCTCTACACCTGTTCAATAGAAGTGGATGCAGTGTGAATCGGGCGATAGTTTAGTCTATCTACTCTAATTGAAAAAAAATAATTAAAAAATAAACAAAAGTGAAAAAACTGGAAAGGAGAAAGCCGGAAACCACATCCTAAACAGGGAACAAGGGATGAGCCTCTACACCTGTTCAATAGAAGTGGATGGAGTGTGAACCGGGCGATATTTTAGTCTATCTACTCCAATTGAATATTTATAGAACATATATTACCTTAACACTATCAACCTTTTGCCGCTTTTTGGCAAAGCGTTCAAGGCTATTATCAATGCTGAGATAATTCAACATCTCACATCCAATAAATTATTCTCTGAAAAGCAGTATGGCTTCCGCTTTGCCAGGTCTACCGCTGTTGTGCTAACGACCATCATCGAATATATTTATCAGGTTCTTGATAAGAACTGCGAAGCTCGTGCTGTTGCCCTGAATATCTCAGAAGCGTTTGACAGGGTTTGATATGCAGCATTCTTTGCAAGCTACAGGGCTACAGTACCACTGGACTATTGTTTAATTTAATCCAATCGTTCCTATCAAATCGCAAAATGAAGACCATCTTGAATGGCCATGCTTCCAAATCCTTTCGTTAGAATGCAGCTGTCCCTCAAGGCTCTATCTTAGGTCATACTCTTTCTTCGTCAATGATCTTCTTGATGTAATCAGCTCCCATGTAGGCACCCATGCAGATGACATCATCATCTACCCCCGTCTGAATAAGAAATATGCCAGGGCTGAGAAAGTAAACTTCGCTTCTGCTCTTGGAAAAGACCTCCAATCTGTGACAGGTTGATAGCTCGTAAATTTTAATGCTTCCAAAACGAAGCTGCTCTCTTTAATCATCATAGAGAAGCTTTCCTACCTTCTATCAGTAATCTTCCTAAGACTACACCGCGCCTCGTCGACCTCACTTTCTGTCATGGTGGCATCACCCATTCAACGAAGTTGAACTCTTCCATCTATTACATATACTTCCCCTCACAAGAGATAGAAGAGCAGAAGGGCAGAGCGATAGGCAGAGACAGACTAAGATAGCCAAGACTGCTACTGCACGACCATTGCGAGTCCCCAGTTCTAGCATTACTTCCTAACCCGTATTTATGGTTCTACTAACAGACTTCGAAGTATTTGTATTTTTCTGTGTTTAATATATATACCGCTAGTTCCTATTTTGGTTGTTGTTCTTGTTGTTGTTGTTGTTGTATTATTTCTTGCTGGACTTCTTAACCGGGTCCACGACAAATAGCGACGAAGATTCGAACAAATTCACGCGGAGGGGAATAAAAAAGGAAAAACAGCGTCCCACGACACTTTCTTAGCCGATCTCAAATGTGGAATGACTACATTGAAACAATAACTGCATCTACTACTAAGAATGTTGTGTCGCTGTGCTGAGCCAGAATGTTTTTTCTCGTCAGAATCCATTATTGCACATTTATAAATCTAACATTCGACCGTGCATTGAATACTATTGTCATATCTGGTCGGGTGCTCCTGCTATACATCTCGGGGTTCTCGACAAAATCCGAAGGAAGATCTGCAATGTAAACGATCCCGATTTGGTATCTCGACTCGAGTTGGGCATGACAGTAAACTGCATCGGGCAGCAAGGCCTCTAATTGGGAGATTGTGAGGATCATGGAACATGCTGTTGTTCCCAGGTTCACCCTGACCCGGAGTGGTAGCACCTGTTAGGGTCCCAGCTATTGGCAAATAGTTAACCCCCCCAAACTAGGGTCAAAACACCATGAAAGTATAAAAATAGACTTTTATAGAAATATATACAAAAAATAAACTTTTACAGAAAAACATACATTTTTAAAGGAAAAAAATTACCATAAAACTCTTTTTAAAGGGGGGGAATGATTTTTTTTAAAAATTACTATAACACTCTTTTTAAAAGGGGGAAATTATTATTTAGGGGGGAATTGTTTTTTTGTTTAAATTATCATAACACTCTTTTTAAAAGTGGGGAATTATTTAAAAGGGAAGAATTCTTTTTTTAAATTATCATAAAACTCTTTTTAAAAGTGGGGAATTATTTAAAAGTGGGGAATTAATTTTTTTTTAAAAATTACCATAACACTCTTTTTAAAAGCGGGGAATTATTTAAAATGGGAGAATTATTTTTAAAAAATTACCATAACACTCTTTTTAAAAGGGGGAATTATTTAAAAAGGGGGAATATATATTTTTTTTAAATTACCATAACACTCTTTTTAAAAGGGGGAATTATTTAAAAAGGGGGAATATATATTTTTTTTAAATTACCATAACACTCTTTTTAAAAGGGGCAATTATTTTCTCAATGACGGGATATGGATTCTTTCTGTCTCCTCTACAAATGTTTTCACGGCTTCGTCTCTGACGAGCTTCACTCCCTGTTGCCCTGCCCACAAGAATTTACTCGTACTACTAGATTTACCGTCAAAATAGGCAAATGTAACCGACACTTCTATTCTAAGAGTTTCTTTTCTCACACTTCCCGCCTTTGGAACTCTCTTCCGCATACTTGCTTCTCTAATAGCTACAATCGCCAAAAGTTTAAGTGCCATCTTCTCTCTCCTTGACTCCTATGATTTTCTTATCCTTTTTTTTGACATCCCCAGTACTTTTTTATTATATTTCCCCTTTTCTCACTGTAATTCCCTGCGCATGAAGGGCAGTACAGCCTTGCTGGGGATGAAACGGGCACAAAAATAAAATAAAATAAAATAAAATAGAACATTATATATATTTACGAAATTTTACGAAATGGATTAACTTCAGCAGATTTTTAATTTATGTAAATTTTTCGTGGTTGAGCGGTCTAAGACACGTCAAATCAATTGACGGTTTTCTCTAGAAGACGCAGGTTTCGAATTCTGCCGGAGTTTGTACTTTGTTCTAACAAGATTTCTTGATTATTCGGGCTAGTAGATATAAATAAATATACTGGTTAATTACAAAAAATAAAAAATAAATATATAAAACAGAGTATCTACTCAAATACGTGTATCCATTAAAAATAATGCTTTAAGAAATAATGTAAAATATGTCGGAGTTAATCCATTTTGTAACGGATTTCGTAAAATTGCATGAATAAATTGTCTTTGTTTACATTAGGATACGAAAACAGATATTATGAAAAATCGGAAAAATATGTGTTTAAAGGCATTATTTCTGGCTTTGTCTAAGTGTAAGTCCTTCATTGTCGAGCAGTCTGAGACGCGTCAGTTCAATTGGTTTGAATCGTACCTAACAAGATTTCGCTATTATTCAGACCATTAGATATAAAGAAATATACTGTTTAATTATAAAAAAAATACATAGTAATTGTAGAAATAATATTTAAACAAATAAATTAAATATGCTCTGTGTGTGTTTGTGTGTGTATTACAGAGGGTCAATTCTATGTATTCCTCCATAAGGATCTGCATTCCTGGTCAAGCCAAATTCATTAATAATTGTATTGGATACTACATGCCTATGAAAAAGCCTCACGTTACATATCCCTGGCGATAGCTCAATGACCCCTTTAAACACACCGAAACCTACCAACCTGCGTTCTTAGTATACTCATAAAATTATAACAATATAGACTTATGCACATGTATGATACAGCTAAAAATGATGGCGGCAGAAATAACAATAAAAATTCCAACACTCAATGACATCAACTATGAACACGGCCACATCATGCTGACCATGTTTGGAAAATAATTCCCATCACTATAGTTACACATATATAAAAATCAAAATAACTCAAACAAAACTAATAATGTCTTCCTAGGATCTTTCACACGTTCCCTGATCATGTATACGTCGTCTCTCGGCGTTTTTTTTTAATTATTATTATTAATTCCGACTGCATTTCCTTTGCGTTTTGGACTGATGGACCCAGCTTCTTTCTTGATGACACGACTGATATTCACTTTCTCTTTGTAAGGCTTGGAAGTGTGTTCCTGTGGCGCTACAATTTTCGTAATCTTCCTTGGAATAACATTCATCGCAGACAATGACCGTAGGACACCTAATCGACAGTCGAAACAATAGTGCCAAGGCGTGAAAAAAAAAAATGTTGCAATCACGGAAGATGCAATATTTTTCTAGATCAAATTTCATCAGACAACCCGAAAACAGATTAATTTTATTGCACACCACTGCAAACGAGATAATCTGGACCAAAAATATAAATCGATAAAACCCTGTTACTCCAGGTGGGGCTAAAACTGACTTGACCATATGGTGAATGAAAGGAAACTACAGCAGTTGTTTCAATTAATTTGCACAAGGGCACACACACACACACACACACACACACACACACACACACACACACACACATATATATATATGTCTGCCATATCATATTTTTGTAATCCGGTGGCAAACTTTTGACCGAAGCTTAGGGCTTCTAGTTACGCATCCGGTAGATCGAATTGGGATAAATTATTAACTAAATCTTTTTTGCCGATCGTGTAATATATGCCCTGTGAAAGAGTCAGTCAGTCAGTTAAGTGCCATGCGCGATACACGCTTTGGGCGATCATGTCTCGAAAGAGACATGACTGACTGGGCAGAAGATTATCCCGCAGTAGGTTGCCATTGCTTTCTGCGGTAGACTGGTTGCCGACCAAGGCTATAGAACCCAATCCGTCCTGTTATTTAACCCATAACTGGAAGGAAGAGACGGATTAATACCTTTCCCAAGGGTATTTGCGCGTAAGTGAATGCAAGTAATTCAACTGGAATTCGAACTCGGTTCCCCGATTTCTCGTTCCAAGCCGATATCCACTGCGCCACAACAGGGCATATATTGCGGGAAATACTTTCTCTAAATATGACAAAAATTATAAAAAAGACATGGTCTTTTACAGCAACAAGAAGCACGTTCAAAAATTACACACTAAACTTAAAAACTAATTAACAATAGCAAGTAGTTCAGGATCGGCAAAAAAGTTATAATTTATCCAAATTCCATCTATCCGATACGCAACTAGAAGCCCTAAACTTCGGTCAGAAGTTTGCCACCGGATGACAAAAACATGATATGATACATTTTATCATCAAAAACCATCAATATATATATATATATATATATATATATATATATATATATATATATTTTAATCATCTCACCCCAAGCAAGGCATTCCACTGCCACTATTGCGCATGGGGCTACATAGGGGAAGGTAAAGAGAAGGAGTGGTTAGACATAGGGAATGTCAGGAGGAATGGGAGCAGGTTAGTGTGTTAGGAGGTGTCTATTGACCTTACATTTAAACTCCTGGAGATTGTATCCGTCGGGGAAGCAATCGTGTGGAAGGGAATTTCACAGTCGGGAAGTGCGAGGAAAGAAACTGTTGGAGTAGAAGTTGCGGTTGCATTTTATCGGTTTCACTGTAAAAAGGTGGGATCTAGTTGCTAATCTAGTATCTCGTGCAAATTCGTGTTTAGGGGGCACCAGTGATCTAAGTTCATCGGAGCAGAAGCCGTGAAAGTATTTATAGAAGAGACACAGGGAAGCCACGTCGCGCCGGTGGGAGAGAGACTGCAGGCGGTCTGCCA
The DNA here is from genome assembly GCA_037127315.1 of Ascarosepion bandense. Lineage (NCBI taxonomy): Eukaryota > Metazoa > Mollusca > Cephalopoda > Sepiida > Sepiidae > Ascarosepion > Ascarosepion bandense. The sequence goes on from JBBBDQ010000546.1 coordinate 573,622, forward strand.
AGTAGGTATCTATCACATTATAGACCCTCCTCTGGACCTTATCGAGAAGCCCGAGGAGAATAGCAGGGGCACCCGACCAGATATGGCAGCAGTATTCAATGCACGGGCGGATGGTAGATTGATATATGTGCAGGATAGATTTAGACGGAAAAAACTTCCGGGCCCTACACAGATAACCGACTTTCATAGCAGCGGATTTAGCAATGGATTCGATATAGTCATTCCATTTGAGGTCCGCTGAAAGTGTGAGACCAAGGAGGCGTAGTGTTTTAGTGTTTATATATATATATATATAGAATAAATTGCAAACATTGTGTCTGCTTATTTTTAATAAAATCCGTTCGTACTAACGGAGAATCTTTTGCGTATTATAATTGAAAGATGTCAGAAATTAGTTGTAACGTTGACAGATGTTATTATCATTCATTTCTCAATGTACCCATGTACTTTCAATCTCTTTCCGAGATCATCTTAAGGGGTGTGAGTTACAGCAACAAAAAATAACCACAAAACTGTGTTGTTAAAAATTACTGTAAATTTTTTTCTGCTTCAAATATAACGGTTGACAAATTTCTTAGCGTTCGTTAGAACGTGAAAATTATCCAAAATGGAATTTTTCATATGCTGTAATGTCATGGTCATGCACGTGTTGAAGCATGAAAAAGCTGTTCTTTTTACAAAGATTTTAGAAGATTACTACAGTGTTTATAGCTGATTCTATTAATTGACGTCTTAAGTGTTTTAATGAATATTGCTCGAGAATCTGTAATTTGCTTTTGTTGTTTTCTTGGTCTAGGATAGTTGTGTATTCGATCATTATTTTTTAATTTTTTATATTGTGAATGTCTAAAAGAAAATTTGCTGCCTAAATACGCACGCACACACACACACACACACACACACACACACACACACACACACACACACACACACACACACATATATATATATATATATATATATATACATATATGTCTAGATGTCCAGTCGGTGACAAACAGAATAATCCAACAAGAGCAACTTAATATAAAATATTAAAGGTTATATCTATATAGAGAGCTCAATGGATGTTATCCAAAGCAATATGATATTTATAAAGGAAAACTCAACACGACATTTCAATTGGTTATCAATTATAATTAATTTCTATGAGCTTAATTAGCTGTTTTCAATATTCCTTCCATTTGGTACAAAACAATTTACCGAAATATATATATATATATATATATATATATATATATATATATATATATATAAAGGAAAATTCAACACGTCATTTCAAGTGGTTATAAATTATAATTCATTTCTATGAGCTTAATTAGCTCATTTCATCAGACCTGACAATATTCCTTCCATTTACTACAAAAAAATTTGCCGGAATAAGCATTTTCTTTAAATTGAGGAAAAGGATAAAAATAAAAATAAAATTAAAAATGAAAATAAGAAGAAGGAAAAGAGAAGGCGCAAAAGAGAGTCAGGACTCAGTCATTGGCGTCAGATCTGTCTGGGATTGCCCAGGCCGTCGTGAAGAGGTTGACCTGTTAAAGAATTTCTAATTCCCTGGATACTGGCGTTTGTGTGACCCCATAAAACTAACCCGTCGATTTAAACTAACTTATATCCATATATATATATATATATATATATATGTGTGTGTGTGTGTGTGTGTGTGTGTGTGTGTGTGTGTGTGTGTGTGTGTGTGTGTGTACACTCCCGCATATACTCACGGACGTGACTTTGTTTATGCTTATATATATTTACCGACTTAGACTTTTTCGTATCTACTTACGGATCCTGGCGTTCGTACACTTACACATATACTTCTCATAAAGACGGGATTTCCGCGCGTATATATAGCGTTATATATATATATATATATATATATATATATATATATATAATTGCTAGTAATTTTCACACATGCTCCCAAATTACGCCAATATTTTCATATTTCCATACATCCAGTGGAGTTACGCACATATACATATACATCTGCATATATGTATATGTATATATAAACACAACTATAATTATATAAGTACACAAGCAACTTTTTTTTATCTTTATGCATAAAGACAATGTACGTCAGTGTACAAATGAGGTGATATATTTTCTTTTCATACGTCTTCATAATAAACATTACTCATCTATATCCATATATACCGGCCTACCTCATTCGGATTGTTGATGCTAACCTGTATACCTATAGGTAGAACAATCAGTATATGAAGGTATAACCAGTTTCAGGAATGTATAATTGATTGTATCTAAAATTAACATAACTTAGATATAATCATGTGTTCTCACAGGATGGAAAAACGTATACATAATTCGGTCCGTTGTTATATATGAAATACACTTATACCTAGGTGCCCCCTTATACACACAATAATGCATACAATAATGCAATAATATATGTAAACATGCACAAACATTTCATAGAAGCATGCACAAAATTAGGTGCAACCACATATATGAGAAACTTATCTCACCATACATTTGTGTGCCCCATTCTACACGTGAAATATTTATGTCGAAGTCATTATAGTGAACTTTTTCTCCTTTGCATAAATATTTCCTTTAAAACTACGTGCACCAATAATATAAAGTTATTGTGTACTTAGATGGACGTGCTAAGTCATTGTCTGGTAAGTCCTTATCCTTACTTCATTTGGTCTGTACAATCCTCCACCGAATGACCCACACAAATGTGAGAGCTGGCAAGTGTGTCGGAAGTGGGTGATTCCAGGATTTTATGTGTTAGACAGTTTAAATTTATTTTCATGACGGCATTTGAAAATTATTTCATTTCTCTGATTAAATAATTGGCTAGATTCTCTGAATTTGATAATTCTAATCTTTTCGTCTAAGCATGAATTGCATCTGCTTCAAAAGCTATTGGGTGTTTGAGATTTCCCTAAAATCTTCCATTCAATCTGAGGGGAAAGATTTCTGTTTTTCAATTCCCAGAAATATTTAGAAAGAGCGGTTTGATGTTTTAGGTGGGGTTTAGAAAATGGTTGAATGTGATTATATAGGCGTTGTTTCCATCGTCCAGCGGAAATTCCTATGTTTTTTCCGGCTATTGTCTGCGCTAGGATAGATGGTTGCTTGGTATATCACTTTTTAGGACTTACATATGTACCTCCAACTGGGCATTTATTTTTGACTCTACAGTTACAGAGAGTTGTACTTTCTATCTTTTTATTGTTATAAAATTTCTTTAGTATATTATTATTATGGGAATTGGTGATGCTATTAATGCTGTTAGTACAGGAATATGAGTCCTGACTCTCTTTTCCTCTATCTTTTTTCCTTCTTCTTATTTTTATTTTTAATTTTATATTTTATTTTTATCCTTATCTTCAGTTAAAGAAAATGCTTATTCCGGCAAAATTTTTTGTAGTAAATGGAAGGAATATTGTCAGGTCTGATGAAATGAGCTAATTAAGCTCATAGAAATGAATTATAATTTATAACCACTTGAAATGACGTGTTGAATTTTCCTTTTTATATATATATATATATATATATATATATTGTAGTTTTGTTATTACAATGGTTTATAAAAGCATCATATCACTACACAAAAATTTCCAAGGTTCAAAATAATGCTGTTCTTCTTCAGGTGATATGTTAAAATAAATAGTGAAAATAAATAAATAAATAAATAATAAATAATGCTTGAATAAAGAAACCTAAATTTAGAAAAATCATTTTTAAATTTTGAATTATTTTTAAATTCAAAAGTTTTAAAATTAATTTTTAATTTTTTTTTAATATATCACCTGAACAACAAGAGCATTTTTCTGAAACATGGACATTTTTGTGTATAAATTAAAATTACAATATTAAACTCTACTCTATATCGAGCACTCTTTATAAAAGTAAATGCTTGAACAGTGGGTTTTAATCTATCTGTTCTTTCACTTTCTTATAATATTATCACACACACACACACACACACACACACACACACACACATATATATATATATATATATATATATATATAAAAGTAATATATATATATATAAAAGTATATATATATATATATATATATATATATATATATATATATATATATATATATATATAACTATGTATATATACATATGAACCGACTAGCATAGGTTTCATTTCAACTAAAGCAAGGCGATAATGCCATTAAGATGCAGTCTTTATTATTGTAGTTTTTACTAAGTCAGGAAAACAGAAAATTGCGCTTTGTATTGCATATGAAATATTGAAGATTGTAGGTGTCAGAAAAGCAAGAAATCACAAGGGATTTCCAAAAGCGAGTCAGTCAGTTAAGTGTCATACGTGATACAAGCATGGGCGATCATGTCTCGAAAGAGATATGACTGACTGGGCAGAAGATTATTTCGCAGTAAGTTGCCATTGTATTCTGCGGTAGACTGATTGTCAGCCAAGGCTATAAAACCCAATCTGTTCTATTATTTAACCCATAACTGGAAGGAATATACGGATTAATACCTTTCCCAAGGGTATTTGTACGTAAGTGAATGCAAGGAATCCAACTGGAATTCGAACTCGGCTCTCCGAGTTCTCGTTCCGAGCTGATATCCACTGCACCACAGCGCACATTTCTCCACAACAGAACGAGAAAAAAAAAAGCTATTATCACAGAACATAATTTTATATCTACGTAATTCAACAGTAAAATGGTGAGACCTCTAGCAGCGAGCTTTAAATTCATGCAGTCGAGGTGCCAAAAGGGAAAGGTCATCAGAATAACTGGCATGAAAATATTTATATATAAGATAAAGGGAATCCACATCACGTTGAGTTCGATTACATTATTGAACCTTCTTTGAATTTTGTCAAGAATATCGAGATATATAGCAGGAACAGAATTTTATTGTCTTATTTCAGTCGAAATCTTGAACACATTTATACAGGTTCTTAGTTTTACAGTTGTTGTTGAGTTTAGCACAAGCTCGCTAGTATAAGACAATCATGGAGAATCGAGAATTTCTAACCCTGAGGTGTACTTACACAGGGTGTTCGGGCTAAATTTGACAATTTTTCTTAAGGAAAAGGAAAGTGAATATCTCATCCAAAAATTAATTTGTTGGAAAAATTAAAAAAAGTGGCGTACAGGTTATAATAATCAAAACACAAGTCAAAAAAAGAAGCATCACCCTCAGAATCTACCATGATCTTGATCTGGCACATGCAGCCTTCATAATGTCCCCAATCAGCTGGGTCTTGGTGCTAAGGGCAGTGTGGTTGGTGTCTTTCTCAACCGTGACCCTCACATAGTCCATAAGATTACAATCAGGGGAGTAAGGTGGCCAGATGTTGAAGCTGGCAAAGTCATAAAAATTATCTGACAACCACTTCTGACTCCTCCTGGAATTGTGGCAAGGAATTGAATCTTGCTGTCAAACATGGTTTTCCAGTAGCCACCCTCTCTAACCATGGTGTTAAGCAACTCCACATAACTATCTGAAATGAGCCTGAGACTCTGTTCGAAGTTTTTGGAAAATTGGTCTTCATGGTACGAGAACCGTCATATGGATTGTAGACAAGCTGTCTGTTGTTCTGCGTGTTATGCAACTGGTTTGGACAAAAAATATTTTCATCAGAAGAAACAGATGGTCCGATGGTTCAACAGAATGTTTTACCGTGTTTAGAAGATTCTCTGTTTTTTTTTTTTTTCAGACGGTTTTCTCTATTATTTTCTGTAAGAAGTTGATCTTTACATCTCTAATATGACTAGTAGCGTAGGTCCTCCTCCAAGGCCTGCTTTATGGTGGTAATTACAACATTTTTCCGTTTCCGGCGTCAAATTCTACATTCTCTTGCCTGAGTCTTCCATCACTTTCCCCTGCATTTTTTTTTTTTTTATGAATTTGGTATATGAAGTCAATCATAACCTCTGCTTGGTTCTTTCCTACATGCAACGATCTCTGCTTCAGCACTCAATTCCACGTCATTATTTTCCCGTTGTTCAAAGAGCATTGAGCAGCTGTCATGATTGCAGCATTTTGATGCCCGGCAAGAGTCATGATGATGCCCGTTACTCTTTTCCAATCTTCAGATGGCTTCCACTTGTCCATTCAGTATAACTCTGACATTGAATATACCGGTTCTCGCTCGATCACCGAAGTTAAGCAACGTTGAGCCTGGTCAGTACTCAGATGGGTGACCGCTTGGGAATACCAGGTGCTGTAAGCGTTTAGTGACGGATGTGCGTTGTGGTGCAGTGGATATCGGCTCGGAAAGAGAAATCGGTTAGCCGAGTTCGAATTTCAGTTGAATGCCCTGCATTCACTTAAGCACTGGTACCCTTGGGAAAGGTATTAATCCGTCTCTTATATAAAAACAACAATAAATTGTTGAAAGAAAAAGATATTACCAGCAATAAATAAATACAAATTTAATTGGCAATAAATGACCCGCCGAAGTTGATATGCCATAAAAACAACCAACCAACCAACCAACTGACGTCTCTAAAGCTGTAGTGAGTAGGTTTCACAATGCCGTTCACTGTTTACAAATATTCCAAACCGATCTGAAAAAAAATAAAAAGATATTAAACTCTTTTAAATTTAACCTGAACACCTAGTATTTTGAAATCTAGTTGAATTGAAGTGTTATGACAGAATAACGGATAGCGTGACCCAGAAATCTGAAGACATGTTGGAGTAAGAAAAGATGCCTCTCAAATTTCAAACTATTAAAGAATAAAAAAACAGAAAAATTGCATTAGAAACGGTGTTATGTAATATCAATATTTATCTGTATATCAGTGACGACTGGACAATTTCGTCACAGGTGAAGAGGAGGCAAAAGGGATGTTGTTATATAAAAAAATGCCGTTGATGGGACCTTTTATCAATTAAGACATTTTTAAAGGAAAGTGGAAACAAAAAGAATATTTTTACTTCAAATCCGAAAGTCAGTCAGTCAGTTAAGTGCCATACGTGAGACACGCTTGGGCGATCATGTCTCGAAAGAGACATGACTGACTGGGCAGAAGATTATCCCGCAGTAGGTTGCCATTGCTTTCTGCAGTAGACTGGTTGCCTGCCAAGGCTATAGAACCCAATCTGTCCTGTTATTTAACCCATAACTGGAGGGAAGAGACGGATTAATACCTTTCCCAAGGGTATTTGCGCGTAAGTGAATGCAATGAATTCAACTCGGAATTCGAACTCGGCTCCCCGATTTCTCGTTCCGAGCCGATATCCACTGCACCACAAGCAAATCCGAAAGAGACAGTTGAAATTTCTGGTACGCAAAATGCGAAAAGTGGGCTGACAGAATTTGACACTCACAGGATATAATTAAGACAATAAGAGCCGAGGGAAACTGTGAATAAACGGACGGCAGAAAAAGAACTGGGACGGTGGAAAAAATGCTTAGAGACAGTGTGTACAGGATGTTTTGGCGAGCTATGATCACCCACGTTCTGAAGAAGAAGAAGAAGAAGAAGAAGAAGAAGAATTCGTCTTTCTTTCCTCCCTAGTTCTCTTTTCCTTCTTCTACTCCATTTTTCTTCTTGTGGTTTGTCTCAACATATTACTCCTTCTTCTTCTTCTTCTTCTTCTTCTTCTTCTTCTTCTTCTTCTGCTGCTGCTGCTGCTGCTGCTTCTGCTGTTTTCTTCCTATCATCTTCGGTCCTGGTCATGACTTTAAACTGCGTCCGGCAGCAAGGCCTCTCTAATTGGGAGGTTGTGAGGAGCATGGAGCCACCTCTTAATTGCTGTTGTTCCCAGGTCCACCCTGATCCGCAGTGGTAGCATCTGTTAGGGTCCCAGCTATGGGCAAATAGTTGACCCCATAAACTGGGTTCAAAACACTATGAAAGTATAAAAATAGACTTTTATAGAAATATATACAAAAAATAAATTTTTACAGAAAAACATGCATTTTTGAAGGAAAAAAATTACCATAAAACTCTTTTTAAAATAGTGGAATTATTGCTATAATACATTTGTGAAGGAAAAAAATACCAAAAAAACATTTTTGAATACAAAACTAGAAAACATTTTCAGTTTTCTAAAATAAAATATATTTTCGTTAAAATCTGACCAAATCAACCTTCTCACTATCAGTCAGTTAAGTGCCATACGTGAAACACGCTTGGGCGATCATGTATAGAAAGAGACATGACTGATTAGGCAGAAGATTACCCTGCAGTAGGTTGCCATTGCTTTCTACGGTAGACTGGTTGCCAGCCAAGGCTATAGAACCCAATCTGTCCTGTTATTTAACCCATAACTGGAAGGAAGAGACGGATTAATACCTTTCCCAAGGGTATTTGCGCGTAAGTGAATGCAATGAATTCAACTGGAATTCGAACTCGGCTCCACAACGCACATCTCACTATAACTAAACATAAAAAATACCTTAAAATCCCACCTTTTTGGCATTAAATTACCCACAGAGGTGTTGATATGCCGTTAAACAAAACCCAAACTCAAACTCAAACTCTATCATCCTATAAATTCTTTACGAATTCTTCCTTTTCTTTTTCTTCTTTTTCGCCATACCTTTCTCCCTTTTCTTCTACTTCCTCTTTCCTATCATTCTTTTACTTACTCACGCCCTCCTCTTCCCTTTCCTTCTTCTCTTTCTTTTCATTTTCGAGGTCTTTCTTTCTATCATTTTTTACTTCTTTAAATCCTCCTCCTCAATTTCTTTCTTCCTTTTCTTCTCTTTTTTCTTTGTCTCTATCTACTACTCCATCTCCTTCTACATTCTCATTTCTATCATTCTTTTACTACACATCATCATCTTCCTCCTACTCTTCCTCTGCATCCTCCTTCGTTTCCTCTTCAAACTGAATATAAACACAACTCGATCAGGATAAAAGCATGTAAACTGACATTCCAGGAATACCTTTTCCTGGATAATACTCCCACGCTTCCTGAATTTTTCCCCCTAAAAATAAAACTAAAAGCTAGTACACTTATAACGTCATCCTTATTAATATCATCCCTATTAATATCCCCACTACTAATATTCATATAACGAATATATCATTGATTTTCACGCAATTATTTTGTCAACCCTTAACCTAGTTTTAATTTTAGAATTGTTTATGGTCACGAGACTCACCGACTCGTTGGAAACAAAACTCTTCAAATCTTGTCAAAAATACTTTATTAAAGAAAAACTGGATATGGTTAGTGCATAAAAATAATTTGGTTCCAAATGACCGGAAAACTAATTTGAATGTTGTATGAGAAGCTCTCCCCGTGGACAGTGTCTTTTTGCATTTTGGTTTTTTTTTTTTGCCATATTCAGGTCCTCATAAAACTAAAAAATACATAAGACACACCTAAGATGTTTATATTCTTGTAATCTACAGTAAACATTAACTACTGACGCCAAGTTTCAAATCTCTATATGTAATAGCTTTGGAGTTATGAACATCAAAAATTCGTTGAACGCTTTCGTTTCTTGAGGAAAACACAAAAAGAAATGCAGTAAAATTTCAAGATGTTTTGGTTTTAAAACTATTATAGATGAAAAAAGGATTATAGATGAAAAAAAAACCTAATATTTGGGATTTATCAAGAAATTTAATCAAGAAATATCTTTAAATTTTCCCAGATATTTTTGAGAAGGTCACCTGCGACTGTTGGTTGGTTTGAAATGGAATGACCCAGTAGTAAGTTTATCGCCTATTGACTTTGTCCTTCTGACAAAAGAATCGAGTGGTCCTGGGCATGACAATAAACTTCATCCGGCATCTTGGCCACTTATTAGGAGGTTGTGGGAAACATGAAGTCACTTCTTAATTACTGTTATTTCCAGGTCCACCCTGATCCGGGGTGGTATCTCCTGTTAGGGTCAGAGCTATGGGTAAATAGCTAACCCCCAAACTCGATTCAAAAACATTGAGAGTCTATGAAATAGACTTTTATAGTAAACATTACAGGAATACATTTTTGAAGGAAAAATACTCTAACAAAAACTACATTACAAAAATACGTTAAAGAAACCTAATCTAAAAACTTATTTCTTACAAAGAATATATACTCTATTCATACAAATCTATTGTAAAAAAAAAACTGTCGACATTAAAAACCCCCAGTGAGGTTGATATGCCGAAAATAAAACAAACCGATCTAAAAAATTGAACTCATTCATTACACTAGCGATTAATCGGTAAGAGTAGCTCTTTAACCATCACGATAAAGAAAGCGTTTTATACTTTTATGATCATTATGTATATTTTCTGTAAGGTCGTTTGTCTTAATCAGTATTGGAATGAAAGATTAAATTGCGCAAGTAACTATCACCAAATTCTTCTTTTTTATGTGCCATGTCAGGACATAGATGATCATAGCTCTCCACAACTTCTTGTCTCTTGTAGCTCATAATAAACTTTGTGTTTCTGTTATTTATACTAAGCCCTTTTCCGTCATCCAGTTTATCAAGTTCACTAAAAATATTATGCGTTGTTTTCCTCTGTCTCTCTTGTCCTCTATATGTCTCGTAAGTATCAGATTTTCCAAGCTTTCCTTCCTGAACATGTGCCCCAGAAACCTCAACTGTCTCTTGCTGATGTTAATTATGAATTTTGTTTTGTTTCCATTTTCTTCAAAACTTGGTTGTTGCTCACATGTACCGTCCAAGCAATCCTCAGTATCCTTCGGTAGAATCAAATTTCTGCTTTTTTAAAAAAAAAATCCCCCAGACAAGGCGGTACCGCCACTGGTGCGTAGGGGGCGACATAAAAGAAGAGTGAAAGTTCAAGTAGGAGAGGGAAGATAGAGACGAAACAGTTACAAGTGATGTCGAAGAAACGGCAAGAGAAGGAAAGGAATACCGGTGTGAAGACATTTGCGAGGGTAGAGTAAGAAAAGAAATGCATAGAGTGATGGGGAAAAGACGAGAGAAGGACTGGAGTCAAGTGGACAAGAGATAGGAATTGACATTGCATTTAAATTTTTATAGATTGTAGCAATTATACGGAAGTGAGTTCCTCTGGCAGGAAGTGCGAGAAAGGAAACTGATGTCGGAGAAGTGGTGGCTGCATTTGGTTGATTTAAATGTAAAAGGGTGGGACCATGTTGTCAGTTTGGTTGTACGAGTAAATTATTGTGGAGGCAGCATCAGTGAGCTAAGCTCATAGGAGCAGAAGTCATGAAAACATTTGTAGAATAGACAGAGAGAAGCCACATCCCGCCAGTGAGAAAGTGGCTGGAGTCGAGCTGTCAGCTCGGAACCGATCATTTTACAGATTCTCCTTTGGAGCCTGTCGAGAACTCTGAGATGAATAGCAAAGGCGCCCGATCAGATATAACAACAATATTCAATGCACAGTCGGATGGTTGATTTGTATATGTGCAAGATGAACTCAGGCGAGAAAAGCTTCCTGGCCCGACACAGTGACCCAGCCTTCCTAGCAGCCGATTTAGCTGCTTTAAGTCTCATCTTCATTTTACACAAGGACAGATATCACGTAGCAATTAACCTTGTTTCTGGTGAATTTCTTTCTAGTTCTTTGTAAACTGCTTACCTTTTGGAATTCTTTCTTAGCTATCTTAATGCGCCTTCGAATTTCAGTGTCACACTTTCCGTCCTCTGTTAAAACACTTCCCAGATATTTAAATTTCAGTACTTGTCTCAATTTGATATCTCCAGTTTGTAATTCGCACTTCGCCTTTTGACAACAACCATGCATTCTGTTTTATTTTAGATGATGTTTAATCTTTTATTCTCGCTTTTATTTACTACATTCTGTAGAAATTTCTGTAGTTTTCTTTCCTTTTTCTTCTATAGACACAGTGTTATTTGCACTTCGAGTTCATGCCTTTTGACAACAACCATGCATTCTGTTTTATTTTAGTTGATGTTTAATCTTTTATTTTCGCTTTTCTTCACTACATTCTGTAGAAGTTTTTGTAGTTTTCTTTCCTTTTTCTTCTATAGACACTGTTATCTGCATACATTATGTTGTTAAGATTGTAGCAGCTAATAATGGACCCTGGTAGAAATTTTAGTTCTCTCAGAATCGTCTTAATTTTCTTGCTGGTAGCTTCGCTTGCACGACCTTCTATCCATCATTTCAGGGAATTAGTTGTGTTACAACATTTTGATTCTTACAGGTTAAAAAAAATATTAGTTTCTTCATGACTCTCTACAACCTCTTGTCACTTCTAGCTCTTCATAAACTTTGTCTTTCTGTTGTTTCTCCTAAGCCCTATTCTGTCATTTATTTACTCAAACTCACTCAGTATGCTATGCGTTGTTTTCCTCTGCCTCACTTGCGTTCAATCTGTCCTGTGTGTATCAAATTTTCTAAGCTCTCTTTCTTCATTATATACCCAAGAAAACTGTCTTTTTCTGATGTTAATCGTGTTCCCTTTTTGGTTCTCTAAAACCTTGTCGTTGCTCACATATTCTGTTCATGGTATACTCAACATTCGTAAGTTTGAATCAACGAACGCCAGAGCGCCTGTTAAAGGAATGCCTGATTCCTCATTCTTTATAACAACAAAATGTCATTTTAAAAGATAAAGAAAAAAGAAAAAAATGCCTCCACACATATTGTTCTTCTTCTTTCGCGTGCCGTATCCCTTCAGGAAGCAAGCGGTCATGGCCCTTTACATCTTCCTGCCCCTTTTAGCTCTTACTACGTTCTGTCTTTCTGTTATTGCTTCAAGTCCTATCTGCCATCCATTTGCTCAGGCCATTTATATATGTAAGGCGGTACTTTCTTCTCTCTTTTTCTTAGTCTATCCTGTGAGTATTTGATTTTCCAAGCCTGCATTCTTCATTATGTGTCGCACAAATTAAGTACAAGTTTCCTTTTTGTTTTCATTCTCACCCAAATTTCCTTGCTCAGCGTATGATACCGTCAGCATCCTTTTGGAAAACCACATTTCTGTTGCTTCAAGTCTGTTCTTCATCTTTGAGACGATTGCCCAATACTCACTGCCATACAGGAGGACAGATAGCACGTAACAGTTTAGTTTTCATATGCCGTGTCCCCTCAGGACGTAGGTGATCATGACTCTCTACAACCTCCTGTCACTTCTAGTTCTTCATAAACTTTGTCTTTCTGCTGTTTCTCCTAAGCCCTATTTTGTCATTTATTTACTCAAGCTTACTAAGTATGCTATGCGTTGTTTTCCTCTGTCCCCTTTGCGTTTAATCTGTCCTGTGTGTACCAAATTTTCCAAACTCTCTTTCCTCATAATATACCCAAGAGAACTCAACTGTCTTTTCCTGGTGTTAATCATGTTTCCTTTTTGTTTCTCTAAAACCTTGTCGTTGCTCACATATTTTGTTCATGCTATACTCAGCCTTTGTCTGTAAAACCACATTTCTCTTGCTTCAAGTCTCTTCTTCATCTTTGAGACGATTGCCCAATACTCACTGCCATACAGAAGGACAGATAGCACGCAACAGTTTAGTACTCTTCTCGTTGTTGCTAACGAAGTTTTTCTATTTTCATGATCGCTTATTCTGCTTAGCTTTTGAAATTCTTTCTTGACTATCTTAATGTGCTTTCGGAGTTCAGTTAAAACACTTCCCAGATATTTAAATTGTTCTACTTCTAATTAACATGTAATAAGCTACATGATGAACTCTTTGGTGTTACTAATATTTTCTCTAACTCTGTGCGTATGAAGATATGTTGAATTCGATGTTTTAAGTAACAAAAAAAAACGTAAATCTGATAACATCTTTATTTTTTGGTGCATCAGATCGAATCTTAGTGGCAAGTCACTTTTTTTTCTAGTTCTTAGTATTCTGCTTAACTTTTTGAATTCTTTCTTGACTATCTTAATGTTCCTTCGGTTTTCAGTGTCACACTTTCCGTCCTCTGTTAAAACACTTCCCAGATATTTAAATTTCTACACTTGTTTCATTTTGGTATCTCTGATTTGCAATTCGTACTTTGGGTTCATGCCTTTTGACAACAACCATGCATTCTGTCTTCTTGCAATTGATAGTTAGTCTTTTATTCTCGCTTTCATTCACTACATTCTCTAGGAGATTTGTAACTTTCTTTCTGCGTTTGTTATGAACACCATGTTCCAAATAACAATTTAAATAATCAGTGTATTTGGAAATTCATCTAGCAGGGGATTATATCGGGAGCAATATTTAACCTTTGTACACGAAAAAAAAAGGTGTATTAAAGGAGAATTATTCTCTGAGACATCGCTATTACATTTATACTTTATACTTCCGCGGAAATATTGTTTTTAAAAGGGATGATTCAAGACCTCCTACAGAAGGTGGATGAAGAGAGTGACAAGAAAGGACTACAAATAAATTGCAAAAAAAAAAAAAAAAACGAATACATGGTCATCAGTAAAAAGGGCAGCCCAATATGCCAAATACAGGTCGGGTATACTAGAATCAAGCAGGTACAAAAATGTAAATACCTGGTAAGTGTTCTAACAGAAGACGGAAAGTGCGATACAGAGATCCGAAGGCAAATTGGCATGGCGAAGGAAACATTCCAGAAGTTGAGTAAAATATTAAAAAACGGCAATTTCGCTAGAAACAAAGAGGAGAGTGCTGGATTGCTATGTGTTGTTAGTTCTTCGATATGGTAGTGAATGTTGGACAATATCATCAAAGATGAAGGAAAAACCTGAAGCAACTGAAATGTGGTTCTACAAAAGGATACTGTGAATATCATGGATCGAGCATGTGAAATGATGAGGTCTTGGAAATGATGGAAACGAAAAGGAAATTAATGCTGGGCATCAAAAAGAGACAGCTGAAGTTCTTGTTACCTGCAATGAGGAAGGAGGGCTTGGAGAATCTGATACTAACAGGCCAGATAGAGGGAAAAAGACACAGGGGAAAGCAACGGATAACATATTTGAAGGACCTAATCAGGTGGGTGATGGAACGAGGGTTGCATGGAGTAACAGGAGAAAGCGTGCTAAGAGCCACCAGGGATAGGGAGACGTGGAAAGCCATGATCGCCTACGTCTTGATTGGACAGGGCACATAGAAGAAGAAGAAGAAGAAGAAGAAGAAGAAGAAGAAGAAGAAGAAGAAGAAGAAGAATTTTGCGCGTTGTGGTGCAGTGGATATAGGCTCGAGCCGAGAAATCTGAGAGAAATTCGATTTAGACATTTTCATTATTCTCGACGAATGGCAGCAAATATATCAAATACTGTTTGTCTATTAGATTGCTTATTTACAAGAATCATTTTTTTATAAAATAACGTGAACCAACTAAAATAAAAATAATATTCTTTACCATTTTACAAAGAAATATGAAAATAAAATTTTTATTCATTGATTTATAAGAAAATTTAACTAAACACATGACGAAGAGTCACCGACTAAAATAGGTTGAGGGCATCTCTTCCTCTGAACCAGTATTCTTTTAATTATAGACTTTAGTCGAGACCACAAATCCTCAATATTTTGAATGTGCATTTCTTTATTCATTGTATAGAGAATGTCTTACTTGTGCATAATTACAGAATATCTGTCATTTTTTACCGAAAATTTTGCATTGGTGTTGGCATTGATAAGTTTTTAATTTTTTTTATAAATTTCTAATAAAATATTTTCAAATTTCTTTTTTTTTTATAAAATAGTAAATAATAGATCTTTATAAAAGTTGAATAATAAATATATAAATAGTAAGTATTGTACTCGGTTCACATATATTTTATAATGTTGTAAATTAAAATTTCAGAAGGAATAATAAAACAGTGTAATAGCCATGTCAAGGGAATAACCGCCATTTTGACAAACCGTTTTTGCTTTTATGCCGATTCGAAAATTAAATATTATAACATCTGTATTATATGTGTCGTCAGTTTAACAAATCGTGCCATAAATTTAATAGATTTTCAAGCTTACTGCAAATCAGAATTTACTTAACCCTCTAGGGCCATTCGTATCATATTTGATACAGTATTTCCCTATAAGGAAACATTTAGTATTTCCCTATAAGGAAACATTTGGTATTCATTGACTGAGCAGTTAGTACTGCTTTCATTTGAAATTTATAAAATATTTCTCTTAAAAAAATTTCAGGAAAATATTTCTTTCAAGGCTTGTTTTCATACTGTATCAAATATGATACGAATGGCCCTAGAGGGTTAATAACATAATATGATTAAGGCTTCTACTTGTCATAAAGTGGGGGATCAGTTCTATATTGTTATGAAGTAATAAACAGATCCCCCACTAATATGATACGAATGGCCCTAGAGGGTTAATGTATTGCTTAAATGAGCATATCCCATAAGAGCGTTAAGAACATTTTGCACAATGAACTTGACATGACGAAGCGGGCGCCATGTCTTCTGACATCTGAAACCACGTCACGTCGGTGATAAAATGACTGAAGTTGTGATGCTTAATCAGGACCAATTACATTACAAATCCTTCTTTGGATTTTGTCGAGAACTGCGAGATGAATAGCAGAAGCACCCGACCAGATATAGCAACAGTATTAAATGCACGGATGAATGGTAGACTTATAAATGTGCAAGATAAATTCTAAAGAGATAAGAACTTTCTAGCAGTAGATGCAGCTATACATTTCATGTAGTCGTTCCATTTTAAGTCGGCTGAAAACGTGAGACCGAGGCGCAATGTGTTGCTCTAAGGAGACGAGTATCAGGCATGATAATGGCGGACAGGAAAGTTTCTCTCTGGTGGTTAAAGAAGAGTAGTTATTGTTAGTATCATCTAGTGGCCATGAGTTCGATCTTTCGACTTGGTAGTGAGAATACCTTGGACTTGGTAGTGAGAGTACCAAAAAAATCCAACATGAAAGAACAATAATTGATTTCACAGGATATTTCGCAATAATCAACGAGATAATCCACATCAGCCAATTTATGAACTTCTGATGATGACCAGAGGGTACTTGGTCGAAATTATGTGTCTATTATAACATCTATATCAACCAAGATGAGAACAAAAGTTCGAAATAATTCCAAGATTATTGAAAATTACTCATCTCAGAATTAAATACAAATTATGATAAGTGGCACGAACCCACTAACATAATCCACTTGTCAAAATCCATCTGACACTGAATATAAAAGGCTCCAAAAATACACCACTAAATTCCTACGGTTGGTTATATATGTGTTAGTATCATCTAGTGGTCATGAGTTCGATCTTTCGACTTGGTAGTGAGGGTACCTTGGACTTGGTAGTGAGAGTACAAAAAAATTCAACATGAAAGAACAGTAATTGATTTCACAGAATATTTCGCTATAATCAACGAGATAATCCATATCAGCCAATCTATGGACACCTGAAGATGACCAGAGGGTACTTGGTCGAAACGTTGTGTCTATTATAACGTCTATATCAACCAAGATGAGAACAAAAATTTGAAATAATTCCCAGAGTAGATAGTTTGTATTAAAACTAAATACTGTTTGCAAAATTAAAAGAAGGACATGTTCATTATGGAAGCAGACTGTTTAAATATATTTAAATATTTAGGTCTTGTTTCAAGTACACTTATATAATACAACCCTACATCCGGGTGTGTGACTAAACATTTTGGATATATATTCCTAGGGACAGATCCGGAGCTAAAGAAGAACAACTGTTTTGGGGCATTCAAATTTACAACCTATTTCCTGCACTAGTTAACCACTGATTGGAGGATTGTTTCTAAATCGGCAGCTAGGTTTATTTTGTCAGCCTTGGCAGATTTTCTTTTGAGACGGGAGTAAATGGTGGTGTCATCTGCCTACTTGAGAACTGATGTGTTGATGTGAAAGGATCTGGATGCTTGCCCGTTCAAAACGACCTTGATTTCATGGATTGATAGGAACGATTTGATTAAATTAAAGAGTTGTTCAGTAATAACATAGCCCTGGAGCTTGCGCAGAAGGCCAGCGTACCAAACCCTATCAAACGTTTTCGAGATATCTAAACCCACAGCTCGAGCTTCACCATTATTATCATTAATAATACATTACTGTAATGTGATAGATACCGACTTGGCAGACCGCCTGCAATCTCTCTCCCACCGGCGCGACGTGGCTTCCCTGTGTCTCTTCTATAAATACTTTCACGGCTTCTGCTCCGATGAACTTAGATCACTGGTGCCCCCTAAATACGAATTTGCACGAGATACTAGATTAGCAACTAGATCCCACCCTTTTACAGTGAAACCGACAAAATGCAACCGCAACTTCTACTCCAACAGTTTCTTTTCTCGCACTTCCCGACTGTGGAATTCCCTTCCACACGATTTCTTCCCCGATGGCTACAATCTCCAGGAGTTTAAATGTAAGGTCAATAGACACCTCCTAACACACTAATCTGCTCCAATTTCTATCAAACACTCTTCCCATCTACCCAACCCTCATCCTCGGTATCCTTACTCATCTGTCACCTTCCTCCTGACATTCCCTATGTCTAACTACTCCTTCTCTTTACCTTCCCCTATGTAGCCCCATGCGCAATAGTGGCAGTGGAATGCCTTGCTTGGGGTGAAATTATTAAAAAAAAAATTAGTCTAGTATAAATATTTGTTTAACTGTTTTTACATACTACCTCACATGGGACACTGATCAAAAAAGTAAATTCCTCAGCTGATCCTCATCTAACCTGCATTGAATTTGCCTGGTGTCTTCAACGAACTTCTTCTTAGATAGTACCTACTGATCCGTTTTTTTTTTTTTTTTCAATTTTCAGCGTTTATTCTTAAAATATCACATATTCTTCTCTATCATTTAAATATTACAACCCATTTTAAAGCTTCTTAATCATGATATGGCTGTCAATTTAAAATTTCTAAATTCTACTAAATGGCTACTGTTTATTTGCATTTGCGTAGAACAAAGCGGCTTCATCTTAACTGCGCAGATAGGTGTTGCCATAATTTAGCAAATGGACCTTTAGATTCCAATAAGTATTTATTGTTATATATCAATAAAAAATGAACTTGCTAATAAAGTGAGATGCAGTGTAAACTTCCATTAAGGCTCTTTTGATGAAAAATTAATAGGAACCAAATTGATTTCATTCTTTCGAATTCGCAATTCACGTCCCTTTGTCTCGCTCATTCCCATGAGTCTCTGCTCTGGCATTGCAGTTTCTTCTGTATTGCTGCTGATTTGCATTTTGCATTCTTTATGGTCTTTTGAAAGCAAGCAACACCTTTTTATACTTTCAACATGATGTGACATGTATTCATTCTTTTATTTCAGAGATATTAGTTTCTATTATTAATTGGATCTTAACAAGATCGTCAATTTTAACAATACTTTCCACTCGATTAGCGACGTTAAGTCGCAAACAAAAAAAGATCACAAAGCGATTACCATACCTACCAGGAATCACAATGAAAAAGTAAAAAAAAAAAAGAAAAAAATTACAGTCCTCATTATTCACAGCTTCGTTTATTGCAGTTACAATTACCCACCTTTAGAAAGGAATACTTCGTAAGTTTTTCTTTTTTTTTAAATTTTTGTTTTTAATCGGTTTAACCCCATGCAATGCAATAAAGCCACTAAGACAAAACGGGTTACTGGACGATGAAGAATTACTAATAGAAACATCTAAACTTATTTATAAATGGAACTTTGTCTGTGTGTGTGTGTGTGTGTGTGTGTGTGTGTGTGTGTGTGTGTGTGTGTGTGTGTTACCTATAGACTCCGAAACGGCTGAACCGATTTTCTTGAAAAATTACACAGTTGTACTATAAGCGTCTGCGAGTGTTCTTAGCTGGGTTTTGTGTCGAGGTACCCCCGATAAATATCGAAAATCGATAATCGAAAAAATCGGGTTATAAAAGTAGTGGTCCGATTTTAATCAAATTTGATACACTCATAGACAAAGACATAAGAAACGATAAGTTTCAAGGTTGCAGTTCGTACAATAGTGCATAAAATCGATAATATATATATATATATATATATATATATAAAAGGCAAGATGTTTGTGTGTGTGTCTGTTTATCTGCCTGTATGTCTGTATTTTTTCAGCCTTTTTATTTTAGTTTTTGCTTTGGGTTTGGCTCTAAGTAGGTATAATTGTAGTTCTTAGTCTCAGCCATGATGTCATTTACTCAGATAACTTATTTAGCCTTCAAAATTCAGTTTACAACGAAAAACTTATTTGATATCGCTACCAGGAAATCAAAATTTGACTTACATCCATTCATTTTTCTTTCAGTCTACGGTTTCGCTTTAACTGGAAACAACTATTGCTTTTTAATCTTTCGTACCAACGTCCAAAGAGTCTGAGCTCCAAGACCATGGATTAGTTTTAAAGCTTTTATTACACCCGAGCAACGCCGGGCTATACTGCTAGTTACTAATGAGTGGGAAGAGAAAAAAGTAATCAGGAAGATAGTAGCTTACTATTGACACTGTATTTAAATTCTTAAAGTTGTCCAGAACCGGAAAGCGTCCCACAAGCAAGAATTGCGAGAAAAGTAAATGTTAGAAATTTACGAGTACATCTATTCAGCTTTACTAAAACTTGGTGAGATCTTAACGTGCTTTAATTTTAAAAAAATACGTATCATAGCAAAGAGGTTATCCGAACAATTACCATGAAAGTATTTATAGAAAGACACAGAGAGTCATACTTACTGCCGTGGGAAAGTAACTGAAGCCGAGTCGCCAGATCAGGATCCATAATATTGCTGATTCTTCTTTGGATTTATCAAAGGTTACAAGGTAAATTGCAGGGGCAGCGGACGATATGTAGCAGCAACATTCTAAACATGGACGAATAGAGATCCAGGAGACAAATTGTCTTGCAAAACAGAGTGAACTAACAATTAACCTAGCAACAGATTCAATGTTGTTTTTGCACTTCATGTCAGCTGGGAACGTTGAGCGATAAGATTTTTGTTTCTGTTTTTAGTAGTTTTACCGATAAAAGGTATTCTGGGGCAAGCAGTTTTTATGGTAAAGTGCTTGATATCGGGGTGAAGATAGAGCGTTGATAGTTTTAGTGGAAATTTGTCACTTTAAATAAACAGGAACATGCCGACTTTGAAATTTCGTAAAGACACTATTAAGATGCCTTCACTCATCGGGACATGATTTCTTGCTGTTGAGTCACAGTTTTTTTTGTTTTTTTTCCTATTTATAAGGAGTTTGAAATTCGTGGGATTCATCTCGTTTGCGATTGGCTGGTTTTCTTTGACTCTTTCTTTTTTTATCTTTTTATTTTATTGTGAAAGTGTTTTATTTCTTTTTAATGTTTTTTAATTGCTTTTATAATATACGTGTGAGCGGATTTCCACTTTATTGTTTCACATCGAATAAGTGTCCGCTTAATGCCTTTTTTTAGTTGGTTTCTTCGTGTACTTTAGGTTGATCTCTTTTTGTTGTATTGACCTTGTTTATTGACTTAACCTTTATTCTTACCGTGTTGGTGTGTTTGATGTTATAAGAGTCTTTTTCTTAAGTCTTGGTTGGATGTTTGTGTTCTTGTGTGTTTTTGTTTTTTTGGTTTTTGTATGTGGGCAATTTTTCGCTTGGAGGTTGTTATATTATTTTCCGTTTTTTATTTTGGTTGAGGTTTTGAATATTTATATTTTATCTGTACATTTTGTTTTTGTTGTTATTTATTGTTATTTTTGTAGCAAAGTAGATATTTGTTCGCATGTCTACATTTTACCATTATCTCGTTACTTTTATTTAATATTTTTCTTATTCTGCTATTATATTTGGTCTATATTTGATCCTAACTTATGTATGTATAAACTGGCATAGGGAAGGTATTTTTTAAATAGTGAGCAGAAACTTCCCCAAGTCCATTGAACTGCATATGACCTTTAATTAAAAAGACTGTGAAGTTGAGTAACAGCTGCACCAGTAACTTGGATAAAGCTATAAAAAAGCAAATACATATATTTATGTTTCGTCAAAGACGACTTACAAGGCACAATATTTAAGCTGTTATTTAACTTTTCTCGTGTTCGTACAAGTGTTTTCTCTTCTGGAAACAAAGTGTGCAAAAACCGCCCAAAAGTTCTACATATCCGAGCGTTTCGTACATTCTTTAGGACATTATCAAGGGCATTTTTTATTTTTAATTATATGGGTATTTATGTTTTATTTCTTCTATACATAGCCCAAATTACTGACTGTGTATGGAAAATAATATATTTCTTTAACATTAGACACATATATAAAAAACATAACATAAAACATATTTAAAAACATATTTAATTAAAAATAAAATAAAATACAAATGTCTGAGCGTGTATGCGTGTATGGGTGTGTTTTGTGTGTGAGTGTGTGTGGGTGGGTTCGTGTGTGTGTGCGTCTGGCGGAAATTACTCTGTTATAGCGGTCAAATATCTTGTTAACTGTTCTGCGGTATTGGCAGCTTTTTCAGTGCGAAAGAAAACGTAGAACACACACACACACACACATACACACACACACACAGATATATATATATATATATATATATATATATATATATATATATATATACCAAGTATAGAATAGGTGTGGATGGAATAAATTTTAGTATCCAAAGGAACACTTTTCTTAAAACAATGCTCAATACAAAGGAAAACAAATGATATTTATTTAGAATTTATAACGTAAATATGTTATAATATCATTACAAAATAGCTATTTTGGTTCAACACTACCTGTGTTTTAAAACGTGATCATGTTTATTACAAGTTGAAGATTTTTAAAAGGTTCAAAACTAGCCAAACCCCCTTAATCAGGGAAGCATTGTTACATAGACAGTGTGAACCAATCAAAATAAAGTAACTTCTAATACGAAGAATATGAGAACAAACTCTAAAAACAATTTATTGGGACAATAATATTAATATTTGATTAAAATAGAGATCAGCATTATTAATCGACTATTAGCTTCACTTTAGTTTATTGCGAATTTCAAATTCTAAGTTTAACAAAGCATTTGATTTAGATTCTTATAAAGTTATTCAGATATTAAACGAGGAAAAGATATGGACTCACACATATACATAATCTATAGATATCCACATATAGACAAATAGACGAGTACATACACATGCAAACATATATATATAGTGTATCAAGGCACAGATAATTTTCTAAACATATATTTTAAATATAACAGAAAATGAATGTCTATTATGTTTACTCATGAGCAGTTTTAAACATCGCATTTTGGCTTTACTTTCTGGTGAAAATATAGACAGAATTGTCCAACATTTGGATTTTTTTATGATGGTTCTTTCTTGGTGTTGGGATCATTTAATGCTGCGGCATCATGTAACTTAAATTTAAGGTATCGAGGCAGCAGATAATTTTCTAAAAATATTGTTAAATATAACAGACTATGGATATCTGTTATGTTTAATCATGAGCAGTTTTAAACATCGTATTTTGGCTTCATTTGCAAATAAAGACAAACATTTTCACCTGAAATTCAAGCCAAAATAACATGTTTAGAACTGCTCATGATTAAACATGATAGACGTTTATATTTAAAAATATACGTTTAGAATATATATATATATATATATATATATATATATATATACATTAAAATTTTTAACGCAGCAAATTTTCTTTTAGGTATGTAAGATTAAATAAATTGCAAATATTGTGTCTGCTTATTTTTACGGGTAATCTTTCGCGTATTTAATTGAAAGATGTCAAAAATGAGCTGTAACGTTGACAGATGTTATTATCATTCATTTTTCAATGTACCCAAGTACTTTCAATCTCTCTCCAAGATCATCTTCAGGGGTGTGTTGCTAAAAATTACTGTAATTTTTTTTCTAATTCAAATATAACGGTTGACAAATTGCTAGCGTTCATTAGAACGTGAAAATTATCCAAACGGATTTTTTTATGTCGTGGTCATGCACGTGTTAAAGCATGAACAAACTGTTCTTTTTACAAACATTTTAGAATATTACTACAGTATTCATAGCTGATTTTATTAATTGACGGCTTAAGTGTTTTTTTTAAGTCAGAAATTAACGAAATTTAATACTTTTTGTAAAACAGGTCTGCCAATGTGATTCGTTTTGCGAACAGATTTTGTTGTCAAACATGCTTCTCTTCTTTAGAAATGGAAATAATAATAATAATAATAATAATAATAATAATAATAATAATAATAATAAAGCATACATAGAAACAACAAACGACTGATACAATTACTCAAACAACATGAAAACTGAAAGAAAAAATATTCAATAATGAAAGAAGGCAATAAATACAAACAAGACTTACAGTTAGTAGATTCTGTAGAAAAACAAACAAGAGACCAAGAACCAACTGTTGCGGCAAAAACATGAAAAAGAAAGCCAACGATAAGCTCTTGAACAGATGAAACAACGCTGACATGACAAACTTCTGCATGGCCAATATCCAGAACATGCCAATAAACCCAATGTTGATAAAGTTAATATTCATCGATAGTTATGTGCATCTGAATTAAAGTCTGCAACTGAAGGCTTTATTTTTGCAGCGCAAGACCGAAGTTTTTTCACTAGAAACTTACAGGCAAATATTATACATAATAATGTGGATCCAAAATGCAGGTTCTGTGAGAAATAGCAAGAAACAATAGACCATCTAATCTCAGGATGTTGTGCACTTGCCCCAAATGAATCTAAAGATCGTCACGATGGAGTGGGCCAATATTTACAATGGACAATGTGCAAATACTATGGAAAATCTGTAAACAAACACTGGTATGAGCATCTCCCAGCGCCAGTTATAGAAATAGAAGATGTTACCATCCTATAGGATTACACTATCTACACAGACAGGAAAATTGAAGCAAATAGGCCGGTCATTACTGTTAAAACCAAGAAGAAAAAACTTACCTATTAATTGATATGGCTTGTCTAGCGGATTGTAACATAGCAACCAAGGAACACGAAAAACTATCAAAATATAGAGACCTATAAATTGAAATAGAAAAATGTGTAAATTGAAAACAAGAATCATAACAGTCAGAGTGAGTGCACTTGGAATGATAAAAAATGGAACAAAACAAGAACTTCATCTATGTAACGCTAGCGATGAAATGGAGCCATAACAACACACCATGACCTGCCTTAGGTCTTCTCGCAGACTTGGTAGGTAGTGCGACCATAACAACAAATTCTTCAGTAATCCTCTATCTCGAGGGACACTTAGGCCTTTTATAGAGTGAAAATTAGTAAAAAAGAATAAAAATATACCGTATAAACTCGTGTATATATAGTTTCTCCCCTGACTTTTTGCATGAATTTTAACTCCTCCAGGTAAAAATTACCTGTGTATAGTGCAATCGATCACCGAAAATATATGCTTTTAGCTTCTTCAAAAAAAAAAAAACTATATATAGTGAAACCTCCTATTTTATAGGTAAGAAAAATAATAATAAAAACATCTCACTTTATTCGAGTATATTCCCTCCAGTTATGGGTTAAATAATAGGACAGATTGGGTTCTATAGCAGTAACAGTAATTTAAGCTAATAACTACTTCTGGGGCTGAGAAACAAAAAATAACAAATCTAAGGTTCCATTCCTAAAGCAGAACCTCCCCATTGCACTCAGAAGAGCAATAGTAAAAATAATCAAACAAATTACGAAAGACCTGTCACACGATCTTAACTCATCTGTGCAATCCCGTATAAATGATTTCTGTATAGTATTTGACCTTATTTAAAGAGCCAACGCTTATGAAGATATCTCTTCATCTACTGGAGTCCATGAGGCAGTGTTGCCCAAAGTCTTTAGATGAAATATTGATATGATTCTATGGATTGGTAATTTCCCCTTTTCTCTTGTGATCTTTGTCCGTAGTATATTACACTTGGTAAACATGAAATGTGAGATTCGCTCGGAATTTTTTCCTAACGTTTGCAACGCTGATCTTTCGATTTCTGTGTGCCGGGGACGTGAACGACCATTGCTCTCCACTACTTCCTATATTTTGCATCTCTTAGTGAGGCTTGTCAAATTCCCCAAGCCCTCTTTCCTTCTTATGTGGCGTAGAAATTTCAAATGTCTCTTTCTAAGTCTTCTTCGTTTCCGTATTTCTTAAGATTAGCATCCTTCCTTATTTCTAAAAATTCTTAGCATCATTCTTTTGAACCCAATTTCTGTTACTTCAAGTTTCTTCGTTATCAGTGAGGTGATTGCGCAGCATTCATTGCCACATAAGAGGACCGGTATTACATAACAGTTCATCACACTTTTGTTTCTAACAATATTTTCCTGTTTCTTAATACTTCGCTTAGCTTTTGGTAGGCAACTTATTGCATAGCAACTTCGGATTTCGGTGTCACATTTTCCGTCCTCTATTCAAACGTTTTCCAGGTAGTTGATTTCCTAAGCGCCGCTTACATGTGGCACAAGACCGAAAGTATGGTGTACCTAGTGAGGATCGAACTCACTACTCAGTGGTAATAGGTTCTAGTAAGACAGGCATGCTAACCATTACACCACGCCAAGGTGTAATATTTCGTACTGTATTTTGGTGTCACCAATTCGTAGTTCACATCGTAGACTGTTCATATTGATGTCAGTTAGTTAAGTGCCATACGTGATACACGCATTGGGCGATCATGTCTAGAAATAAACATGACTGACTGGGCAGAAGATTATTTTACAGTGGGTTGCCATTGTTTTCTGCGGTAGACTGGCTGCCAGCTAAGGCTATAGAACCCAATCTGTCCTGTTATTTGACTCATAGCTAGAGGGAGAAGCGATGTATTATATTATTATTTAGTAATTAGTGGGGGATCAGTTTATTACTTTTTAACAATAGAAAACCGATCCCCTACTTTATGACCAGTATAAGCTCAAATCATGATTCCAACTATTATATTCAGTCAGTCAGTTAAGTGCCATACGTGATACACGCTTGGGCGATCAAGTCCCGAAAGAGACATGACCGACTGGGCAGAAGATTATCCCGCAGTAGGTTGCCATTAATTTCTGAGGTAGACTAGTTGCCAGCCAAGGCTATACAACTCAAGCTGTCTTGTTATTCATAACTGGAAAGAATAGACGAATTAATACAGTTTCCAAGGGTATTTGCGCGTAAGTGAATGCAAGGAATTCAACTGGAATTCGAACTCGGCTCCCCGATTTCTCGCTCCTGATGTAATTGTAATAATTGCTTGTCTTTACTACCCTCTCTAGTTGTTCCTGTCGGTTTCTTTTCTGCTATCATAAATCTGTCATTTGCATGACTTGTGCGTAGAGTAACCAACAACCTTGATAAGGGGACAATAATCCAATTAAAAAAATTCGAATACACTAAGTATCTTTGCCGTTTGGATAATTTGAAATGTTTACAGTGGTAAAAATTGAAAAAAAAAACGAATATTTATGAAACAAGCAATTTTCCTCCAAGCGCTTTTGAAGCTTACCGTATGCAACACACACCTGACGATGGCCTGAGAATAGACCAGTCCAAACGTTATCGAAGCAACAAAAGCAATGAAACTATTTCACATAGTTCAATTAAGTCAGTTAAGTGCCATGCGTGATACAGGCTTGGGCGATCATGTCTCGAAAGAGACATGACTGACTGGGCAGAAGATTGCCATTGCTTTCTACGGTAGACTGGTTGCCAACCAAAGCTATAGAACCCAATGTGTTCTATTATTTAATCCATAACTGGAGGGAAGAGACGGATTAATATCTTTCCCAAGGGTATTTGCGCGTATATGATTGCAAGGAATTCAACTGGAATTCGAATGCGGTTCTCCGATTTCTGGTTCCGAGTCGATAGCCACTGCACCACAACGCACATTACTAATGTTAAACTATTATGACAAAACAAAGAATAAAATCAATTATTTAACCACCACTAAATAAAAAACAGACTAAAAAAGGATTAAACTTACTTAGATACTACATAATAATAATAATAATAATAATAATAGTAACCCAGTAGAATAGAGATATACTGGTAGTATAACATATAGTAAAGAAAAATAAAACATCAGTCTTCTTGTCTTATGGCGCCACGTATGCCTTCAAAACTTAATGTATGTCTCAGATTACATTTTACTTTATATAATTAAAGAGCATTTCTAACTTGCTCAGTCAGTTAAACGCCATACGTGATACACGCCTTGGGCGATCATGTCTCGAAAGAGACATGACTGACTGGGCAGAAGATTATCCCGCAGTAGGTTGCCATTACTTTCTGTGGTAGACTGGTTGTGAACCAAGGCTACAGAACCCAATCTGTCATATTATTTAACCCATAGCTTGAGGGAAGAGACTGATTAATATCTTTCCCAAGTGTATTTGCGCGTAAGTGAATGGAAAGAATTCAACTGGGGTTCGAACTCGGCTCCCCGATTACTCGTTCCACTGTACCATAACGTACATGCGCTGCTCTAGCTATAATCCTTTGTCAAAACATTACTACAATTTAGTGGCATCTCATCCAGCGTGAGTTTTTTCTGTCAATTACCATCCAGGCTTTGCACAAATGTATCTGGTCTGCGGAAGGAAAACTTTGTATTCCAAACCGCGACGAAGGCAACCACTATCTTTCCCAAGAAATAGTAATTTTCAGATGATAAAGAAAAGGAATCTGTGGAGAGCTATGATTGCATATGTCCTGAAGGGATTTGACATTAAGAAAAAAAGCGAAAATACAAAAGTAATATGAGAGATTGTTTGTACAGTTAACGACTAAGATTTAACTGTTTACAGAGTCACATGTGCTCGGCATCTTTGACAGCCGACAAAACAAAGCGATGAGATAGTATCGTTGGACTAGTTGTTAAACGTTAGAGCAAAGACAGCAAAAAAGTGAGCATATTTAACCGGTTTTTAGAAGCTGTGAACCTGTTAAACATCGCTTTAAAAATTCATATAATCGACGCTCCTATCGTTGAAGGTATTTGTTGGGCTGGTAATTAGAACAGGAAAGGCAATGACTTAATGGGAAAAGGTTTTGTCAAGTTCAAATTTGATTAAATTCCTTTTTTTGAATCAGATAGTGAAAACGCTAAACCGACGTTATTACACAAGAAGAATTCTTTTGTACTCGGATATCTTCTGGTAGAGAAAATGAAATGATCCGTAAGTTATATGCTCACAGTTTCTTTACTTTGCACTTCGCGCTCATGGAGATCTCTTCCTGTTCTTTCCGGTCAATTTTGATCTTCAAATATAAGTGCAACTTTAATTGTTATTTACTGGTTACTTCCATTGTTTTTGCTCCTTCATAGTGTTTTCTTTAATTCTTTTACACCACGTAACCTTTTTACGTCTTAGTAGATTTATTGCCTTGCTTGGGGTAAACTCGATTAAACAAAAACCCTCAGATGGTTTCGATTTGAAATTCAGGTTACTAAATAAAACAATCATCACAAAACCGAGAATAGAACCACAGAAAAATGTACCATATTCCCTTATTTCAACATTGATGTCAGGTAAAGCTATAATTGATACCAATACCATGTAGCCAAATACTATCAATCGAAAGATCAGTACGACTAAACTGGTTCTCCCAACAGGCTTTCTTGATCCATAATCAAAAATCGATAAATATGTCGAAAGCATTTGACAGGGGTTTTCAAGCTCTAAGAACACACTACTTAAGTCTTCGTAAGGATTGGATTTGTTGGGATTGTTTGTTTTACGATATATCAACCTCAGTGGGATATTTAATGCCGACAAGATTTTTACAATAGATTTGTATGAATAGAATATATATTCTTTGAAAGAAATCAGTTTGTAGATCGCGTTTCATTGGCGTATTTTTGTAAAGAGGGTTTTGTCAATGTATTACTGGTATTTTTTTTTCTTCAAAAATGTATTGTTAGTAATATTTTCTTCCCACCAAAAGCATTGCTGGAACTTTCACTATAAAAATCTATCTTATGCTTTCAAAGTGTTTTCATCCCAGTTTGGGGTTTAACTATTTGCCCATAGCAGGGACCCTAATAGGTGCTATCACCGCGGGTCAGGGTGGACCTGGGAACAACAGCAATTAAGGGGTGGTTTCATGCACTTCAAAACTTCCTAATTAGAGG
This sequence comes from Ascarosepion bandense, assembly GCA_037127315.1. NCBI lineage: Eukaryota > Metazoa > Mollusca > Cephalopoda > Sepiida > Sepiidae > Ascarosepion > Ascarosepion bandense. The sequence continues at coordinate 603,564 of JBBBDQ010000546.1, forward strand.
CCTTACTGCTAGATGCAGTTTATCGTCGAACCCAGAACCTGGATGTAGTTTATAATCATACCCAGGACGACTCATTGTGGTGTGGGGTTACCTTTCTGCAGAGGTGCAGTCAGAGTATTCTGAAGCCCCAGCAGAGACGAGTTAGAGTTGGAAGTTGCTTGGATAGCATTGTTTCCAATTGGTTATTTTTCAACTTTTTTTAAAGCTTTTCATTCTTCATCCTCATATTTTTCCAGAAGTTATGTGTGTCTTTTGCGTATGGGGTTAAATTTTGTTAATATTCTTTGTCATTGTTGTTTTGAAAAGTGCGGTTTTGCGTGTATTTGCTATATATTTGTTTATGCTTTTTAATTTTCTTTCGATAGCAATTCTTGTTTTGAGATGCTTTTTGAATTTGAATTTGAGTTTTGTTTTACGGCATATCAACACCTCTGTGGGTTATTTAATGTCAAAAAGTGGGGTTTTAGGGTATTTTTTAAATGTTGGGTTATAGTGAGAAGGTTGATTTAGTCAGATTTTGATGAAAAATTTTTTCATTTTTATTTTAGAAAACTGAAGACGTTTTCTAGTTTTGTATTAAAAAATGTGTTGCTGGTAATACTTTTTTTCTTAAAAAACGCATTATGGCAATTTTTTTTTCTTCAAAAATATATATTTTTCTATAAAAAGTATTTTTACGTGTATATTTCTATTAAAGTCTATTTTTATGTATATGTTTCTTTTAATGTGTATTTTTATACTTTCATAGTGTTTTGACCCCATAGCTGGGGCCCTAACACTACCACTCTGGGTGGACCTGAAAACAACAGCAATTCAGAGGTGGTTCTATTCTTCTAACAACCTCCCAATCTGAGACCTTGCTGCCGGATGCAGTTTACCGTTATAACCATGAGATGCTTTTTTTTAATGCAGTAACGACTATTCCATTAGATAATGAGGCCGATTCATTAAAAAAAAAGTATTAGATCTGTCTTCTTATTTTATTTGATATATCTTTGCATAGTGTTGTATCTTTGCATAGTGTTGTATTTTTTGTTGATCGTTGATCGTTACAGTCTTGTTAACTAAGCTGATGCTTCTAAAGCATCGGTTATCGGCAGCAAAAGTGAAATCGTCGAGACGATTTCAGCGTCACGCCCAATTTCTTGAGTTCATTTTTGAATTGGTGCTCTTTGGAAAGGTTTGAATTCCTTTTCTCTCTGTAGTCTCTCCAGCGTCAAGTAATAGCCAGTCTAAGATGACGTCTTTGAATTTAAAAAAAATTGTACACAAAGTAAAATATAAAGCATTCCAGTATCTTTTCAAAATGTCGCCGTATTTAACACATAATAAAGATAAAAAGCAATCTCCAGTCGATATCCGGAAAAAAAGAAACATGGCCCAAAAATTAAACATGACTCTGCAGGTGACCATAGCTATCATTGTAGACATGTTTACCAATGTTACAGTTCTTCTACATCATCTAGAAAATGCAGCCAACAATTTAGGCTTCTATGTCACTGCCTCAAAAACTTAATTCATAAGCTTCAACCAGCAACATTCAATACAAACTTTCCCAGGTGAATCAATCAAATCTGTTACATACCTAGGAAGCGAAATAAATTTTACTGAAAATGACGTTGAAATTCGCATAACATAAGCCTCAGCTGCCTTGAATAAAATAAATGCAATCAGTAAAGTATTAAAAACAGGACAATTTTGCTAGAAACAAGGAAGAGAATACTAAATTGCTATGTGATGTCAGTTCTTCAATATGCCAGTGAATACTGGACAATATCATCAAAGATGAAGGAAAAGCTTCAAGCAGCTGAAATGTGGTTCTACAGAAACGTACTGGATATAAAGAGGGGGATCAGTTCCATATTACAATCAATATATAAACTGACCTCTCACTTTGTGACCATAGCAGTTTTTATACATTTATATTCCTGAGATCCAAAAGCACAAGGAAGCATTCCAGGAGCTGAGAAGAGTATTAAGAAACTGGACAATTTCGCTGGATTGCTATATGTTGTCAGTTCTTCAATATGGCAGTGAATGCTGGACAATATCATCAAAGATGAAGGAAAAACTTGAAGCAACTGAAATGTGGTTCTACAGAAGGATGCTGCTAATATCATGGATCGAGCATGTGAGCAATGATGAGGGCTTAGAAATTATGGAAACAAAAGGGAAATTAATTCTGAGCATCAAAAAGAGACAGCTGAATTCCTGGGACATGCAATGAGGAAGGAAGGCTTGGAGAACCTGATACTAACAGGCCAGACAGAAGGAAAAAGAGACAGGGGAAAGGACGGATAACATATTTGAAGGACCTAATCAGGTGAATGATGGAACGAGGGTTGCATGGAGTAACAGGAGAAAGCGTGCTAAGAGCCACCAGGGATAGGGAGACGTGGAAAGCCATGATCGCCTACGTCCTGAAGGGACAGAGCACATAGCAGAAGAAGAAATCTGATCTACTAGAAAATCTAAAATGGAGATTCTTTCGAGCTACTGCAAAGGCAGTGTTAATGTATGGTGCCACTACTTGGACATTAACTAAAACCTGAGTGATGGAACTTACGCTCGGGTCCTGAGAGCTACACTTAATATCTCCTGGAGACAGCATCCAACTAAATCACAATTCTATGAACCCATTCCTGATATTTCTACCATCTCTCGTGAATCAGATACACTTTGCAGGCGAGAAAAACAAGAACTCTAACAAGTTATCTAATTTTCTGGGTACCAACCATGAAGCAAGACGGGTTTGTTGCCCAGCAAACACCTACATTGATCAGCTATAACATAAAATTTCTCCGTAATGACCTTCCGACCTTGATGCAGAATGCTGATGGTTGCGTCATAGACTTATAAATATTCAAGCTAACTTGACCGAATAATAATAAAAAATCATAAAAAGAATTCCGAGACAATGATCGTTTACGTGCTGAAGAGACACGTTAAAAACAAGCGGCTTGCTGCTCCTGTTTATTGATATCTGTTCTTCCGTTGTAAATATTTCCGTTGCTATTTTTACACCGCCGTAGATGAGGCCATTGATTCCCGGTGTTCAGTGACCCAATTGTCATATTTGATTTCAATTTCTGATCTTTTACTGTCTTTGTTCTCTCGCGTATTGTTTGGTTTCTTTATTTTTGTACATTGATTTTTTTTCCGGTACTTATATTTGGGATTTTTCTTCATCAGTTAGTGTGATCTTTTCTTGCAGCTATTCATTTTTTTCTTTTAAGATTTTTGTCTGGTCTTTTCATTTTATTCGTTTTTTCTTTCATTGCTTAAGCATGCTTTTTGACGCTATGGTTTTCTTCCTTGAATAAAACAAAGGTGTGTATTCTCGCCAGGTTTATTCAATGTCAAGAGCTAGGAAATTTTAATAAAACTCAAGGTCTCTGATTGGATTTATTCAATGTCAACAGCTAAGAAATTCTAATATAACTCAAGGTTACTCATTGGGTTTATTCAATGACAACAGCTAAGAAATCCTAATAAAACTCAAGGTCACTCATTGGTTTTATTCAATGTCAACAGCTAGGAATTCCTAATAAAACTCAAAGTCTCTGATTGGGTTTATTTAATGTCCACAGCTAAGAAATCCTAATAAAACTCAAGGTCACTGATCGGGTTTATTCAATGTCAACAGCTAGGAAATCCTAATAAACTCAAGGTCACTCATTGGTTTTATTCAATGTCAACAGCTAGGAATTCCTAATAAAACTCAAAGTCTCTGATTGAGAGATTGGTTGTTTTGAAGTGCCTGGTACCACATCTGAATTGATGTTGTTTCCAGGTTTATCTCGACCAGTGGAAGTAGAATCTGTTAATGTCCCAACTATGGACAAATAGTACACCTCTAAATAATCTTCTTACCAATACTACATTTTTATCGTAAAATTACAATCAATGCAACATTAACAAACGTATAAAATATTTTTATAAAAAAATTACCAATACATTTTTTGTGAAATCACCAGCAATGCATTTTTAACAAATTACCAACAATACGTTTTATGATATAAAAATTATATAATTAAAAGATATACGTTTATCCTGAAAGTATAAAATTATGTAAAAAATATTTATAGTGGAAAGAATAACATTACGTACAAAATATTTAAATCTACAAACTATATATCTAAAAAGGAACATGCGTTTACTCTGAAAGTATAAAATTATGTACAAAATGTTTATAGTGCAAAGCATAACATTACGTCCAAAATATTTAGATCTACAAACAATATATCTAAAAAAATATGTTTATCCTGAAAGCATAAAATTATGGACAAAAATTTTAATTTTGGCATTAAAGAACCCATAAAGGTGGGTATGTCACTAAACGTAATCAACCAACCAAAATCCGAAGAAAAGTGGTTCTACCAGAGTTTATCAAAGCTAGGTGAGCGATGTGATATTTTATCGGTTCCACTTAATTAGAAATAATAGAGCTATTAGCAAAAAAAGAATTCTTTTCATAATATGATCTGTGCTTGTTGGAAATATATTTTTGATTTCTCGGAGAGATAGTCAATCAGGAATTTTGTTAATTTGTTCTTGATTTCCTTTCTATATCAGTTTTAGATTTTAATTAGCACATTTTTTTTTATCGCCAGGTTTTTATATTTGATTAGATTTTCAAAACATTAATTCATTTCCTGAAGAGATGGTGAACCAGTGATTTTGTTGATTTGTTATTGAGTTCCTTTCTATATCAGAACCAAAGCTCTAACCACAACAGAAACAGTTTTAGTTTTTAAATGCCACATTTTTTTCATCTCCAGGTTTTTATATTTGATTAGATTTTCAAAGCATTTATTCGTTTCCTGAAGAGATGGTGAACCAGTGATTTTGTTGATTTGCTATTGAGTTCCTTTCTATATCAGAACCAAAGCTCTAACCACAACAGAAACAGTTTTCAGGTTTTATATGCCTCATTTTTTTCTCTTTGCAACAAAATGAAATTGGAGTAGATAGACTAAACTATCGCCCAGTTTACACTCAACCCACGTCTATTGAACAGATGAAGAGGCTCATCCCTTCTTTCCTGTTTAGGATGCGGTTTCCGGTTTTCTATTTTCTAATCTTCTCACTCTTATGTAGCCCCCTGCACATCAGTGGCGTTACCGCCTTGCTTGGTGTGATATGATTAAAAAAAAATGGTATCGTCTTTGCCTATTTTTCAAAATGCTTTCCAGAGATGTTTTTTAAAAGTTGGTGAACTCATATAAGTCAGTAGTCAAGCGTTTTCTTTTCTGCCTTTCATAATAATTTGCGATTTGCCTTTATTATTTGATCTGTTCTGATGGAAAAATTCCAGTGAATGCTAACATGTGCTCTTTTATCTACAAGTTCAGGATGATGTTCATACCAGTTTGCAGCTGTTTTTACCCCATATCAATAACAGATCAAGCCAATGCAGATACTGTTTTACCGTCAAAAGAGTTTTTGTACTTATTGAAGGTGATCAATATTTTCAATGTATTAGTCACTGAAAGCAAAATTTTGAATCGTATTATTATGGAAAATATTAACTTAGTGCATTGGGGTGTAATCGATATTGGCTCGTAATGGGAAATCGGAGAGCCGAGTTCAAATTCCACTCGAATTCGTTCATTCACTTGCGCTCAAATGCCCTTAGGAAAGGTATTAATTCATCTTTCTCCCTTCAGCTATGTGTTGAATAGCAGGATAGATTGGGTTCTGTAGGCATGGTTGGCAACTGATCTACCGCAGAAATTAATGGCAACCTACTGGGGGAAAATTTTCTGTCCGGTCAGTCATGTCTCGAAAAAGACATGATTGCGAAAGCGTGTATCACGTATGACTCTGATCCGGTGCAGTAGAATTAACACCTCAGTCTCTCCTATAAATCCTGAATTCTTTAGTCACTGGTGGGTTGTGAATTGATGTACATCAGCATTTTTATTTCTGAGAAAGAAATGGCTAAGTAGAGGCTTTTGATTCTAGTTTTCTATTTGCTTTTGATAGAGCCTTTTCACTTCTTGTTTTGGTTTTCTTGCAATTTTATGACATTTCTCAACACTTCAGCGCTTCTTTCAAGATTTAACCCGTATCCGCTTACATATTTATGGGCTTCTCAAACAAAGCTTTTTATTTTGTTACCAATTTTTTGATGTAATGAATATGCATATACCTTGGTTCCCCCTCACAGTAATATGATTGGCTGGTGTCAGCCATAATTACAGACTAATGCGAGGACGGATATAGGTCTACAGCTATAGGTCTACGTCTATTGCATAACCTACGTCTCAGCATATTTCATACGACTATGACGAGTACCGGTCCATTTCGGCTACCTGCTAGATTGTCCTACCCGGTTATATTTGCCAAAACCGCTTAGCTACTTCGAATAATATATATATCCCTTTCCGGGTACATATCAAATATTATTATTATTATGTCATTTTTCATCATATTTCGATTTCTGCTTTGGTCTCACTACCAACCAAGTCTGCGGGGAGACCTAAGGCAGGTCGTGGCGTGTTGTTATGACTCCATTTCATGTTTTTCTATCTTCCCTATCATCCCCAGCATTACATAGATAAAGTTTTCCTTAGTGTGTGGGCTGTACTTAATAAGACAATTTTTTGTATATCTCTTAAGCTGGGGTTTCCAGGGATTCTTTCAATGTGGTGTTTTGTTCCATTTTTTATAATTCCAAGTGCACCTACTATCACTGGCACAACTCTTGTTTTCAATTTCCACATTTTTTCTATTTCAATTTCCAATTATTATTATTATTATTATTATTATTATTATTATTATTATTATTATTATTGTAGTTGTCCCTCTCCTCTTTAGCTCGCACCAACGTTATGTCCTGCCAATACCTCCTAAATAATGGACTACTTCGTTTTCGAAAAGAGGAGAAAAGACACTACTTGTTTTCAGTGAGAAAATGAAAATGATAGATGGAGTAAGAGAAATGTTTAATGGCTGTTTCAGTGAAATAGAAAAAGTCAATTTCAAATCATTTCATTTGTACCCCTAATATTTTTAAAATAACGATCATGTTTATGATTGTTACTGCAATATTTTGTTAAAGTTTGTTAAGCTCAAATATTCAACAATGCGAGAGGAGAATTTCTACAGATATTTTATCGCTATAGAACACGCCATTAGCTTCATCAATCATTAACTTAATGACTAAGATTCATTAGAAAATTAAAATAGGACAAATTTGAAATTTTATGAGTTAAAATGAGTTAAAACTAGTTATTATTATTATTGTTATTATAGCCTGATTCCTTTTAGGATTTTATTTAGAATAAATGATTTTTGTTATTTACGTTAGAATGATTCATTTGATGACATATTAACACTTGATTTTTTTTAACGTTGAATATGTCCGAGAGAGCAAAACTCAAAATTAATTGTCAGAAAGATAGACATAGGCCCAGTTTGCGGCAGTCATATTTGGTCAGACCCTCCTGCTATTCACCTCGCCCCATAGTTGGAGGGAAGAGATGGATTAATATCTTCCCCAACGGTATTTGCGCGTAAGTGAATGCTACGAATTCAACTGGAATTCGAACTCAGTTCTTCGATTTCTCGCTCCAAACCGATATCCACTGCACCACAATCTCCAAAAACCTAAATGCAACGTTAATTGCCATCTTCTATCTTGAATCCCATTCATTTTTCTTTCTTTCTTTCTTTCTTTTCTCTCACTGTAACCCCCTGTGCACTAGTGGCGGCCCTTCCTTGCTTAAGGTGCAATGATTAAATTAAAAAACAAAAAGAGAACAATGAAGATATGTCCGGTGTAAAAAGGTATACATTGGTCAGGCTTATAACCGAATCTATAAGTATCCACCCGGAATTTTGAAACCTACACTTTAGGCAATGCAGTCATCATATTTTAGCCCACCCTCCGCTAAAGCAATTATTTTCATCAATCAATAATAATAATAAAATACATCATATGACCTTAAACACCAACGTAAAACTATTTTTCAAAAGAAACCACAATATGCTTGTAAAATGTGATACACCAGGTGGCATAAATTCTTGCTGTAGATACAAACAAAATAGGACACACACACACACACACACACACACACACACACACACACATATATATATATATATATATATATATATATATATCGTATTTGCTTCTTTTGTTAATTCACCAAAATTGTACACCGTTGGCAGAAATTGTAACACGCTTGACTTCCGAACTTTTATTTCTTTCACCCCCAGATGTTGTCATCGATTCAAAAGGTACTTTATCTCAGATGTCTCTCACAACTTTCGAATTTAACAGCCTGAACAATTTAGGCAGAGTAGCGCGCACGACTTGCCTGAACGCATTCTATTAAGCAACCAGTGTAGCGGTAAGCGAAACGGAGTTGGACGCTGAATTAACCATTGTTATCAAAATGAGTTCGTCTTTTCGTAGTTTTGCGGGCTATTCATATCAAATCATTTGTTTAGTAATTTTTTCTCTTCTTTTAATCAAACCTCATGCTGCATCTCTCTCTCTCTCTCTCTCAACATGTGTGTGTGAGAGTGTGTGCGCGCGCGTTCGTGTGGTCATTTGAGTGTAAAAAAGAATGAAAAAACCTGTTGGTCAATGTTTGAAGCATTTTTTCTATTCTTTTAAGCATCGACATTCAATTAAACCTGGTAACCAGCAAAAAGTAAACTAAACTCTGGAAAACACAAAATAGAGGTCCAGAGACACATTTAAATTCGCACATAAGGGTTGTTGTTAATCTTGTTGTTGTTATTGTTTGTGGTGGTAGTGACGGTAGTCTTCTTCTTTTTCTTCTTCTTTTTCAAGTTATTAATGTCTAATGTCTTATATATTTTTTAATTAATATTGGCTTTTAAGAACCTGTAATTAATACCAAGTTTGGCTATTTTTTATTTTGATTAATTTATCTATCTTTTAGAAACCTATAATTAAAACTGGAATTTTTTATAAGCCTATAATTAGAATCGGAATTTTTAGAAGCCTATAATTAAAACCGGAATTTTTTAGAAGCCTATAATTAAAATCGGATTTTTTTAGAAACCTATAATTAAAGCCGGAAACTTTTTAGAAGCCTATAATTAAAACCGGAATTTTTAGAAGCCTATAATTAAAACCGGAATTTTTTAGAAGCCTATGATTAAAACCTGAAATTTTTTAGAAACCTATAATTAAAATTGGAATTATTTTAGAAACCTACCATTAATAACGAATTTTTATTTTACTTTTTATGTTGATATTTCCCGTAACTGATACAGTTTTCATTTTATGGACAGAAACAACTGATTTTAAGCATAATAGAAATTAAAAGTGTCATTAGATAAAAGACACAACTAAACCATCATCATCATCATCATCATCATCATCATCATCATCATCGTCAACAACACCAACAACAATAATAAATTCTGTTCCTGGCGGCCATAATATCAAGATCAAAGAAATTGAAAGACTTAAAAATTACACTGGTCTCCGGATGGAGGTTACCAGAATGTGGGACGTTCGGGCCACTATTGTCTTCCAGTTATCATTGGGGCGTTAGGAGTCCTTACCTACACTACACTAAGAAAATTGGAATGAAGTTGAGTATTCAATTGCTTCAGAAATCTGCATTGCTTGTCTCTGTGAACGTTCTGCGAAAGGTGATCTCTGTTTGAGGTCACATGAATTAATAGATAACATCCACAATTTAAGATTCCCGGTTGAAGATGAAATTATTATTATTATTAATAATAATAATAATAGTAATAAAAAGAATAATAACAGCAACAACGAGGATCCGAAATGTAGATTCTGTGACAAATACCAGTAAACCATAGATCATCTAATCTCAGGATGTTCTGTGCTTGCCCAAATGAATATAAAAATCGTCACGATAACGTCAGACAATATTGACAATGGACAATGTGCAAACACTTTAGAAAATATGTAAACAAATACTGAATATGAATATCACCCAGCACCTCTGCATGGCTAATATCCAGAACGTGCTAATAAATCCAATGTTGATATGTTTATATTCATCGATAGTTACGTGTATCTGAATTAAAGTCTGAAACTGAAGGCTTTATTTTTGCAGCGCAAGACCAAAGTCTTTTCACTAGGAACTTTCAGGCAAATATTATACATAATAATGTGGATCCAAAATGCAGTTTCTGTGAGAAATACCAAGAAACAAGGGACCATCTAATCTCAGGATGTTGTGTCAGTCAGTCAGTTAAGTGCCATACGTGATACACGCTTGAGCGATCATGTCTCGAAAGAGACTTGACTGACTGGGCAGAAGATTATCCCGTAGTAGGTTACCATTGCTTCCTGCGGTAGACTAGTTGCCAACCAAGCCTAGAGAATCCAATCTGTTCTGTTATTTGACCCATAACTGGAAGGAAGAGACGGGTTAATACCTTTCCCAAGGGTATTTGCGCGGATATGATTGCAACAGAATTCAACTGGAATTCGAACTCGGCTCTCCGATTTCTCGTTCCGAGTCGATATCCACTGGACCACAACGCACATCCGGATGTTGTGTACTTGCCCCAAATGAATATAAAAATCGTCACGATGGAGTAGGGCAATATTTACAATGGACAATGTGCAAATACTATGGAAAATATGTAAACAAATACCGATATGAACATCACCCAGCACCGGTTACAGAAATAGAAGATGTCACCATTTTGCACCATCTACACAGACAGGGAAATTGAAGCAAATAGGCGCAACATTATTGTCAAAAATCGAAAAAAATATTACCTACTAATTGATATAGCATGTTCAGCGAAGTGTAACATAACAACCAAGGAATTTGAAAAACTATCAAACTATAAAAGCCTGGAAATTGAAAACAAATAAATGCGAAGATTGAAAACAAGAATAGTACCAATGATAGTAGGTGCACTTGGAATGACAAAAAAATGGAAAAAAAAACAACACACTGAAAGAAACCTTGGAAATTCCAGTATAATAGATATACAAAAAATTGTCTTGGCCCACACACCAAGAAAATCTATGTCCATGTAACGCTAGTGTATTATGAGAGATAGAAAAACAAATAAAATGCAGCCATAACAACACGCCAATACCTGCCTTAGGTCTTTCCGCAGACTTGGTAGGTAGTGTGACCATAGCAGAAATAAAATAATAATAATATGCAAACACTATGGAAAATATGTAAACAAACACTGGTATGAACATCACCCAGCACCGGTTACAGAAATGGAAGATGTCACCATTCTACGGAATTACACCATCTACACAGACAGACAAATTGAAGCAAATAGTCCGGACATTATTGTTAAAAACCAAAAAGAAAAAATTGCTTATTAATTGATATGGCTTGTCCAGTGGATTGTAACATAGCAACCAAGGAATTCGAAAAACTGTCAAAATATAAAGACCTGGAAATTGAAATGGAAAAAAATGTGGAAATTGAAATCAATAATTGTGCCAGTGATAGTAGGTGCACTTGGAATGATAAAAAATGAAACAAAACGAAAGAATCCCTGGAAATCCCAGTTTAAGAGATATAAAAAAAATAGTCTTGTTAAGTACAGCCTACACACTAAGGAGAACTTTGTCTATGTAACGCTTGGGATGTTAGGGTAGATAGAAAAAACATGAAATCGAGCCATAACAACATGCCACGATCTGCCTTAGGTCTTTCCGCAGACTTGGTTGGTAGTACGATATATAGCAAAAATCGAAATATGATGAAAAATGACATAATAATAATAATTAATGTTTGAAATCTAGTGCAAGTGTTTTATGACCCCCGAATCTAAAGCCCCGTTAAAAAAAAAAAAAAAAAATTAAATAAATATTCCATTTAAAAATTTGTAAACAAAAGAAAAAAATCTGCTGGAGATACGATGCCACTGTTCCAGCAAACAACATAATCGAATAAAAAGAAAGTTGAAACTTCTTCTATGTGCCCTGTCCCTTCAGGATGTAGGCGATCATGGTTCTCCACGTCTCCCTATCCCTTGTGGCTCTTAGTATATTTGTTTCTGTTACTCCTGGCAACCCCCGTTCCGTCATCCACCTGATCAGACTCTGCAAATATGTTATCTGCTGCCTTCCTCTGTCTCTCTTTCCTTCTATCTGGCCAGTCAGTATCAGATTCTCTAAGCTCTCCTTCCTCATTGCGTGTCCCAGAAACTCCAGTTGTCTCTTCCTGATGCTCAGTATTAATTTCCTTTTTGTTGCCATTCTTTCCAACACCTCATCGTTGCTTGCATGCTCGGTTCACGATATCCGCAGCATCCTTCTGTAGAACCATATTTCCGCTGCTTCCAGTTTTGTCCTCATTTTCGATGATATTGTTCAGCATTCACTGCCGTATTGAAGAACTGACATCACATAGCAATCCATCACTCTTTTCTTTGTTTCTAGTGAAATTTCCCTGTGTGTTAGTACTTTACTCAGCTTCTGGAACGCGTCCTTTGCCATGCCAATTTGCCTTCGGATCTCTGTGTCGCACTTTCCATGAGATCTGAACACAAATTGAGGAATTCAAGGTCGTAAAACAAATATTGAAAGGTTGTAGCAATAATAGTCATTTATGCGTAAGTGGGGACATTTCGCAAGTTCCTTTTTTATATATATAATAATCACCTTGAAACATTTTGTCAGATTTTATGACGCAAGTCAAAGTATTCACAATAAAACTGGTATCAATCTACCGGTCTTCGTAAAGTTGTCAAGATGTATGAGAAATAGGTCCAGCTTTTTATGAGAATTATTTACAATAATTTATTTGATGGTTTGAGGTTTTATTATGCAAGTCGTAGGTTGTTCGTTTCATTGAAAGTAGATCTCTATAATAGTGCATATTGTTATGTACTATATAGTTCTGAATATATAATGATTGTCATGGGTCGTGAGAAAAGACAACCTGAGAAAAGCTAACCTAAGAAAGAAAAGATAGTGTAAATTTATTAAGTGTTGGGAACATTACGTTGAAAATTGTAAAAATGTTGAACAGAGTTAATGGAAGAGTCTGTAAAGAAACTGAAAACAGAGGAAATAATAATAATAATAATAATAATAATAATAATAATAATAATAATAATAATAATAATAATAATATGACTGGTTTTAATAATAACACGAAAAGAGATTTAAGGAAAAAAAATTAAAGGATAATGTAAGTTTGAGTTTGAGTTTTGTTTAACCGGCATATCAACACCACTGTGGGTTATTTAATGCCAAAAAGGTGGCGTTTTAAGGTATTCTTTTTTAATGTTCGGTTATAGTGAGAAGATTGATTTAGTCAGATTTTAATGAAAATTATTTGTTTTTATTCTTTTTTATTTTAGAAAACTGAAAATGTTTTCTAGTTTTATATTAGAAAATGTTTTGCTTATATTTTTTTCTTTCAAAAATGTGTTATGGTAATGAATTTTTCTGCAAAAATGTATTTTGGGTAATATTTTTCCTTCAGAAATGTATATTTTTCTGTAAAAGTCTATTTTTATGTATAAATTTCTATAAAAGTACATTTTTATACTTTCATAGTATTTTTACCCCAGTTAACTATTTGCCCATAGCTGAGACCCTAACAGGTGCTACTACTCCAGGTCAAGGTGGACCTGAGAACAACAACAATTACGAGGTGGTTCCATGCTCCTCACAACCTCCCAATCAGAAGCCTTGCTGCTGGATGCATTTTACCCTCATGGTCAGGACCAGATAATGAAAGGAAATGAACTGAAAATGACGTTGTGAAGTCAAACAGAGAAAAAACATTCAGAATATTAATCTGATGCCTATTCAGAATATTAATCTGATGCCTAACCAGTTGGGCACATATTTGCAGGGCCTGATGACGGAACGGGGGTTGCAAGGAGTAAACATACTAAGAGCCACAAGAGATAGGGAGACGTGGAGAACCATGATCGTCTACGTCCTGAAGAGACAGGGCACATAGAAGAAGAACAACCAGTTGGGCATATTCTAAATCAGCAGCAGACCCTAAATCTAGACCAGTTTTTTCTCAACCGGTGTGTTCGCGGAACCCTAGCGTTTCGCAAGACGTCGTTGGCGGTTCCATGAGAAACAGTGATAAGCACGTAAATGCATTGTTGAGTAATTTCCGCCTAATTTTTTCTTTTTTTAAATCATTTCACCCCAATCAAGGTAGGGCAGCCACTAGGGGATTACAGCGAGAGAAAATACAATAATATGACTGGGTATTGATGAAAGGATAAAAGGTGAACGGGATTCAAGAAGATAGATGGCAATTGATATTGCATTTAAAATTTTGGTGGCCCCGCCACAAGAATTTACTCGTGCAACCAGACTGGCAACAAGGTCCTAACCATTTATAGTTAGATCAACCAAATGCAGCCGACAATTCTACTCATCAGCTTTTTTTCTCGCACTTCCTACCTGTGGAACTACTTTCCATATACTTGCTTTCTGACGGCTACAACATCCAGGAATTTAAACGCAATGTCAATACCCATCTCTTCTCCCCTTGACTCCAGTTCTTTCTACACCACCCAGTATATTTTGTTCTTTTTCTTTCTCTATACCTTCGCAACTGTCTTCACACCTGTGTTCCCATCCTTCTCTTGTCCTTTCTCTGACACCCCCTGTAACTGTAACTATCTCTTCACTCTCCTCCTACCTAAACTTTTATTCTCATGTAGACCCCTGTGCATCAGTGGCGGTACCGCCTTGCTTGGATTCTGACAAGAAAAACTTTCAGGCCCGACACAGGAACCTAATCTTCCTAGCAGTCAGTCAGTTAAGTGCCATACCTGAAACACGCTTAGGCGATCGTGTCTCGAAAGAAACATGACTGACTGGGCAAGGGATTATTCCGCAGTAGGTTGCCATTGCTTTCTGCGGTAGACTGGTGGCCAGCCAAGGTTATAGAACCCAATCTGTCCTGTTATTTAACTCATAACTGGAGAGGGAAGAGACGGATAAATACCTTTCCCAAGGGTATTTGCGCGTAAGTGAATGTAATGAATTCAACTGGAATTCGAACTCGGCTCCTCGATTTCTCGTTCCGAGCCGATATCCACTGCACCACAAGGCACATCCTAGCAGTAGATTCAGTTAAAGATTCGATGTAGTCGTTCCACTTCAGGTCATTTAAGGGAGTAAGGCCAAGGAAGCGCAGTGTGTTGCATTCTAGGAGACTAGCGTCATTCATTCTCATGGCAGGTAGAAAAGTTTCTCTATGGTGGTTAAAGGAGAGCAGTTGTATTTTAGAGGTATTAAAATTTACGAGCCATTTCTGTCAAAGATTGGAGCTCCAATTAAAGAGTAGCAACCAGGTTCACTTTGTCAGCCTCAGCAGATTTACTATTGAGACGGAAGTAAACGGTGTTGTCGTTTTATATTAGTAATTTTACTATAGACGTGTGATATATTGTTGAAAAAATCCTTGGTTATTATAACGAAAGCTTCAACCTCATATATTATCTAAACTTATTTATAAATGAAACTTTGTCTGTGTGTGTGTGTATGTGTGTGTGTCTGTGCGTGTCCGTTACCTATAGACTCCGAAACGGCTCAACCGATTTTCTTGAAAATTTACACACTTGTACTATAAGCGTCTGCGAATGTTCTTAGCTAGGTTTTGTGTCGAGGTACCCCCGATAAATATCGAAAATCGATAATCGAAAAAAATCGGGTTATAGAAGGAGTTGTCCGATTTTAATCAAATTTGATACACTCATAGACAAAGACATTCAGAAGTTTCAAGGTTGCAGTTCTTATAATAGTGCAGAAAATCGATAATATATATTTATATAAAAGGCAAGATGTTTGTGTGTGTGTCTGTTTATCTGCCTGTATGTCTGTATTTTTTCAGCCCTTTTATTTTAGTTTTTGCTTCGGATTTGGCTCTAAATAGGTATAATTGTAGTTCTTAGTCTCAGCCATGTTACTATTTACTCAGAGGACTTATTTAGCTTTCAAAATTTACGACGAAAAAAACTTATTTGATATCGATACTAGGAAATCAGAATTTGACTTACATCCATTCATTTTTCTTTCAGTCTACGGTTTCGCTTTAACTGGAAACAACTATTGCTTTTTAGTCTTTCGTGCCAACATCCAAAGGGTCTGAGCTCCAGGACAATAGATTAGTTTTAAAGCTTTCATTACACACGAGCAACACGGGGCTATACTGCTAGTTTTAAAATATAATAATCATAGTGATTGTATTTAGCAATGTCTATATCAATGTGCGTTGTAGATATCGGCTCGGAATGAAAAATCGAAAAGCAGAGTTTGAATTTCACTTAAATTCGTTGCATTTACTTACAAGCAAATACTCTTGGGGAAGGTATTAATTCATCTCTTCTTTCTCCAGCTATGGGTTGAATAGCATGACAGACTGGGTTCTGAAGCCTTGGTTGGCAACCAATCTACCACAGAGAGAAATAGCAACCTTTTGTGGAAAAACCTGGTTAGTCAGTCATGGTTCGAAAGAGACATAATCATCCAAGTGTGTATTACGTATGGCACTTAACTGACTGATATGGTGTCAGTATGTCATCGCTTTTACTGGTTAGTGGGCAGGACCTGTACGTAGCGGATTCGTGTATCATTGAGTGACTCACACGAGTGGTGGCGGATTCGTGTATCATTGAGTGACTCACTCAAGACGTGGCAGATTCGTGTATTATTGAGTGACTCACACGAGGAGTAGCGGATTCGTGTATCATTGAGTGACTCACTCAAGACGTGGAGGATTCGTGTATCTTGGAGTGACTCACACGTGTAGTGACGGATTTGTGTATCATTGAGTGACTCACACAAGAAGTGGCGTATTCGTGTATCATTGAGTGACTCACTCAAGACGTGGTGGATTCGTGTATCATTGAGTGACTCACTCAAGAAATGGCGGATTCGTGTATCTTTGAGTGACTCACACGTGTAGTGACGGATTCGTGTATCATTGAGTGACTCACACGAGTAGTGACGGATTCGTGTATTATTGAGTGACTCACCCAAGTAGTGGCGGATTCGTGCATCATTGAGTGACTCACACGAGTAGTGACGGATTCGTGTATCATTGAGTGACCCACTCAAGTAATGGCGAATTCGTGTATCACTGAGTGACTCATTAGAGTTCAGGACACATTCACAATGCACATATATTACTTTTACCACTTGAATTACGATAAAAATAAAAAGACATAAATATAATAATGGTATATAATCATTTTTAAGCAGACGTTTTCTGAACCATGAAAACTATTTCAATGGTCTCACAATGGCAAAAGGGTTTGAAAACGCTGTATTAGACACTAACTAATAATTTTGTATATTTAAGCAGAAATTAGCTAAAAATCCAGCTCTATGGATGGGAATTCAGTAACTAGTATTACAGCTACTAATAACAATAACAACTTAATTAAAGCTGGTTGGATAGGAAGACAAATCGAAGAGCAGGAGTTTTCAAAACGAATCAGAAAGTAAGCGCAAAGATATTTATAAAAACAAAATTATTAAACAGAGAAAGCGACATGGACATTGAAATGAAAAGCTAAATCCCTGTTAATTACCATCGAGAACAATTTCATGAAACTACCCGAAACTACCCGAAACTACCCGAAAGCCCACATTAGTGGAATACTTTACCGTTGCGAACGTTTCAGTTTAAGAATCCACTGTTGTTCTTCTTCTAGACTTGCTACCCCTAATGCTAAAAAACCCTTTTTTTTTGTAATCATTCCACCCCAAGCAAGGCATTCCATTGCCACTTTTCGCAGGGGGTTAATTAGGGGAAAGTGATTAAAAAGAGTGGTTAGATATAGGAAATGTCAGAAGGGGGGGGTGATAGACAGGTAAGGATAGCGAGGATGGGGCTTGGGTAGATGGGAAGGGGGTTTAAGAGAATGGATGAGAATTAGTGTATTAGGAGGTGTCTATTGATCTTACATTTAAACTCCTGGAGATTGTAGCTGTCGGGGAATTCCACAGGTGGGAAGTACGAGCTGTTGGACTAGAAATTGCGGTTACATCTTATCTGTTTCACAGTAAAAGGGTGGGACCTAGTAGCTAATCTGGTATCTCGTGCAACTAGTGATCTAAGTTTATCGGAGCAGAAGCCGTGAAAGTATTTATAGTAGAGGCACAGAGAAGCCACGTCACGCCGGTGAATGAGTGACTGCAGGCAGTCTGCCAAGTCGGTATCGATCACATTACAGATTATCCGTTGTATTTTGTCAAGAACCCCGAGGAGAATAGCAGGGGACCCTGATATTTACCTCTAACTGGTAAGAAAGGGAGAAGAGATGGATTCAAGCATTTCCTAAAGTACAATGTTAATAGCAAACCCAGAAAGGAAGATGACAGAACTCTTCGACAAGGTAGTAATGGAAAGCAAGAAGAAAGGACTACTAACTGTAACAAAACAGAATGCATGGTTGTCAACAAAAGTGACAGCCTGTGAGCTGTGAGTTACATATTCGGGACGTCAAATTCATGTATGTAATTTAGCTAAGTAGCATAATAATGGGTGTGCGTTGTGGTGCAATGGATATCGACTCGGAATGAGAAATCGGAGAGCTGAGTTCGAATTCTTCTGTATTCACTTACTCGCAAATGCCTCTGGGAAAGGTATGAATCCATCTCTTATCCCTCCAGGTATGGGTTGAATAGCATGACAGATTGGGTTCTATAGGCTAGATTGGTAATCAGTCTACCACAGAAAGAACTGGCAACCTACTACGGGATGATCTTCTGCTCTGCCTCATGGAACCAAAGAGACATGGTCGACCAAGCGAGCATAACGCATGACACTTAACGGAAAATATGATTTTGTATTTATTTCTGAAATGAGTCATTTTCAATAATCTTGGAATTATGTATATCAACCAAGATGAGAACAAATAATTCCAAGATTATTGAAAATCACTCATCTTAGAAATAAATACAAATTATGACAAGTGGCTAACAATCCAGTTGTCAAAAATCCATCTGACACAGAATATAAAAGATTTATATAAAAATATATAATACACCACTAAAGTCCTTCGAGACGGTGGCGTAGTGTATACAGTATTTGATTATACATGTGTTAGTATCATTTAGTGGTCATGAGTTCGATCCTTGGACTTGGTAGTGGCGAACCAAATTCCAACATGAAATAACAATAATTGATTTCACAGGATATTTCGCAATAATCAACGAAATAATTCACATCAGCTAATCTATGGGCACCAGATGATGACTAGAGGGTACTTGGTCGAAAGGTTGTGTTTATTATAACCCATATATCAACCAAGATGAGAACAAAAGTTCGAAATAATTCCAAGATAATAGAAATTATGACATAGTAATTCAAAAATGTATCAGAATAGCAAAGTTAGAAAAGAGTGAGGTACTTTGCAGTTTAAATACCTTTTTCATTAAAACTGCCTATATTTTTTCAATTGAAAAAAATACAAGAAGTATACGCACATAAGCACACACACACATGCCACACTCACGCACACGCACACACGAAAACACACGAGAACGAATACAGGATGGCCAAATAAATGGTAGCAATAAACACGCCCCCAATTAAAGCAAATAGATATAACACCAGGTCATAAAACGTGGCCCTCTACCACTTTGGAAAAATCAAACTATCGGTCAGGTCAACACATACTTAGATAAACCACATATTAAAGCGGACTGATATTATCAGACCGTAAAAAAGACCCCAACTATTAATCTCACTTATATATAGCATAAGCACACACACACATACATGCTCTAACACACTTACACACACACACACACACACACACGCACACATACACACACTATAACTAATGACAGCAGTAGCAGCCAGGAATGACCATTCGTTGAAAGGTACGAACTCGAACACAAGCTCTCCTACCATTCTGAAGATGAGATTTTGATCTCGAAATATTAATGTATAATAAATAGGTAATATGTAACAACTTATTTACCTTCCTTTATTTCGAAGAAAAAGTAAAAGATCGGTGGGAGACAAGGAGATAGAAGATGGCAATTGACATTGCAATTAAACCTTTGGCGATTGTAGATATCAGGGAAGGAAGCATGGGGAAGGGAGATCCACAGGTGGGAAGTGCGAGGTAAAAAACTGTTAGAGAAGAAATGGTAGTTACATTTGCCTACTTTAACGTTAAAAAGGCGGGACTCGCTTTCTCTCTCTCTCTCTCTCTCTATATATATATATATATATATGTGTGTGTGTGTGTGTGTGTGTATCTATCAATCTGTTATATATATATTCCATTTGTAAACGAGTCATTACGCGACCTAGGCTTCGACCATTATGTTATTCCTAAACAAAACAAAAATGAACTATTGAATGAAAGAACAGAAATTATGACTAAGTGTAACCATACTAAAAATGCCTATTAGGTTCATACAACCATGAATGATGACGTTATAATTTCTTGTAATTTTGAAAATTGCGCGTTCAAAAATTCCCTGTCACGTGAGCGTTCAAAAAAAAAAAAGAACACCGTTACTTGAACGTTCTCAAAACAAAAAACGGTAAACGGTAAAATCAGTTATTGCAAATAGCCTGAAGACACCACTCATGGTAGAAACCTAGGCCGCTTAATAGGTCGTTTACAAATGGAATATATTCAAAAGTTCTACAATATAACTGTATTGAACACTTTTTAATGCATATGTGCACTGGTTTAATTTTATTATGATCAAAAACTAAGTAATTAAACAAACAATATATATATATATATATATATATATAGTCATCCGCAGACAGATCTCTTTCGCTGTATCACAGCTCATCAGTACGGTTAGACATCCGATTGCTTTTAAAGCGTCAGTCGGCGATTCTACCTCCGAGCTAGGGGCGCTCGGTAGAAGGCGGCAGATTTTTAGCATATGATGTATCATAGGCCAGTAACCAGAGTGCTCTAATTCATTACTGAAATATATATTATATATATATATATATATATATATATATATATATATATATATATTAATTCAGATACTTCAATCCAAGGGAAAAAAGCAGGAAGTTAAATTCCAAAAAACCGATCCTAATTAATATTAAAAATATATTTTAATATTAAAAAATGATACAGGAAGAGAGCTCCATGTAATAAAATATTACAGAGCAAATATATATTAAAAAAGGATTAATTCAAAGATGTTGAATGGCCATTTCGATATGAAGATCCCCACGGGGGACGATACATCACCTCAGCAACAGAAAAAACCTTTCAGAAACTGGAGAAAAATTATTTTTATTTTTTATTTTATTTTATTTTATTATTTATTTTTTAATTTCTTTGCAATCTATTTAAAAAGGAAAAGTAGACTAATTTTTCTCCAGTTTCTGAAAGGTTTTTTCTGTTGCTGAGGTGATGTGTCGTCCCCCGTGGGGATTTTCATATCGAAATGGCCATTCAACATCTTTGAATTAATCCTTTTTTAATATATATATATATATATA